>CM041635.1:59288156-59304703 GCA_023333625.1 Bothriochloa decipiens | reverse complement strand
GAAGGAGGCAATAAAAAGAGATTTGAAAGAATGGGATATACCTAGAGATCTGTGTCTGAAAAGGAGTGCTTGGAAATTGGCTATCGACGTGCCTGAACCGTGACCGAGGGTGGTTTATTGGGTCTCAAATCTAGCCTACCCCAACTTGCTTGGGACTGACAGGCTTGGTGGTTGTTGTTGTTGTTGTTGTTGTTGTTGATTCTTTCTGTCTTGTTTATGTGATAAACTCACTGCTTCGTACGATGACAAATGTAAGGACATCAGCATGGTCTTCATTATGACTTTGACTAGCAACATCTATAAAAATATATTAAGCAATATACAAGGAAAATATTTTTCATCATCAATCTAGTCATGCCAATCTTGTATTTGCAGTCTGTATAGAACTTTAGGTAATAGACAAAGTTAAAGAAGTTTGACTTAGGACAAGATGGACTTGTTGCAATTGGACGAAGTATGCTTGTGGCTATGGCTGAGATGATCCTTTAACTGCAGCATTAAGCCGTTAACCATTGTGATTTGGGTTTGCATCCTAAGGTTATGGTACTACCTGGGTCCAGTTCATTTTCTTGATTGATAACCACGAAATAAATTGGGCTGACCACACAGTTCTCCTTAAGAATATATAGAAGCATACTATGTGCCTCTTTAATATTTTCCTATCTTTGCATTACCTCAAAGTCAAAAACAAAGGTATCTTGATTATAAGCAGTTTATACATTATCTTTTTGTCGTTTTTCTGTGTGTAGTCGTATTCTGGGGGCGTCTTCACTTTTTCTGGTCTTCTCATATCCCCTGATGAAGCGGTTCACATTTTGGGTATGTGCTGTATTTGTGCATATGGAGGCTTATATAGAATAATACTATATTATTACTTACAAAGTGAGGGCTTATATTTCTTTTGATGCATTAATAACAGCCTCAGGCTTATCTTGGCCTGACATTCAACTGGGGAGCATTATTAGGATGGGCTGCTATTAAGAACAGCTTAGACCCTGCAATCATCCTTCCATTGTATACAGCTGGTATATGTTGGACACTGGTGTATGATACTATATATGCACAAAAGGTGTTTCACTATCCCACTCTTTCATACTCATCCTTGATGAAGTGACCATTTCATGTTGTCCCAGTGTCTTATCCATGTGTATCTACATGCATCTCAGGACAAAGAAGATGACCTCAAAGTTGGAGTCAAGTCCACAGCATTAAGATTTGGAGATTTGACCAAATACTGGATCAGTGGCTTTGGTGCGGCATGCATTGGCAGCTTAGCACTCAGTGGTTACAATGCTGACCTTGGTTGGTGTTTATTGTGATGTTTGAGTGAAGTAGTATTCATTTTACTTAATATTGACTCTAGAGCTGAAATCATTTCAAACAGGATGGCCCTACTATCCATTTCTAGTAGCTGCAGCTGCACAGTTAGCGTGGCAGGTCTCAACTGTGGATCTGTCTAGCCGCTCAGATTGCAACATGAAGTATGTTCTTGCTTGGAATATCCACTACCTATTGCCATTTTGATGCCACATTATGTATCCACCTTAATTCGATGAATTGATGCCCTGCAGGTTTGTGTCCAACAAGTGGTTTGGAGCTTTGGTATTTAGTGGGATTCTATTTGGGCGTCTTGTATCATGATGATCATTTGAGGAAGCAAGGTGTGTTTATATGACGGGCCCAGTGGAACCTAAGCAACTTTGTGATGAGATGTAGGAAGACTACCAAGCTCTTTACTCTGGGCTGGGCAGCTAGCTAATGCAGCATAGTGCAGAAGTGGACTTTGTAAGATCCTTAACACATATCATAGCATATGCTTTCGTCCTTGCTAATTGGCATTTTTTTTACAATCATCAAACCTGGCTTGTGAAGCAGGCTGTTTTCCAAGGTTATTCAATTATGGTGGTGCGCTCCACCTCGTGTACCTAGTTAATGGTATAAGACAAGATCACAAGAGACATGAAAAATACATTGATGTACAACAATCACATTCTTGTGTCATTTATATATGTTACGTATGCCAAAATATGAGCTAGTGTTTTTTTTTTTTGAACAAGTGGGCAAAACATTGCAGTATATATATATATATATATTTTTTTTGACAATGAACATTGCAGTATATTGTTACATGAAAGCAGATGCACATACACCGATGTGTCCATTACTTGGCTGAGGACGTAGCCAGCTTACCATGCTGATGCTTTCGTTTTGGACTGAGTGCCTTCGAATCAATCATCATCAACCATGTGAGCCCAGGAGTCATCAGTCTAGGTAATTGGTAGCATGGTTTGGCAACCTTCAGTTTTGCTCCGTTCTAATCTGTCCAGTATCCAAGTATACATGCAATGGTTGTCCACAATCTGAGTTTTTTTTTATTCCGTCCACAATCTGAGATTGATATGCTGCCTCTGCAACCATAGTGATGGCAGCTAACAGGACTTCAGTCCTTTTAGAATGCGGGATTCTTTTTTTCCCCTGATTCCTATGTTCTTTTCTATGAAAATGAAACGATGAACTACTTGCAAAATTCAAGCAAAAGCAGGACTACTTCCTGTGGAATTCATGCGACCCTCGATCCATGAAAAATATAATAACTGCATATACTCCCTCAGTCCAATAAAGAATGCAATTTTAGATGAATGCAATTTCTAATATAAATCTAGACAAATGCTTGATCGAATCCATACCTAAAATTGACAAGTAACGAAACAGCACCACCATTGCATTGGCTGTTGGCTCAGTATCTAACAAGGGAGACTCTTCCCCAGAGGGATGCTATCCAAGTCGCTGAATATCAGCAGCATACATATGACCTGCTGTTTCTCACCCTAGTTCTCTAGTGCCTGCCTACCCACCTGCTACATGACTGGGGGTCGATGGCAGTCTACTTCCGCGGACCAACTAATCAACCAATGGTTCTCCATCCATCGGTGTCTACCAGCAATCACTATACATGAACAAAGGCTCAGACACATTAATGCCTAAGCATCAATACAGCCTACAAGCTCAGCTCATTCCAAAATGTATGATCCCCAACCCAAACTTGACAAATCAATCGCCACAATTTCAAGAACCTACTGGGCGACCTTCCCTTTTAGGCTTCTCGTCAGCAGCTTCATTTCTGGACTTGATGCCTCTCCTTTTAGGCTTCTCATCTGTCACTTTGCTGTTGGACTTTCCCGGCGGCAGCTTCTCATCTACAGATTCATCTACACAGATGTTATCACCGACCCCAATCTTCAACCTGCCAGATTGTAATGAGTCAGCAAAATGTACAGCTGCCAGTGACTGGTTATGGTTAGTTTCACTTACCCTTCCGAGGAACAAGGATCCAAGAAATTTACAGCTTCGTTCAGGGCATTGTCACACCCGGTTTTAAGGATAAAACCAGATAAATACCATAGGTGAGTCTTAAGGGACAAATTTCACATATAGCTACAAATAATATCAATTATAATACTTTAAATATAACATACACAATATATAAAAGATCACCTAATGAACAATCAGTGGAAAGACGACTTCAAACTCCGGGTGTAGACTTCACTCTACTGGATCCAACTGGCTGGTTGACAACAAGCCTAACACTCCTCATGAGGTGTGGGAGGAATAGCAAGAGTGAGTCCATGTCGAACTCAACAAGTATAGCAAAAGTATAGGTCCCATAACACATGATCAATATAACATAAATAATATAAAGTATAAAACGGTAAACCATGAACATGTTAGCAAACAAAAGTCATCATCTTAGTGTAAAGATTTCAAGGCCGCTCGTGTCCTTGAGCAAGGCTAGTATACCAGTTTATTAAACTCTGCGCAGAGGTGTACACTTTTACTGTGAGCCGTGATTTACCCTTTCGCCCGAGGGGATCAACCTCTTAGCCCACTACCAAGGAGGACCGACAGGGTTCACTATGAAGCCTTTCAAAGGTTCATCTAACTAATTAGGCCTGCCTTCCGGATTATCAGATGTAGGAACCCTCCTTTCAATATGGCATAATCCTTCCCGGCTATACTCATAAGGACAAAGGTTGTCTTATACCTAACTTGGCACCCCTAACTAACTAGAGAAGGTCCTCATACTGAGCTAAAACCAGAGCCATATAGCCCTCATAGCTGTACTGTAAATCTCGGAGATTCTCTTACAGATAAATCCTCAAGTTGCTAAAAAATCATTTTTATTATTTATTGCTTAAACATTAATTAAGTCACAAGATCATGATAATAGAAATAAAACCCAAGCTATACTTGCCTCGTTCAAAGCTTTCCCAATGAACCTGCTGATTCTAGTTGTCAAAGAACTCTTTGTCTCCGATTTCAATTGTACTTGTCGGTCCTCAGCTCCCGATCTTTAACACTCATGAACTGCTCTTCGTCTATTCGTAGTAAACAAGCAACACAAACAGACAAAGCTAAGAACAAACATTAATCAAAAGAAACAGTGAAGAAAAAGCGGTCTACACGGTAGAGCTCGTTGTTATGATCATGAAAGCGTAAGAGTGTCCAACAAAGGAGCTATCGTTGTGGTGGCACAACTAACGAGGTTCATCTAGGCTATTCGCATGTTGAAAAGGCATTGATAGATCATTATTCTAACCCACAAATAAGTTGCATTTTGAAAAGCCTAGAACATGGTAAATGTCACTACGATCGCGTAGCTTACGTCGATACGATTCCAAAAAGTATAAGTTTGCTAAAAACGGAGTTAAAACGTGAAAGTTACGGCTAAAACAAGGTCAGGGGCATAACCGTAAATAAACAAAACTAATTTTGTATTCAAAAATAATTTAAAAACTAAAATAAAACTCGGTTTGGACCTAAAACATAAATACCGATAACTTCGGGGTTCAAACTGTAAAAACAGCAGTCTGATTTGAAGTGCGGTGGACTAACTAGTAATTACAGAAAAGTCTAGGGACTTTACTGCCAAATAGCCAGAGCTGACCGGCTGGTTGAGCAGGTTGACTGGTCAGCGCTTGCGTGGCGCTAGCGTGGCGTACACGTAGCGCCAGCGTGGCTGCCACGTCGGCAGACGGGGGGCCAGGTTGACCCACGGTTGACCGGTACCCCCGATCTAATCTGGGCCGTCCAAATTGGATCGGGCGGCCAGGGTTGGCCTGCGAGATCGGGTCACCGGGGACGGCGCTCCAGGCGGCGAAGCGTCGCCGGAGGCTCGCCGGAACGGCACTCCGGTGCTCGGCTGACTTGGCGGAGGGCACTGGAGGGACAAGTGCGGCTCCGCGGACTCGACCGCGGGGTTAATGACGGCGAGGAAAGGCCAGAGACGGGTGGCTTCGCGGCGGGTGCCATTGACGACGGCGGGGATCTCGGTCGGAGGCGGCTGCGGGGCCTACGGGGCACGGCGACCTACGCGGAGGGGACGGAGAGACGCGGGGCGACCTTGCGGGCCCGAAGGTGGGGTTCGACGGCGGCGCACGCGACGGAGCGGAGCAGCGGCGATGCTACGGCGATGACGGCGCGCGGGTAGGATGGGGAGTTGCACCAGCAGGTGCCTCACCTCGGGGCGGTGCTCGTGACCGGTTTTCGCCGGCTGGGACACCGGGACGGCGAAGATCGACGGCGACGCTCGCGAGCTCGAAGATGGCGGCTATGGTGGCGCGTAGCTAGGGTTCGGGTGGTGGGGCTAGGGTTTCGGGTGGCGGCGGTGCACTAGGGTTCCCAAGGGGCTGCAGAGGGCAGGGCAGAGCCCTTTTATAGGTGGCGGGGAACATCGGGGCACGAGCGTGGCGGATCGAGCGGCGGCGGCGCGCTTTCACGCGATGCGGAGCAGAGGAGAGCGCTGACGCGTGGGGTCGGAGGATGGGGTCCGCCTGGCAGCGGCTGGGGCGTGGAGCTGCTGATGCGCGGCTGGCGTAGGCGGCGCGACTTTCGGTTGGGCCGGCCTTGCGGCCCAAGATGGAGCAGGCGTGCGCGAGCGCGGAGCGTGGTGCGGCTGGCTTGCTGAGCCGAGAGGCGAGGCGGGCCGCGGAGAAGAAAAAGCAGGCCGCGGGCGGAGGCAGGCCTTTGGGCCGGTTGCGGGGAGGGTCACGGGTTGGGCTACTTGTCTGGCCAGGCCAAAAGGAGAAGGGAGAAGGGAGGAAAAGAAAATTAGTTTTTCTTTTATTTGAACTATTTTTCAAAAGAAATTTGAAGTCTAATTCAAATCCAACCAAATCCAAACATTACAAAATACATTATGCACTAGCATGAATGTACAAACATGTTTCTTGACCTATGATTGATTTTAATTTTATAAAAATAATTATTTTACCTAGGTTAAATGCTCATCAAAAATGCAAAAAAATTAAATCAAATTGACTATTTCAAAATTATGTAAATTTTGGGGTGTTACAGGCATGAAGAGCCATCTTCTTAATCTGAAAAAAGAACACATATTCGACTCTAGGTTAGTAACCTCTAGCCTGTCTTCTTTAGCTCTGTGGAAAGAAGGAAGTCGTCTAAACTCCCCAGTCAACTTAACACATTCACCAACATTTTCTGGGAAACAAAATCGAGAGCAACTTTGATGCAGGACTGCACACAGATCAAGATGGTTTCATCAATCAGAGCCATGGCATTTGATGTCACACTCAAAAGGAGAACGAAAAAGATCCATCTTGGTTGTCACACTGGTAAAGCTTGGTCACACCTTCAAATTTCTCACTTGGTGAGGACAACCAGCAGGAATGAAGACAGCTTCACCAAGCTTCTGTTCAAACGTCCAGGGTTCAATACCTAAAGAAGGAAGTCAAAAGATAAGGGGGAAAAACATGCTATCTTTGGTGACACTGTTGGAGATATCACAAACACTTCTAACCATATTCTTCCTTGAGCTTTCTCTTATGCTCCTCAGTTAAGTAGAATGACTGATCGTGAATTGGGTGAAATACCTGCTCATTTGACATGATTAGTGGTCAGCATAATAAGGTAAGAATGTTTTTTCCCCTAAAAAAAGGACTGCAAGTCTGCAACAAGAAAAGGACCTTTTCCACTGGATTGCAGTAAATATGCCGGAATTCAGAGCAATGCTTCCTAAGGTAATCTTGTAATTTATCAGAATCCTGTCTGTGGAAGATATCCCACAGAGCACCACCGGTGCTCTGTGGCTCTGAGCTCTCCACAACAGGCGTTTCCAGATTATCTTCAGAACTTCCTTTTAGATAAGCACCAATGGCACTGCAATCAATCTTTTCAGATTTCTCTTCTTGAGGTTTAATGCCAACTTTCTTGAGTTGTATCATGTCCGTGCCTTTTCGATTGTGTGAAATGTAATGAGCTCCACTGTGCATCCCATCAGTTGTGTTGACCCCATTGCTGTGATCTGCACACTGACCTAGTTCACTTTGCGATTCTGATCCATGAAATAATTCTTTGTCCATTGCATCATCTCCATCGTCGTCAAGTGGTACAGCATTGATGTCCAAACCTGCAGGACACATGAAATGCCATTATTCTGAAACTGAATGATTGGATTCATTACCAAAAGTGAATGTGTTACAAACCATTATAATTGTCTCTATTAACACAACTCTCTTCTCTACTATATGAGGTCTACAATCTTTCATCAACAGATTCATTCCTGCATTCAGTTGGAACTGGTGACAACTTGAGCTCAGTGCAGGATTTGAGACCCCCATACAGTTCCTGCAGATCTTGCTCTCTCATGTCTTTTTGGATTTTTTCAAGTTGATGTGGATTAGTCGGACAAGTGACTTCAGCTGTGTGTGTCAAGATATTTACCTGGTTATATCACACAAGTTTGACAATTAATATTGATAATGTTAATTATAAGACCCAAACAGCTGATTTTTTTTATATACACAACAATTAAAATGTCAACAAATGCGCTAGGTAAATAGCAATGAGATGCATCAGCTAGGAGAGCATTAGAAAATGAGCAGCTTTGACAGAAGCCTTGCTGAAGTCCGTTCTATATTTTTGTTCAGCAATAAAACCACATGCAGAACAAAAGAAGGCATATAATCATTAATGCACACAACATACCGCATCAGACATGTCACAGTGAAGCTTGGTCACAGAATCACCCCTGCCTAGCTCTTTGTGGAACCCATAAGCAATGTAACTTTTGGGTCCAAGATCTGGTTTCGAGACACCAGCAGGAAGCTTGGCAGCAAGATTTAGCGGGCCATATCGTGGATCAGCATACTCACGAAATGGCAATGCGCTAATAAATTCGGCACCGTGACGCAGCAATCGCTCGTCAAAGGAACTAGAAGGAGGCCAGTCTTTTAGTTTAAGTATCTGAGGCCAGTGAGTCTTAGCATGAGTTCTGCCTGTTGTATTTCCCGAAAAGAACTTATGTATGTTAATTTCCACCTGCAACATATAAGGATGGTAAATGCCTGCATGAAGCTGCAAAAGAAGGGAAGTAAGGCATGTAACACCCCTGGTGTTAAGCATGCATTACCTTGCACATCTTGAGCATAACCATCTCATTTGCATCATTATTTGTTTACATGAAATGATAAAATGAAAATGTGCTAGCTTTGGTTTGAACTAGGGCTATGTGATAGGTTGCTTGTTTGGGGTTGAGTGTTAAATGAAGTTTGTAGAGAAAATTATTTGAAGCAAAACTTATTTTTATATCAAATCATGAAAAGGCTTGGAAGTGGGTCAAAAATATCAAAAACAGTTTATAAAAATATTTTTTCTTTTAATTTTAAATGGATTTTAAATCCCTATTTTTGAATTTCAAATTCTAGGTAGAATTAGGCTGTGATGTTTAAAAGTGAAATGTTCTACTTATTGAGAGAAATATTTCATCTTTTACGAGTTTCTTCAAATTCGGATTATTTTAGAAAATATGGAATTAATCAAATTCTGCACGAATCTTGGCGCAGTGGGACCCACCCGTCGGCCTCCTTCTTCTCTCTCTTCTTCTTCCTCGCGCCGACGGTGTCCGTGCCGACGCCGGCCGTGTGGCAGCCGTACGCCGGTGCGCCCGCGCTGCCTGCTGTTCGCCTCGCGCACGCACGCGCCGCACACGCTCGCGCTCGCCCTGCCCCACTGCCGCTCCACGCGCCCTCGGCCGGCCCCGCATGCGCGCCACGCGCCCGACGGCGTCGGACGCCGCGGCCCGCCTGTCTGAGCTCGGTCGCCATTTCAACGCGCCAGCGGCCCGCTTCACTTCACCGACCGCACCTCACGCCTTCACTCCTCTACCAGACGCCCCTCCTCGCCTCGCATTTTCCTCCCCGAGCTCAAGCGGACGCGGAAATCGCCATTGCCGCTGCCCCGAGCTCGCATCGCCACCGCACCTCACAGCCTTGCCATTTTCTTCCCAGAGCTCGCCAGTAGCTCCGCCGTGGTGCGAGGCACACCATGCGCACACTCCCTGCCCCAATGACCTAAGGTAGAGGTCGAATCGACCGTTTCCCCCTTCGCCGGCCATGGTCGCCCCGACCGCCGAGCGGTCCGCCGTGGCCAACTTTTCCTTTCTCCCTCCCTTATCTTGCGTATCGTGGTCGCCTGCATGAGTAGCACAGGTTGGTGTAGTTAATGGGATCGATTAGGGTTTGTGTTCGTCGGATTTTGGCCGACCGCCGTCGCGGGTCGCGCCACCGCTCGTCGGCCGCTCACACGGAGCTCACTCCGGTGGACCTTTGCCTTCATTTGCTAGTGCAATCGAGTCGCCCCGACTTCAATTAGGTCGTAGGATAGTTCTTGGGCCTTGATTTGGCCGGAGTTGGCCGACAGTTATTGAACCGCCGACATGCATGCCGCTGCTCGCCGGCGTGCATCGCCATCGTCATTTCTTCCAACTTTTCTTTGCATTTTCTGGTGAATCCGAGTCGCCTTGGCTCGCTGCATCCTGTAGGCTAGCTCTTGCACCTCGCCGTGGCCGATTCCGACGAGTTCACCGTCATACAGAGCCGCCATTCGTCGCCGCCGCCATTTTTTCCTCCGCGATAGCTTGCATCTTGTACACCAACGGGGTCGCGTCGACAAGTTGAGTCTAGTGGTGGTCGTAGTTTGGCCGGTGACCTCGTGCCGGCGAGATTGCCGACCGCCGGCGACCTTTTCCCTTGGTGTGGATCACGTGCAGAATATGCTATTCTTTTTCGGACTTAAGTGCAAAATGGCCAGACATAGAGAGTTTCTTTATAGGGCTCGGTTAATTACTGGAAAGTCCAGGGTTCCCAGTGCAAAACGGTTTTCTATTTCGTTTTAAAGAATCTGTTTTCTAGATTTTGATAAAAGCTTTGAAAAATCATAACTCACTTATTTTTAGTCCAAATGAGTTGGTTCAAATTAAAATATTTTTTTATGAGTAGATCTATGCTTGAAAAATATGAAATGTGATTTTTGTGATACTTTTCTGTATAGATTTATTTATCCCTATTAAATGCTTTTATCTTTGAAAATGCATAAGTAATTCTCTGTTACTCAGAAAAATGTGAATTCAAGTTTGTTAGCCTTCTTAAGTTATGCTCTATCTGTGAAAAATGTTGAAAGGCTATGTCATGTATAAATATTATCCTGTTTAGTTATGGTGCCTTTTTCAAGTAGATGATAAATAATTCATAATAAATAATATATAAGTGATTTATGCATGAAACTTTTTGGAGGATGTTTTTATGCTAATCTAGAGCTAAGGATATTCTGAGATCTGTTGTTTGACATTTTTACAAAGTATTTTATGTCCGTTAAATTGTGCTGCCTTGTCATTTTTGTGTAGGATAAAATACTTACTGTTTTGACCTAAAAATTTTATGGTAGTCTACATTAGGCATGCTTAAACTTCTATAATTTTTATAAATTTTTTTAAGTAATCTAAATTCATGTTACAGTTCTGCCCTGATTTCTTTTAATAATTAATAATGCTTTAAGTCATTATTTCATGTGTATAATAATGCTTTTTTTGATGTTTGTGATAGGTGAAATCTGTTATTGGTTTTGGTTCAGTAGAGGGTAGTGTGCAAAATATTTGTTGTTTATAATTTTTTTTAATGTGTAAGTAAATTGTAATGTGAGGCTTGTATAAGATTTGATTGTAAAAGAGAATGCAGATGACATGTGTTTATCATACATGTTTAAAAATCATGTCAATTATCTTCGACTGAGCATTCATTCACATCAGCATGTACCTTTGTATTTACTATGTATTCGTGCTATTCATACGCACCATACATTATACAGGATCGTCAGAGCTCGAAACGGTAGTTCCCGGAGTACAAGGAGAGGAAGGCCAGCAGGAAGCCTTGGTGCAAGGGGTAGCAGTAGAAGAGGATCCCGAGGTTGATCTTCCCGAGTGTCCCGACCATCAGCCAAGCTCTTTCCTGAAAGGCAGCCCCGGAGCATTCTCCCTGTGGTTTACAAATATCTAACTTGAGTCCTTTACTTGTTTGATGCATTAAGTTATAGGCGTTGTTTTATACCGTTGCTGCATTACTTATATTCCTTGCCCACTGTATATCCTTCAACCCTGTTAGGTTCAGGTGCGATTATCTGCTTAGCCTTGCTTTAACTAGATCGGTAGAAGTCAGGTGATTCCCTGTCATCCGCGAGTTATAGGTGGTGACTCGGAATGGTTGAATACATTATTATCTTAGATAACCATGTGGAGATAATAAATCGAGACCGGGCGGGATTGGTGTTGGGACTGAACTGGAGGTTCGGTGAGGTTATCCCGTCTGTGTCGAACTAGGACCCCGTCCGTTGTACGTCCTCAAGTCATATTGAACGCATGCCTCACATTTAGCTGGAAGGATAAGTCGTTCCGACCGCGAAGCCTGGGTTTGGTTTGGGCCGGGAGTCGACCTGCTGTACATATCGTATTGGAGAAGATGGGGGACCACGGGTTACGCGGAGAGTAAGTCCGAGGTCAGGGTCGCCCTGAATAAGGAAGCCGGGCGGGTCCCGGATACGATGGTACCTGTTGATCCCGCGATTTTTTGAATCAAATTTTCGGTGATCTGTAGCTCACTTTAGCGGGCGAGTGTGGTTTGTGTGAGGAATACCCCACCAGCTGGTTAGTAATCGATTATTATCACCGGCGTTCCTAGACAGTGAACACTTGACTTGAGCAGCGACATCGTAGTAATAACTTGAACAAAGAGGAGATGGTTGAGCTGTAACGTTGAAAGATACTCAACCGAAAATGGTTACTATTCTTGTTGAATAATTATTACCATGCTTGTTTACTATAGGTGCGAATCTAGCATGATAAGGTTAATGCAGCTAAAATACAATGCTAGGAGGTTATAATAAATTATTCCTTTAATGCAAGCTTTTTCGCAACTTATGAGTCAGCTATCTTACTTATCTAGCCTTGCATACCCCTTGGAGTCAATTTATTTTTAGTTTATGACGGGTGAGTCTAGCTGAGTACATTCTCGTACTCAGGGTTTTATTTCCCATGTTGTTGCAGATGGTGAGATGTACTATGGCTATTGCCAGCACTGCTTCTACCCCGCATTGGGTGATGATTAGACCTTAGGCATGGTCACTCTACTCTACCTTATGCTTTTGCTGGATATTGACCGAGGACCTGGCACTGTATTTGAATTAAGGGTGTGTGTGTGAATTTGAACTAAATCGCTTCCGCTTTATTTCAAATTTGTACTTGGATTGTAGTAACTTATTTCGAACTCCGATGTTTTAAACTATATGCGAACTATGTATGTTGTGAATGGTGACGGCTAAACTTATTACGATCTTGGCTATGCCAGAAAGTTAAAAATCCTTCAAGATTTCAAGAATGACTACCGGGTTTATTAAGTCTCAATCATGTACTTTGCTATCTTAATGGCGAATTACGTGTTTGTGCTCTAATAAATTGGTCGGTTCTGTGATAAGTCACGTCTAAAATTTATCCCCAGTTGAAATGAAAACTTCACTATTATAATATGTTTTCTTTTCTTCTGGGCATAAATGGAGGCCCAGCTGCACTTAGGCTGGTCACTACACAGTACTGTCCTAAGAATTTTTGTCAGAAGCCAGAATTTTTTATGATTTTATACAAGCCAGACGACCTTGATATTAGAAACAAGAAATATCAATCCATGGTTATCATCCACCAAAAAGATCCACCCACTTAGAAACATTTAGGAATAGAGCTCCCACCTCACACCAATCAAGGCAATCTATCGCCCAAACAGCAAGTTGTTCATCTTCTGCTTTGCCTTTGGATCTTTCCCGCAATGCCCGCCACATTACCATTGGCTCCCAACTCAGACCAGAGGTTAACTGAAGGACATCAGAAACAACAACTGGCTCACCCTTTGCCCAATGCATCTGAAAATGCACTATGTCATCATCTTGAATACCAGTAGCAACTGGACAGTACAGGAAGTTATCATTTGAGTCCTTCCTGCTTGCAGCCTCCCGTACTGATTTGCTTTCAGTTCTTACCTTGCCCGAATGATCAAAGAAAGGGCACTGATCACTTCTACTAGCCATTGCTTTAGCTAATGTCTCGCTCCTCAGAACTTTGTCAGCTCTATCTTCAAGCACAGCAAGCATCTTCTCTGGAAACAAGCACTTGAGGTCCAGAAGTGTACTACCACAGCCTCCTACTTCCTTTGGTGGACAAGGTATGCTACCATCACTCTTTGCTTTCCAGAGCAACAGACCATTATTGGGTTTTCCAACAGCTGGCATACCGTTGTAAGATTCACCATTTGAGTTCTTACTTCTATTAGCATCCTTTGACAGAAGAATATTGCCAAAAGAATAGCTCCTGCCTTTAGATTCAGGTGGCACATACTCCACCTCTTCTCCTCCTGGGATCTCACCTTTGCGAAGCTCCTTGCAGCAGTTAAGGCAAAGATCATAGGAACAATGCTTGCACCTTCTATGAAAATCAGCAATAGATGTTTTACACCTATCGCTGCAGCAGAGGGAATGAAATAGATTCTATGCCAACCATTAGATTTATGGCAGAAAGTAATCAGGGAAAGAAACCAACCAATATACACGATCATCTAGTTCAAACTCAGCTTGTTCCACTTTTATCTCGTTCACTGAAACTCCTGTCCACAAAACCAGACAGACAATTAGGCAACAACTACCAGTCTGTAACTGTATCCCAGAAACCACAGTACCATACCTCGTATATTAGCCTCTACTTCCTTCTCCTCCATCTGTTCTTGTCGCAGTTCTCTTATCCAGGGAAGCAGCAAGCTTACGACATGACAAGCATAACGGATTTCATTTTCTTTAGAGATCTCCTTTTTTGGAGGCTGGTAAGAGGAATGGGGTAAATCATTAACAATGGACACTAGAATATAATAATTATTTCAAATTTGAATGCATACATATAAGAAGAACAGTGCAAATACTGGAAAGGGACAATGAGTTGTTAAGTTTGTACCTCTTCGACTCCCCTTGTCCGTAGGCATGCCTTGCAATTACAGTTCTTGCGACAATATGGGCATTTCACAGCAAATTCATCTTCTGGCAAATTAGGATACCTATTTACAAGAAACTCGTTGGTCACTTGAACATTGTGCAACACACATGATGAAACAGCATGACTCTTGCACATGTCAATAGCCAGTGAAATAAAAGTATTGGAAAGAAAACACTTCAAATGTCATGTAGCATATTAGACTAAAACAGTTCAGTTTAAAATAAGTGAATGAAAAGGAAATAGTGATCAACTAAAACTGTGCAGGTCATATTTGACACTGTTGTATCAGAAGAAACAGTAGATAAAGAGCAATCCAATTAGTATGGAACAAGATTAAGACAACTTGACACACCATTGTTTTATGCATGCCACACAGAATTGCTTTTTCTTGCATGACTGACACTGGATAACCCGCGGTTTGTGCTTCCTCCGGCACTGGTGGCACATGAGGGCATTTTGCCCGGTCAACATCTTACACCCTTTCTGGATATTCTTGAAACAAAACTTCCATTCATAAAAAAATAATTGTGAAGAACCACTTCATACACAACTTAATACAAGAAAATGAGCAGTTCACCATATTATTTTTATCAAGGGTTTCATCCTTGGTGGATGGGAGCTTCTTTTGTTCTTTATCCACTTTGATCAGCTTTTTTGTCATAAACTCTTTCCCTTCATCTCTTTTCCGCTTCTTTGCATTCTGCAAAAGCTTATGATTCCTTGACTGCTTGCAATCACTCTGCAAAAGAAAGAAGTTGCAAAGCCTGATGACACTCTGGTTTATATATCCAAGTGAAGGTGATAAACTGCATTTGCTGGCATCCTAATACAGGCACTGGCATCCCCTAAAGATTAGACTAGCCACAGTGTGATGAGCAATCGATGCCGACATAGGAGAGAGAGTTTTAACCCCAGGTCATAGTCATACCATTGGACATCACAAGCTGAACTGAAAAGGCTAACTTGCAAGTCAAGTGCATGCATCGGTGCTGGATAAATAAACAAGTATTTTTTGGCTGGACGTTAATGGCATCAATGTCTTGAAGAAGCAGGTAGGGAAGGGGATAACTCTGATGTCTTGGTCCCACATGCACTAGCACAGGCAGCATCAATGCTGAACACCGTGTCGATAGAGAGTTTCGAGCATCAATGTGAGGTGGCATACCAGATCTTTTTTTTTCAGCATCAACTACACTGTGGCTGGTCTTAGATATTAAAGTGTGCATCTTTCAGGGATGCTACATAGTACCAGACTACTCCTAACCGCGTGCAGGCATAATGACAAGCACAATAGGTGCACATTGCAAATCCCAATCTTTCTGGGCTTATGATGCATGATTTTAATTAATTGCTAAATTTCCATATATGTTCCATTAATACAATGTCTAGGAATTTGATTGCACAAAATCGAATTCAGAATTTTAGATGCTATAGTTATGACTGATCTCAAGCCGATGCTCTAGTCATCAGCATTAACAAAACAACAACAAACGTTCAAAAGAATTTAAATGGAACCATACGACAGGGTGTCTGGTTATGTTATTAGCTTCAGCTAAAAGGAGTCTTAAAATGTGTTGTTAGATACTGACAAACATGCGGCTACAGAGCTATTCAAGTAAATGCTAGGAAAACAACACCATACATACTAGTCAAGTTGAGGATTTGAGTCTGCAGAAACAAATAAAAAGTAGAGAAAATAATAGTAATGCAACCATTTTGGTGATGCTACAGAATAGGTCCAAAATTTTCAAGTCAAATATTGTCAGGCCCATGGCGACAAAACCGTTTTGAGCAATTTACCCTTTTTGTTTCACAATTGGAGAACTGGCACCTACTAGCTGCTTGTTCTACTGCTAGTTTCTTGGGTCTTCCCCTTCCCCTCTTCTTCCCAGCAGCATTCTACAAGCAAAATAACAATTAGTCTATTGTACCACAAACTTGACAAGAATAAAAAAATATATAATTGGACATTTCCAGGAACATGGCACAAGATGTTTTTTTTATGCTGGGGGTAATCTCAAGGAGAATGGTTGCAGAAATAGCGATAGAATCAACATGTATGGTGAAGGACTCCGTTAAACATCAGTGACTAGGGGTAAGTCGCATAAAAAGTATTTTCTTTCTTCATACATCGCTACAAAAGCATTCATCAATCAACTTTTGCAGAGGATAG
>CM041635.1:59234583-59279835 GCA_023333625.1 Bothriochloa decipiens | reverse complement strand
TGGACGATATTAGTTTTGTATGATTTGCCGCCGATGTTGTTTTCTATGATATTGTACTGATACTATTTTAGTTTTTAGAACTTAATTAATGTTTCACTGTTGTATTTTTTCATCTATTAAGCTTGGGCGAGCACACGACAACGGCGTTTTCGCACGCCAATTGCATGACTGCGTATTATTTTTGCTATTTCTCCGACTTCGATATTTTTTCTGAAATTTCCGAATAAATAAATAATATTTAAAAAAAATCGAAATTTTTCCTGAAATTTCCAAATAAATAAATATTATTTAAAAGAATCCAAAAAACCAGGTCGCCATTTGGCCGGGCGACCTGGGCCTGGTCGCCCTTTGGCCGGGCGAACTGGGCCTGGTCGCCCTTTGGCCAGGCGACCTGGGCCTGGTCGCCCTTTGGCCGGGCGAACTGGGCCTGGTCGCCCTTTGGCCGGGCGAACTGGGCCTGGTCGTCCTTCCAACGGGCGACTGGCCGCCCATTCCTGTAATTTTTTAGAAACGTAGACTAATTTTGTAATTTTTTTAAAAAATAAATTTATTAATAAAAAAAATTCTTTGTTTTGCCCGCTGAGCAAGTTTTCTCGGGCCGGGCCATGGCCCATGGGAGGAAGCCAGCTACCCCTTCCGTTCCGTTCGTTCTCTCCCGTCCAGCGCCCGCCGGTCGCCGCCGCGGGGCATCAACATCATGGTTTGGCTGCAGTACACGGCCACCCGCTCGCAGCGCGCCGCCACCGCCTGCCTCTTCCTCACCGGCGCCGCCCTCATCGTCGTCGCCGCTAGGCTCTCCTACGCCAACATCGAGCCCCAGCGCGCCAAGGCCGCCGAGCGGCGCCGCGTGCTTGAGGCCTTCATCCAGCGCAAGCTCGGAGGAGGAGGACCCGCCTCCGCAGGCTCCGCTTCCCCACAGCAGCAGCAGGATCCACCCAGGAGCACCTAGCCTTCCTGTCCTCCTTGCCCTGATTTGTCCACCATCTCTTCCTCCTCTCACCCACACATTTTCAGTACCAGTGCCATGCTTTTACTGAAAAATGGAATCAGTTAGATACTGTACTGGAGCTCCTTGGATTCAAAGCCATTAATTAATAAATTAAACGGGATTGTTATCCCTTTTTTGAATTCTTCTCCATTTGTTTACTGACGAGTCAATGTGCTTGCTTGCTGTATATACTATATGCATATGCTATCCGACTAGCTTGATTTGAGGAGGGGCTTTAACGCGTCTTGTTTTATTGATGAGTCCTCTTTTTCAAGTGTTTGAGAAATGATGAAAACTTGACGTAGAAGCATGACTTCACTATTTTCAAGAGTGGACATTGCTTGGGAGCGTGCTTCTTCTTGTTAGTCATATACTCTACGCTGTGTGCTACTATTCTTACCATTTACCACCTAAATAAAGACATGAGATTCTTTCATTCTACGCTGAAGACCAGAAGAGGTCCAGCATGGTCAGGCATTCTTAAACTTGACAGGATGATTGATATAGAAGAACAACATGTTGCCATCAATAGTAGTTGTAGAGCAAACATCCGAGGGGGTAGTGCTTTTTTTTTTGTTTTTGAGAAAATCCGAGGGGTTAGTGCTGGCGCCCGGCGTTGCTCTGTTTTGTCTGTCGAGAAAATTCCATTCTCTTGTGCACCGAAGGGCTCGGGCCACGGCCCACGAGCGAAGCGCACGGAAAGCTGACGGGCCCAGGAGCTAAGCCCACGGAGCGGGCCCAGGAACTAAGCACACCCCGCGTGTGCTCCCGTGCGACGTTGAACATCGGATCAGAGTTGAGAGAGAGAGAAGCAAGTGAGACGGAAGAGGAAGACGAGCAACTGGGCGACCGCGGCCTGCCCGTCCAGGTCTTCGCCGGCGGCGAGCACCCACCAGGTATGCGCGCCCCTTCGCTCCGCTTCCCTTCCCTTCCCTTCCTGCCACGCGAAACCGATCGACCGAACCCTAACTCAAGCTATTGGCTATCTGAATCTGGATCTGATCTAGTTAGTGTATGCATGCCTATTAGCTTCATTTGTTGGCAAACAGTAGTATTGTGCACACCCATGTCCTCTGGCTAGGTCCGAATCTGATCACAGTCCATTTCTCTTCTCCAGAAATCGCAGATGCACACATCCGTGGTGGTCGTCGTCCTGGAGACGACCGAAGTGTACATTGTGATCAGCTTGTCAACCAGGAGAGATACACAGGTCGTATACGTCGATCCCACCACCGGTGCCCTTCGCTACCTGGGGAAGCATGGGGAGGACGTCTTTGATTCTGAGGCAGCGGCCCTCAACTACATCACCGACGGGTCAAGGGTTCTATCCAAGAGCACCGCATATGCCAAGGCACTGTTGGGATATGCAGTGCTAGGAAGCTCCGCTCTGCTTCTGGTTGCGACGCAGCTGAGCGCGTCCGTCCCCAGTCTGCCAGGAGGCGGGTGCATATACACAGTGGCGGAGAGCCAGTGGATAAAGATCCAGCTGCAGAATCCTCAACCCCAGGGAACTGGAGAGCAGAAGAATATACGTGAGCTAGCCGATCTCGACATTGACGGCAAGCACTTCTTCTGCGAGACAAGGGATGTTACCAGGCCCTTCCCGAGTCCTATGACACTACGGGAACCAGATGAGGAATTCGTTTGGAATGAGTGGCTGTCCAAGCCTTTTAAGGACATTGGCTTGCCAGGACACTGCGTCGTTCTTCTGCAGGGGTTTGCTGAGTGCCGGAGCTTTGGAGGTGCTGGGCAGCAAGGTGGGTTAGTCGCCCTCATTGCACGCCGTAGTCGACTGCACCCTGGAACCCGCTATCTGGCCCGTGGACTGAATGCATGTTCAGGCACAGGCAATGAGGTTGAGTGCGAGCAACTGGTTTGGGTTCCACGCAAGGGTGGACAGCGTATCCCTTTTAGCTCGTATATCTGGCGCCGTGGAACTATACCAATATGGTGGGGTGCAGAAATAAAAAATGCGGTGTCAGTAGAAGCTGAAATCTATGTTGCCGATGATCCTTACAACGGAAGCTTACAATACTACCAACGGTTGGGTAGAAGATACGGGAATAAATCATCTGAAGCGAATGTGTCCAGGCAAAAGAAACCTGGAAGGGTTCCTGTTATTTGTGTTAACTTGCTAAGATACGGTGAAGGAAAAACAGAGTCAGTTCTTGTCGATCATTTCAAAGAATCTATACGGTACATGAACTCTACTGGAAAGCTGGGAAGCACGTGGATTCAGTTGATAAATTATGACTGGCATGCCACTGTGAAGTTAAAAGGGCAGCAGCAGACAGTTGAGGGCCTATGGAGGCATCTTAAAGCACCTACAATGGCCATTGGCTTCAGTGAAGGGAACTACTATGATGTAAGGCAGCAGCTTAGTGAATGTAAAGGATCAGTTATCTGCAATGATGATGTAAATGGTGGGTTTTGCATGGAATCTACTCAAAATGGGGTGATACGATTCAATTGTGCAGACTCTCTTGACCGAACCAATGCTGCTAGTTACTTTGGTGCACTTCAAGTTTTTGTTGAACAGTGTAGTCGATTGAACATCTCGCTTGACATAGATGCAATGTTTGGGTTGTCAAGTAGATATTCTGAATATGATGGCAGAAACACTCGTTCTTTGCCCCCTGGATGGGAGGAGCGCTTTGACTCTGTAACAGGGAAATCATTTTATATTGATCATAATACACGTACTACCACGTGGGAACATCCATGCCAGGAGGCTCCACAAAAGCCTTGGAAGAGATTTGATATGACATTTGATCAGTTCAAAGGCTCAACAATGCTTGCTCCAGTGAACCACCTTGCTGAACTTTTTCTTTTGGCTGGCGATATCCATGCTACGTTGTACACTGGCTCAAAAGCTATGCACAGTGAGATTCTGAACATATTCAAGGAGGAAACCGGAAAGTTCAGTAAATTCTCAGCTGTTCAGAATGTGAGGATTACAGTCCAAAGAAGGTACCAAAATTTTGTGAATGATAGTTCCCGTCAAAAGCAGTTAGAGATGTTCCTTGGATTGAGGCTATATAAGCATCTCCCGTCCATCCCTATGTTCCCTCTCAAAGTAGGTAAACTTACTCATTATCAATATATCTCTTGCAAACTGATATTATTCGTCTTGATTCAGTATTATATTATTTATTTTATACTTTTTTTGTGATAACATTCTTGATATTGACAATTCAGGTGCTATCAAGGCCGTCTGGATGCATGTTGAAACCAGTTCCTAGTATAACCCCAGTGACTGATGGTGGTTCCAGTCTTCTCAGCTTCAAAAAGAAGGATCTTATTTGGGTATAGTTCTTCCTTAAAGACTCTTCTTGATGCATCTTGATTCTGGAAGTGTCTTCCTGATAGTTTTCTGGTTTAGTTAATTATTGCTGTGATGTTTTTTTTTACATAGCATGTTAAGGCCTCTTGTGCATGCAGGTGTGTCAGCAAGGTGCAGACTATGTTGAACTTTTTATATACCTTGGGGAACCTTGTCATGTTTGTCAACTGCTTCTTACTGTCTCCCACGGTGCTGAAGATTCTTCGTATCCAGCTGCCGTAGATGTTAGAGTTGGCTCAAGCATAGACTCCCTCAAACTCGTTGTTGAGGTCCTTAACTCTTTCTTACCTCACTGGTTTTATTATAATATCCTTTTCTTTTGCTCCAGCTGTTTCATGAAGTTTCTTTGCAAATACCAATTTAGTTTCCATACTTTTAAGATTTGGCTTGATGAACTGACAACAGTGTACCCAAAGTCAAGACCCGCTGTCCTTGCTAAAACTGAGCTTCACGTGCATTAACTCTGACTTTAAGACCCATGAAAATTTTGCCTGATATAGAACCAATGCTGAACTGTGTGCTGATTACTTTGGCTGAGATGAGATTAGCTAACCACATTTACTGAGTTTGTCCTGGATTTTGGTTAGGTTCACAATCCTATCCTCGCCATGTTTAGGTATTGTTGATTTTGCTTCATTTTGTATTGGTTCCTGAATATTAATTGGGAAATTACTTGTGTAGGGTGCTTGCATTCCGCAGTGCTCGAATGGGACAAATTTATTGATTCCAGTAACTGGGAGAATTGATCCAGAGGACTTGGCTGTTACAGGGAAAAGTGCTAGGCCCAATGTTCAAGAGAGCTCTTATCTTCCTTTGTTATATGACTTTGAAGAGCTAGAAGGAGAACTAAACTTTTTGAATAGAGTTGTTGCATTATCTTTTCATCCATCTGCTGTATCAAGAACACCCATTACTCTTGGTGAGGTAAAATTGATGAATTCTCTAGACTGAGATGCTGTTAAAAAGTTACTTTTCGATTTGACTATTTGTCCTTGATGAGTTGTATAAATTTCTTTAACAGATTGAAGTACTTGGAGTTTCTCTTCCATGGGCAGACATGTTAACCAATAGTGAACGTGCTCCTCAATTTATGGAGTTTCTCAATAAAAAATCATCAAGTGTTCACTGTGATCTTGCTTCCAAGTCTTTTGGAAATTCTTCCATGCCTGGGAATGATTCTCATGGTATTGATGGGTCTTACACTAAAAGTTCATCATCAATTCAAACAGGTGGTTCGGAAAATTTGTTGGATTTTCTCACAGGTGATTTTGACATGTCGGAGCCACATATAACTGAAAATACTTTTGGTAATGGGGAACAAACAAACTTCTTAGATGATGGATTTGATGTTAATCCTTTTGCCCCTGCATTGGAAGTGCCTGTTCCTAAAGTGAATAAGCAGGTTGAAGAATGTGGCAGCACACAGCTTTATCTTAAATTTTTTGAATCCCTTTCTGGCTATAATAAGGTATCCATTTGTGAAAATTTCATCTCCTTTTATTTCTATTCTTCTATGTTCTGTTCTTAGTAAACTTTCATGAATCTTTGTTGATCATTCCTTAAAAACTACCCTGTAACTGACCTTATCCTGAAGTTGCCAGTAAAATATTGAATCACTTCTTTGTTCAGATAAATGAGCAAGATGATTCTACCATTCTAGTTTGAAGTTTCTAGTAGGAGCACTACCGAACCCTTTTCCCCCTAACAAAGACAGGTCTAGTTTGAAGTTTCTAGTAGCAACATTACTGAGCCCCCCTAACAAAGGCATGTTTCAATTTATGACAGATTGAATCTTTAGGTCCATTCAGGGCTTCAGGCAGGTTACATATGTTTAGAGTTCTGGCATTATTACTTCCTTGGTTTTTCAATACATACTTTCTTATATTCTGTAAAAAATAATAATGAAGGAACAAAAGTAGACTTATTTTGAAAAGATGTTTATGAATTTAAATCCAAAATACATTAAACTTTGTTAATGTTTCCAGGGAAAGGGTCTTGACTTTGAGCAAATGATGAAGCTTGAAATAAAACGTCTCCGTCTTGGTCTTTCTGCCGCTGAAAGGGACCAGGCGTTGTTATCAATTGGTGTAATTCCTGCCACACTGGATCCAAACCGTTCAGTTGATTATTCTTACCTATTGAAGTTATCCAGCTTAGCTGATAATCTGGCACTGCTGGGCCATACAGTCCTTGAGGATCGTGTTAATGCTTCAGTAGGGCTTGAAAAGGGCAGTGAACACGCTATAGACTTTTGGAACATCAGTGAAAATGATGAATCCTGCTATGGTGGGGCATGTGAAGTCCATGTTATTTCTTCATCACAAGCTTTAACCACTAGAGAAAATCAATCAGTATTTGTGGAATGTTTCCAGTGTGAAAGGGCAGTTTGCAAAGCTTGCTGTGCTGGGAAAGGGGCCTTCCTTTTGCTTAACACCTACAGGGAGTTGAAGATTTATGGTGGTAGTCAGAGTGGTGGCTACTCAGCACTCGCAGATAGTTTTGTGTGCAAATCATGCTGCAGTGAAATTATCAAACGTGCATTGTACGTGGATTATGTCCGGGTTCTTCATAGTTTGCGCAGAAAAGATCGTTCAGAGAAAGCGGCACTGAGTGCTGTGAATCAGGTCTGCCAACTGGAGTACATCAAAGCATCTGATTTATGTCAAAGTATTCAATTTGGTCAGAGACAATTGAAGCAGATCCTTGATGGTGAAGAATCCCTTGCAGAATTTCCATATGCAAACTTTTTACAAATGGTAATTCTCAACTTTGTACCAAGTCATCATAAATTGCACTCCTGCATGATGTTGCCCTGTGTTATTCATACACTCTGATGTATTTGCAAGACTATTGATCCATGGACCATGGAAAAGCAGTGAATAAACTTGGCCGTGTGATAACATCTTCTTTTTAAGATCCCTCTCGCCTTTCTCCTTTTCTTCTATGAAGTTTGCTTTTACCATAGATAATGCTTTGATCATGCCTTATGCTCTATACTCAGGTTGAAACTGCCAATGACTCTGAACCGCTGCTTTCGTTACTGGCACCTTTTGGTACTGGAGAGTACAAGTCTTACTGGAAAGCTCCACAAGATAACACTTCAGTGGAGTTCTCAATTGTTCTTGGTGGTTTATCAGATGTTGCAGGAGTTGCTATAATTGTCAGTTCTTGTGGGTACTCGACATCTGACTGCCCAGTTGTAAGATAATAATCTACTTATCTCATCATGCTATCCTTATTTTTACCTATAGAATCATTACCTATAAAATCAGTATGGACAATGTTAGCCAGGCATACTTAATACTGTATATACTGACTATGGGTGTATCTTTCATTTCTGTTTTCTCAATGATTGTGAACAAAGAAGGATGTTTACTGGTGTTAATGAAAATCATAACTAGATTGAATATGTGTTCTTCCTGAGCAAGAGAAGGAAAACATTCCAGTACAGTTGTATCCTTGACAGCTTGAGCATGCTACATGTTAGCAAGGGAAGCAATATGAAAAATACCATCTTCATCTACATAATTATATATTTGAGAGATGCCTCATGCTCTAGCCCACTTATTTCCTAGAATGTAAAGAACTTACGTTGGAAATCATTCCCTCTCCTTTCTTCCTTATCACAAATGCACCCGGAAACCACTCCTTCTGTCTTCAGTGTTTATCATGAACACACTAGGAAATCATTCCCTTTTCAATGTTTATCACAAACACACTAGGAAATCACTCCCTCTATCTCTCTTTTGGTTGATACGGCTCTCTCAGCCCTCACCATTTTCTCATATGTATAGATGATAAACCTGCCCATGATATCATCCTAATTACTGCAGTCATAACTCCTATGATCATTCCTTAGCTAAAGTCTGTTAGTACTAAAGACTGCACCTATACCATGAACATGGACACATGCATGGACACACAGGATTTTATAGCTAACAACTTATGCCCTTTGCAATTCGATTTACTAGAACTTGTTTTAACTGCTGATGTTTGTCGATCACTTATCTTTATGTACATACAGTGTTGCTATGAAAAGCAAATACATCTTGTTGGCATAATCTTTGTCTGGAGTTAGTGCAATGTGCAGAAACTGCAAGATTTCTTTTTCATATATACTGCAGAGTTAGCTATCTATGCACAACTAGTGGATCATTTGAACTAGGCCGCTGAACTATCTTAGCTTTCTATGTTCTTTTAGTGCATTTTCCTGCAAAACATTGTCTCCATATTCTGTCATGGCTAGAGCATAACAAACTAGCGTGTTGAGCTGTTTTCATTTCTTCGGTTTCCTTTGATGCATTTTTTTTTTACTTGTTTGCTTTGTATTCTAATAATCATCATGATGCCTGTGCAGGTAGAGATATGGGCGAGTAATAAAATACATCGAGAAGATCATACTTTCATAGGAAAGTGGGACATACAGGATATAATATCTTCATCTCCACAGCTTTGTGGACCTGAAAAGTCTAGTAGATTGAGTGAAGAACCAAGACACATTAAATTTCACTTCCCAAATCCTATCCGTTGTCGTATAATTTCAATAAAAATGACACTTCCCCATAATGGTTCTCGTCCAACCAAGTTTAGTGAAGAGTTTGATCTTCTATCATTGGATGATAGCTCAGTTTATGAATCGAAGCCAACCAATCCACAGAATTCATTTATCCATGCAAAAAGAATTGTTGTTTTTGGCAGTTCTTTGAGAAAGGAGGTGGGGCCTGACACATCAGGGGGAATAATGAGAATGAAAAGTTATTTAGACAGATCACCACCATTGGGGAGATTTAGGGTAAACCCTATGTCTTTTGCTGACAGTTTTGAGCCTTGCATTCTATCTCACACTGAAACTTTTCTTCTTTATTTTCCAGATTCCAGTTGAAGCTGAGAGGCTGAGAGATAATGATCTTGTTCTTGAGCAATATCTCTTAGCTAATTCACCTGGAATAGCTGGATTCCGGCTTGATTTTTTCAGTGTTATAAGACCTCGTGTGACCCATTCACCTTCCTCATCAGAATTGGACATGAGGAAGTTTTCGTTGACACGAATGGAGGATAGATATGTAAATCCAGCAATTCTTTATATACAGGTCACAGTTGTTAAGGTAATAGGACACTCACTCTTCAAATTCACTTACTTTGGTGGCTATGGTTGGTTATTTCATGCTTCTTGAGATCCCCTTTAATGCTTGTCCCTGAACAGTTCAAATTACCATGGAATGGGTCCAGGTGTCATGTGACCTAGTTTTGTCGAGTAAGGCTTGAGTCACAGACAGTTCTGCATTTTGCAAAATTTGTTTTCTTCCTTGTTATTAGTAGTAATTAGTGGAATGTCCAACTGAACTGTCTTCAAAACTTCATTTATATATAGTGGTCGTAGTCAAAGCTGGCGAAGTGGCGAATGACCACAAAATAAAGTATTGTTTGTTCACCTATGTGATGATGGTTTTTTTGAGGTTTTGCTGTAAACTATGATAATTTTCCACATGCTGTTAATACTTGTAGTTTTGTCAGTACCTATTTTGTATGTGTGCATGAAACATTTCCGTTGTGCTTGTGATTTTTTACAGGAGTCTGGCAAGTTGGTTGTAGAGGAATACCGTCTACCAGAAGTAAAAGCAAACACACCACTTTATTTTGATTTCCCAGATCTACAACAGGATGCTCGGTGTGTTATCTTTAGATTACTTGGTGATGTCACTGCCTTTGTTGATGACATTTCTGAGCTTGAGAACTTGAACTTGCGAAATCTTCCTTTGGCATCCGGACTATCTTTGTCAAATAAGATCAAGTTGTACTACTATGCTGATACATATGAGATGGGAAAGATTGGCAGTCTCTCAGCTGTATAATGTATGTGAGGTATGAAGTCCTGAGTTTCTAAATCCTCTCAAACGAGCCTGTTTTAATAAAGAGTTCCTAACTTGATTTTTGACAATTAATTATGCTCATTTTCAGAATAAAATGATATATGACAAAGCTAAAACGCATAATACAAATCTGCTATTGAGCATCTCTTCCCACCTCTCACGTGGATGGATCCTTAACATACTCAAGTCAGCTACATAACGAGGCCATTATGGCTTTGGTCCTGGCCCAATATTCCTATTTCGAGCTAGAATTACATATTGATGGGTCTGAATCCTGTTCATATACTGACTTACCCGTTCGAGTCCTTAGAAGGAATTAAGAATTTAGAAAAACATCTCGTTTTTAACTATGGACTCAGCAATAGATCTTTTTTTTAACAAACTCAGGAATAAAACTTTTACTCTGCCGCTGGTGTTTATCTGAATGAGAAACTTGTGCATGAAACTATGAAATGATATGTGTGGGTTGTTGTGTACTAAAAGCCTACATCTGTTTAGTATAGTAGATTGTCTGATACTGCTCTTTAACTTGGTGTTTACTTGTGTTTAGGTCGTACATGCCAACCTGGGATGTTAGCCGTCCCTAGAAGATTGTTGTAACCTATTGTTTCTACGTGTTGATGTGGAAGTAAGAGCTGTTGCTACAAATACATGATGATGTGTGTTTTAATACTTTTTTTCCTTACCCGATTCAAGGGAAATAGGGATTTTGCCTGTAGAATTTCTGGAAATTCATCTTTTTATGTAGAATAACTGGGAATTCAATACAATGGCAGTTCCGGAAACTGCCAGTTACGATTGTCAATACCTGTATTGGGACCTGGATTATTATGTAGAGAGAGAGCTAAGAACTTGCATAACATTTTTTTTTTGTTTCATACATATTTTAAGCGCTGGCTTCACCAGTTGTTGGTGTGTATGTACTGGTGCATGGCCATGCTGTGGTTATATAAGGCTATTTCGTAATTTAGTACGGCCCTGTTTTGCTACTTGGTTTTTTTGGTCCCTCATCTGAAATTAGTATCTGGTTGTAATACCTTGTGCACCATATTACAGCAGGAATCTATTTACGCTGTAAAATATCGTTTGGTTAAAGCCAAGCTTAATAATGCTACATATGATTTGGGAGGACCCTCTTCCTGATGGGACGGCCTGCGGTTGATGTCATATGTCATCATCAGACTCGTCATCAATGGATCTCAAGAACACCAATAGTGGGGGTTCTTCTGGCTCCATATAGAACTGAGGTTGGATGATCAGTCTGTTGAGGTCTTGATGAATCGCCTGTTAGTTTCTGTTTAGGTTGTTTGGTATTGTATTGGTAGATAGATGATCGAGGAAGGGATGCACAGCACCTTTGCTCTTGCCTTGTTCAGTGTTATCCAGCTGGCAGTCCTAGCAAATATTGTTGTTTCTTATATGTTTTGTTGCCTTGTTACTTACAAAAAAGCAGGGCCCTCTCTCTATATATAACCAAACAATTGATGCTATTACCTTGTGTCGGACTGATGAGAAAAGAAGGTTGTATGAAAAAACAGTTACCTTGTGCCATACTAATAAGAAAGAAAAGAAAACTAGTCCCTAGCGTCTGGCGGCCTGCTGCTTTCTCTAGTCATTTTGAGCTGCTGGACTGGATTCAACACATTACTTACTGTTAGTAGTATAGTATCAATTCCTAAACACAAGCAATATGTAGGGATGTATGTATTCGCAAAATACAAGGCCAGATTAAGGATTGGCAGCCGGGAAATGGGGATGTTGCCTGCAGACGACCGCGTGCACGTCTGTTAGGTAGCATCTAGCGTGTTAGATTAAGGGACACATGTCGTGTTTGTTGGTAATTAATTGTATATATGCTCCTTTCTTGTTAGGGTAGCTCCAGCAATCGATTTTTAAGTTAAGTTTCTTTTATATTTGAATAGAATAAGAGATAGAAAAGCAACTCGTAATAAAGAGCTACACACATTTAAAGTTAGTTACTTGAGAGTATTTTTATAACAAACCTAGTCTGAGATACCGAGTAATATCTTTTGTACAAATCTAGAGGCTGACTTAATAAAGGTTTGACCTAATTCAAATAGTAGAATGGTAAATAGAATTTGCGTGGATACAATCTTGCGGTGAGTCCGTGTCCGTGTCCGGTGAGCAGGGTTTGCACTTGTGTGTGTGTGACTGCCTGCCTGTTAAAACAAGAGGAGTGACTGATGAGTGAGCACAGCACAGCCGCAGCAGACAGAGGGTCCACGGCGACGTCACCAACGGATAGCCACAGGGAGTGCCAGCATGGAACTCTGGAAGGGACGGGACCCGATCCGTTTCGTCGTACGGGCACGATAGCGATGCCACACCCACCCTCCCCCTCCCCCTCCCCCTCCCCGAGCATGAATGAGCTTCTCCTCCTTCCCTTTCACCAAACCAAACTCCTGCCCTTGCAAGTGCCGACATGTTTTTTACTTTCCCTTTTTTTTTTTGAATTGAATCAGAGCAAATAGTTGATGAGGCGATTTCTTTAACGACGTCTGGGTCCATGTACATGTAGGCGAGGAGGTAGCTAGATATAAGTGCTCCTTGCTCCCTCTGGGTCCATGTACATGTAGGCGAGCAAATAGTTGATGAGGCCCGAGTATTACTGATGGACTTCCATTTCGTTTCGGTCACACAGGTCCACGCTAGCTCGGGAGCGGGGATGAGAGAGAGCCGGGGCCCGTGGTCCCCACCGCTGCCCCATGTGCTGTCTCCACCCACCGGGCGGCTGGCCCTCAATCATTGGCCCCCCCGCCCTTCACCGGCTCCATTCCTCCCTCCTCTCTTGCTGCGGAGGCGGAGCTGCTCCGCCAGTCGGCAGCCACCAGTCACCACCACCGCCTCCTCCACCCAAGCTCAAGCTCGGTCAGCCAGTCCCGCTGCCACAGACAATTGGGCCCGGGGCATGACGACGAGGCCAGACGGCAGCGGCGGCGCCGCGCCCGCGGACAAGCAGCTGGTGCCGGCCTCCAACGGCAACGGCAACGGCACCTCCGGCGGCGCGCTGGCCGTCCGCAAGGCGCCTTCCAAGGACCGCCACAGCAAGGTGGACGGGCGCGGGCGGCGCATCCGCATGCCCATCATCTGCGCCGCCCGCGTGTTCCAGCTCACGCGGGAGCTCGGCCACAAGTCGGACGGCCAGACCATCGAGTGGCTGCTCCGCCAGGCCGAGCCCTCCATCATCGCCGCCACCGGAACAGGCACCACGCCCGCGTCCTTCTCCACCTCGTCGCCGTCCTCGCTCCGCTCCTCCTCCTCCACCAGCCCGCACCCGCTGGCCGCTTCCTCCCCCACCGGTGGCGGCTTCCCGCACGCCGCCGCGCCCTTCATCCTCGGCAAGCGCGTCCGCGGGGAAGGCGACGACGCCGAGCAGCCCACCGTCGCCGCCCCCGCACCGGGTGGGTTCTGGGCGCTGCCGGCGCGGGCCGACTTCGGCCAGCTCTGGAGCTTCGCGGCCGCGCCGGAGATGATGGTGGCCGCGGCCGCAGCAGCAGCCGCCGCGCCGGCCATGGCCGGGGAGGCGTCCGCCGCCAGGGTCGGCAACTACCTACCCGTCGCGCAGGGCAACCTCAACCTGCTCGCCTCCTTCTCCGGCGGGCCCGCGCCCACGCCGGCCGCCGCCACCGCAGGCAGGGCCGAGGAGGAGACCGCACGCTGACTGGCTGAGGGTCCGTCAGTTCCTCGTCATCTCAATCATCCCCGCTTCCTGTGTCCTGTCCGCCGCCGCCGCTAGGGTTTTAGGGCGGCATGGCCTACTCTTCCCCTTTCACCACTAGGGTTTCCAGTTCCGACTCCATCCGGTTTGCTGCTCACCTCCATGCTGCATGCGTGTCTTGTCTCTCTGTCAGTCAGTCAGTCAGTCTTTTTGTGTGTGCGTGCTCAATTCGGGATACATACTCAGATTCAGATAGTGTCACTCTCACTCCACTCTCCAGTCGCAGCCATGTCGCCTTCCATTTTTTTTTTTCTTTTTATTTGGGTTTCCTTTTTCTTTCTTCTAGTCTTGTGTTGGCCACCCGAATTGGGTGGCCTTCAGTTCAAGTAAGCAATCAAGCAAAGCAGCTGCAACAGATTACCTGCTCTATCAACTTCACCGCAACAAGGAAACGAATGAAATGCAAGGCTTGCTCTGCTCTGTTCTTCCCATTCAGCGTCGGTGGCGGCATTGGAGGAGGTCCAGCCGCTTGCTTGCTTGTCACTAGTCACTACTGGGTCTCTTGTGTCACTCCACCCCTGCTTGCATTGCAGCATCCACGGTAGCAAAGCTTCTGTTGTGGACTATCACAACTCAAAACAGGAATGTGGTTTACCCCTGAATTCTTTGTGAGCTGGCTGTTTGTTGCAACAGAACAAGACAAATAAGCAGCAGGTCCAGTCTTCTCATTGTTGCACGAAACAAAACAAGGAGTGATGTCGTGGAATCTTCGTTCGGTTATCCCTACAGCTGCATCTGCATCTGCATCAGCTCTCCCATCTTATCCTATGATTGTGTTGTGTCTGTCAGTCTCGGAGGGAAGACAGGCTGAAGCTGGCCCTGCCTGTAAGTTGTCCACATGTATGTATGTATGTATGTTCCTCCTCTTCCTTGCTCTGCTGGGCTGCGTCTGCTTGCTGTCATTTTAATTAGCAGTTACTAAGTTGGTTTGTTTTTTGAGCTCTTATCTGGATTGGATTAGTGCTTGAGAATAACGCAAGTACCACTACTGGTAGTGTAAGTAGTTATTTATTAGTCATCAGCTGTTGGTAGTAGCTCAGTTCAGGTCCTGTATGTACGTATGTATCCACGTACACGTACGGATTGTTTGATGATGTGTTTGTTGATCAATTAATGGACAAAAAATAAGAATGGAAAAAAAAAAGAAGGTTTGCTCCATTCAATTAATCATCCAGTTTCTTGCGCCTGTTGTTGGTTGCTGCGTCTCTGTCTTGTTATACTAGGTACCACCAGTATCGTGGCAGTTTTTCCCTTTGTATGCAGTGTCAATTGTACAATCAGTGTTGCAAAATTGGAGCACCGTAGTAGCCTGCCCTCAGCAATGGGGCATTACTGCTGAAATTCTCAATCATGCATAGTCCTTCTCGTCTCCTCTCCTCTGTGGCCTTGTGGCCTGTGGGTGTGTGGTACTGAACTGGTGGTGGCGAACCAGCTTTTGATAAGGAATCCCGGCTGTGGCTTTTTCAATTCATTAATCTAATCTAATGACCATCATTCTCCTGTTGATTCTCTGCACTGTTGCTGTCTGATGTGGTGTTTGAGTGTCCGTGGCCTGTTATTTCCCTTTTGGCCTTTTGCACCTCCTTTTTCTCTTGAGCAATGCCTGGCCTTTTGGATAAGATCTCAAGACAAAAGATAACTCCCCTATTCGACGGTGGTCAGCTCTCGCTTCCTCCATGCCATCGTCGGCCCCTTCCTGCTTTGGCACTCATTTTTCAATCGCAAAACTTCTGGTTCAGACTTTCTAGTCACAGTTCAGAATGCGCTTGCAGCCATAGTCATCATTGATGAACAAACGTGCGAATCATGTGTACTACAGACTCAAGTCACCAGTTGCACTCTTTAGGAATGATACAAAGTAATCTGACTGGTAATTGAGCAGACTTTTGTTCACCATGTGTCAATGGCTTAATGAAGAAGGTAAAAGAAAAAGAGATACATCCTCTGTGCGTACATAGGAGTCGAGCATAACAAAGCCTGTGACTGACATCGCATCGGATCCCCCAAAGACTCTCATTCAGTGTCTGCCTTGGTGACATGGATAAGCATATCACAAAGTGAATCGTTGGAAGGCCCATGTTATTGTTTTTGTTGATTCCGCTGAGGCCTGGTCAAAGATAACGAAAGCAAAGCAATAGGCAAGAGCAGCGCGCCGAAGCGCTTGAGCGCCGGTGGTAGGTCCGGCTCCGGCGAGGTGGAGCTCCACGAAGCATCTGGTGGTGACAGGTTGACGGGTACGGGGTTGGTGATGTGGCCGTGCGCGAGCCACGGGAACATGCAACGCTCAGCTGCCTTCCGCGACGTGCGTCCCTGACCAGTGGACACGCAGGGGGAGGAGAGGTGCGCCGCACCCTGCCCACAGTGTTCACCCGAGTGTATGTAGCACGTGAGAGAGAGCGGTACGGCAACGCTCAGCAGTGCAGCAAAGCAACAGCAAAAGGCAGGAGATTCACAAGAAATTTATACACACTTGTGCAGAATGCCACGGTGCCACCAGTAATTTCACTGATGATCTGTACAAAAGCCCATATTGCCACAGATCCAAGGCACTGCAATAGCATTACATCAAGGCAGGCTAGCAGCACATACAAAATACTACTCTACACATCTGTTTCATTCATTCGCAAGTTCGAGCAGCATCCCTGCTCAATCCCTGATTGTCGTGCCATAGATTTGGTACCTTCTGCTGCCCCAGCGATCATTTTCGTCCAGATAGTATGATTTCAGCAAACACCAGACCCAAGGTGGATTCCTGGTCAAGGGGGCAACTTCCGAGCTGTCCTCTGCTTCTGGGACGCCCAGTAGCTTCTTCATCTTTTTAATGGCCAGAACTGCTTCTGTCGGAGGACCACCGAAGAATGTGACCTGCCAAGGATTTGGATGAAGACATAAATTCAGCACATTCATAACTTCTTTTACCACCCAATCGTGTTTTTTTTTACCCCACTAGTGATGAATGTGGGCACCTGGGCTGGAATGTAAGCAAGGAAATCAAGCACAAGGGTTATTTACTAGTAACATGTTACCAAATCATCCTTAGGGACACACGCATGAATCCTTGCCGTAGGATCCTCAAGAATCAACCGAATAAAATGGTCTTTGCAACCTCGACAGCGATATGCTGCCACAACACGGACCAAGGTTTTCACTATGTGAGGCACCTAGCACAAAAAAAGGAGATATTGAAGCTGGTTAGCTTTAGGTCAACAGTCCACAACACTCACAGTACTGTGTTACTAACTAGGGAAGCAAAATATATAGTTTTCTCATGGAAAGGGAGAGATAAATCACTGGGATACAACTCACAGTAAACATGCTTGCACGTTCTCAGGGATGGTGTTGGATAATATTAGACCAAATCGAAAACAGAAATAAAAATAATAAATAACTGGAGAAAAATGGGAAAGAAGTAATACCTTATCATAAGTTAAGGACTCCATCAATGTGGAATAACGTCCCTTCTTAGAATCATCTACATCTGACAGAATTGATAAAGAAATCGTCATGAGGCAAGCCTTTGTGGGCAAAAGATGGCAGCGAAAATGCACTATAAATTTATGTAGCACTTCATCAAATACAAAACATGTAAACAAGCACTTTGACAACATCATCATGTGCTTCATTTAGATCTCGATATATACAACAACCTTCATATTCAAATCGAATGGAGGAATGAATGATAAAACAGAATATATTCATCAGTGATTCAGAGGAGCAGTGAAAACTATCAGATTATGTTCTATACCAGTAACATTAGAGACGAAGCTTGTCATCGGCCGGCGGTTGCGGGTGTCATACATCCTGGAGGTGTTCATGTAATTGGTAAAATTTACTTATATAATGTCCAAAGAACATCAAAGTTCATCAGAAAAGAATATTACTTGCGACGATCAACAACTCTACCATCTTCATCAGATAAAAGGCGAACTCTACTAGAGGGCCCAAAAATGCCTTTCCAAATGCCAAACTCTTGCTTGCAAGTAATGTTGCAGAACCTGGCCCAACAAATACCCTTTTGCATGATTTTGCAGAACTTGGCCCAATGAATACACGTTTGCCTGTGTTGTGCTTCCTTCAAAGAGCTGTCTGAAAAAAACCCTCAGCACAGTTCCCACACATGGCATTGTGCATACAACGTTTCTGGCCAGTGGTGGTCCTAGATGTAGAGGGGTTCTTTCAACTGCCTGAGCATCCGAACTATATGTTCACCAATCAATAGCAGAGGGCACACACAAAAAAGGTAAATTAGGTGAAAACAGTGACAAGACTGACGTCAGCAAATGGTTTTCTAAGATAAGACTTATTTTCTTTTCAATGATAATGCTTAAGTTCAGAGCACCATACAAAAACAACCAAATAAAGATTAAAAGCTGCAACAATATTTCAAAAAACACTAGAGCACCATCCTACATTTGCACAGATATTTTTCTTAGTTATTGCTGAAAAATTAAATAAATAAACATAGACAAACCTACAATCCTACATTGTCTGAAACTCAGCTGCAGGGGCATCAGTTCCATCCCAAACATAAACTATCCATGTGCCGTTATCTTCAAGGACATACAACACCTACAGAAAGGAAGAGAGATTTTTTTGGAGCATTCTCCAAAATAAATCTTGAGTTTCAATATGATTGAATAAAAAACTAACCTTGCATACTAGATCAAAGGTAGAATCAGACTTTAATCTGCTTAACTCCAATTCGAGATCTTTCAGACCTGCGATGCAAAGTAGTGAGATAGAAACAGATGTTACAAAAGTTGCCATTAAAGCATTGGTAGGAACACACTAGTCAAGTATTTCATGAATCTCTGTAAGGAGACAAAGGTAGACACAGAATACATGCTATAGTAAATGGTATATATCCTAAAGAAACACTATAGCATCCATCAATCAGTTTTCGAGAGAGCAGGTAGTTGAAAAGTAATATGAGTTCACTGCAAGAAGCTGACAATCTAACAAAATAGGAACAATTCTAGACAACAAAATTTCCAAAGTGTTGTTGTGTTTGGTTAAAAGGCAGCAGAGACCGACCTTAACTAAGGGCTAAAATGAGATAATGCAAGTTCTGTTGTACTCATAACTGATAAAATACATAACTCCGCTTTGGGTAAGAACAATTCATAAATAGAATGGCCACAGTAATACCATTTGATCCTAAATATAATTATGGATTAGGAGTCACCTCACCTAGAGAATTATCAGGTAGACTTGCAAGCCACGTTCTCATCTGGGTTAAAAGTTCTTTGTCATGAGTGCTGCGATGATATTTTTTCGACATCGAGGTCTGATATGCGCTGCAGTCAGCAGATACATTGCTTCCAAACAGCGCAAACGAAGATTTTTCTTTTTTAAATGTAACAAAGAATGCCGACTCCTTATGCGTCTGTATCTGCACATCAAAGTAGGCATGAACTAGGTGCTGCCAAATGTGTCACTAGAATTGCAAAAATGCTGAAAAAAGGAAAATAGGCTCAAATAACAACACATACAAAAAGGTATGTGGGAATTTATAGCTCCGAGAAATACCCAGTGACAAAATGGCATAATCAAATAGAGCTATATGATGTACCTCAACATCATGGAGACTGATCACATCTCCAGTTGACTTGACCCGGGGCAATTGGGCAGTGTTCTCCGCAAAGATTGTTGCGGATACTCCAGCTGGGTGCGATTTATCCAGAATTCTGAGTGTAACATAGTGATCTGCAAAAAGTATAGGCATGACCAAGGGTTGTAGCACTGATTCGAGGATGAAAAGAGCACGACAACAGAAGGTCCCTCTCAACCCATAATGCTTGACGCAAAAAGTTGAGAAAGAGGCGATCTAAGGACAAGCCGCACAAGACAATAAGCAAGCAGCATTTGAGCAGAGAAGTAACCGTAATTGACAAAAAGTTGCAAAATTTATATAACTTGACAGCAAAAATCACGATACAATTTTCCCTGCCTCGGCAACATTTGCCATAGAGCAGCAAACCCTAGGTGAATCAGAGTGAAGAAGGAAGCATACCATTACAAGCTTAAGCACCAAGCGGCTCTCATCTCGCAAAAAATCCGGACGAAACCCTAGGATTCGGCGACGGCGGGTACGCGGAAGGCGAAGAGGGGAGGGGAGGGGAGGGGAAGGGTTGACAGTGAGGCTCACCGGTGCCCCCGCTCTTGAGGGGGCGGCCGATCTCGGCGACGGCGGCGAAGAGGCAGACCCGGCGGCTGGGACCCTGTTTGAGGGCGTCGGCGATAGACTTGTTCGGAAGGTACTGAGGCTCCCCGGCGGCGGCGGAAGTACCCGTGTCGCCCTGGAGCGGCGCTCTCGCTGATGGCTCCGCCATTGCTGGGTCTGGGTGTGACTGTGAGTGGACTGCGACGTACGGCGTGTGGGAGGCCAGCAGACGCAAGCCCAGCTTTATACAGAGTCGCACGCTTTTCAACGGCAATAAATTCGCATCCCCGCCACCGCCAGTGGGTTTTGAACCAGAACCACCACACCACACACACCTCTCTTCCCAAGCAAGCCATGTACCCATTTTTTTGCTATTTTTCTTACCCAGACATCCTAGAGTATTCATATATACAAACCGCTGGCTATTTCTAAAATAATTTAGCTACTCAAGTTCCACTCCATTAGACTACCCGCAGCGGGGGACGCAAAAGCGTTTTGCGTTTCACCTTTTGGGTAAAAATCCCTACAGAAGGGACGCTATCGTCGCCTTGAGGACCGGCTCCCGTCCCCGAAATTTGGCGCGGTACTGTGGGTGTACGTAACCGCGCGCACGGGCCCGCGCGTCCTCGCGCCGCTCGCCGCGTGGCACCGGGAGAGAGAGAGTATGGAGCCGCCAGCGCCCCTTCGCCTCGCCATGGGAGAAGGGGAGAAGCCGGCTTCAGGATCTCCGGCCGCCGCGGAGGGGGAGAGAAGGGGATGACGCGCCGCGACGCCGATTCGAGACCGGGGACGAATCTCCGATTCGAGACCGAAGGGGGTCGCGCGGCCGGCTCGCCGTCGGGACGGAGCACGGAGGAGCCCAGGGGGCGCGAGGGCCCTCCGCGTCGGCTCTGCTCCATGCGCGAGGAAGGCGCTGGAGAGGAGCAGAAGAGCCAGCGAGGGAGGAAAAGGCCTCCATCGATTCGCCCCTGCCGCAGCCGTCGACGGAGCCCGCCTCCGCCGGCCTCCCCTGCTCGCGCCGCCAACCTCCGCCCCCCCGCGGCTCCCTGCTCGCGTAGCCGGCCTCCACCGTCGCACCCCTGGCCTCCGCCGTCGGCGTCCCCTGCTCGCGCCGCCGCGCCCTGGCCTCCGTCGCGGCCTCCGCCGCCGGCCTCCCCCCGGAGGGTGCCGGGGAGAGAGAGAGGGGAGGGAGTGATGTAAAAAAATGAAAAAAAAAAAATATGTGGCATGGGCCTCACGTTGGTATAGGGTTTGAGATTACGTATGGATGAGTGCGGGAGAATTTGGTATAAAGGAGAAAATCTCGATGACTATAATAGAATATTTCTTTTAGAGGTTGCATATAGAGTTTTATAAGTACGGATAGTCTTAGACCACACGTCAAACTGGAACTGGCGCGTTGACCTGCAGCAGCAGTACGGCGTGCATCCGCCAACGGCCGAAGAGCATCAACTACATGAAAAAATACACTATACAAAAAGAAGATTCTCTATCATATTAAACTTGTGATACATAGAGTAATAAATATAGACAAAATAAAAAAAATTAGTTATATAGTTTATTTTAACTTTACGAGACGAATCTTTCAAACCTAATTAATCAATATTAAACAGTTATTATTAAATACAAACAAAATAATACACTGCATTACATGAAGTTCGACGCCTCCGAAGCTCGGCAACTAAACAATCCGGCGACGCGTGCGACACCCCTGAACCTGAATAATGTTGTCACGCTGCCATGGCTGCAAGTGTTTGATTGCCACAAGGTACAGTACATGCTTCGCATAAGAGCAACGCGTCATCGAGGTGATCGGGGAAGCACTTGGACGACTAAGATGGCGAGCGAATCTCGCTCCCCTATTCTGAAGAGAGAGAGAAAAAAGCGAGAAAGGATGCTTAATATTTAGATATAGCATGTTAAAGAGGCTGTTGAACTCTTATAAGCTAAAACTATGGGTTGTTTAATTTTTAAATATTTTTATTTATTCGGTATTTTAATAAAAATTGCTCTTAGTCTTTTTTGCACATACGAAGTATGACTCTTTCGGCCGTGCTAGTGTTGTTGGCGTGTTAAAATAATGTTGTCACTCCACTGCGTTGACACGAAAACATCTGCGACGGTAGATTGCATTACCAACATGGAAAACCTTGTCAAGCCACTCCGTTCAGTGTGATGGTATTGTTACGTCGTTCTTCGGGAATAGTGTTATAAGAATCGTAACTTTTCAACGCGACGGGAATTAAGATGAATTTCTACAGCTTTCTAAATTTGAGTCTTTCTTATTTGAGGATGTTAAGATACTTAAGAATTAATATAAAATTTTGTTGGCATAATAATCACGTACTAGCATTTGTCACATTAGAAAAATAATGTCTTTTCTCTACTGTGTGAAATAAAAATACTTCTTACGTCAAAGTTGTAGCTCTAAATGAGATGATAGATAGAAGTTTAAAGTTTCAAATATAAACCAGAAGCAGGGAGCTGGCAGCTACAAACCAATACCTGCATTATTTGGCCATACAATACTACTACATAGTAAGCTATATTAAGGTAAGTAGTTGCAGGTGCGGTGCACGGAACACATATGAATGGATTTGATCGAGATGAGATTGGTATTGCAGGTACGGTGCACGCACGCATGGTGGTCCGATCGGTTTGGGATCAGTTGCGGTTGGTGACGCCTTCCACGAGTCCAAGGTTGATGATGCCCCAGGCGGTGCGCGGCCATGCGCCGCGGCGGGCCTTGTCGCCCACGAGCCTTCCTGTGTGAGACCTCCTTAATGGGCCTAGTTGGGCTAAGATGATGGGCCAGGTCAGTTTCTAATTACTATAGAGAATGCGTATTGTAGCAGTGCGGGTTTAGTACCTTATCAAAAATTCAGAGTTCGTCGAGCCAACTTAAATAGCTAGGCCAAAGACGCGTATTAACCTTCGATTAACCGTTTTAAACGAAACGAGGACGAAAATTTAAGCGGGTTTTACGTGGGTAGGTCCACTCCTCGGTAGAGTGGGCCATAGCCGTGGGCCGGGTCTGGGCCATTAGAAATGGTATTCAGAGTCAACTCTTGCGGTTTCACGGACGTATAGATCGGGAGCTCGGACAAGTTGTGCATGGCTCCAGATGAGAGAGCATGGCAACTTGAGTCGAGGAGCTGGTAATACGAACGTGGCCAAGAGAGTCGATCCTGAACGTTTCTCCCATATGGGTAGGTTGGTTCGATCCTCGACAAGGACGTCGAGTCCTTAAGGGTGGGTGGATGTGAGACCCCTCTAATAGGCCTAGTTGGGCTAAGATGATGGGCTAGGCCAGTTTTCGATTACTGTAGCAACCATACTGTAGCAGTACGGGTTTAGTACCGTATCGAAAATTCAGAGTTCGTTGAGCCAACTTAAATAACCAGGTCAAGGACGCGTATTAACCTTCAATTAACTGTTTTGAACGAATCGAGGACGAAAGCTCAAGCGAGCCAACTTAAATAACCAGGCCAAGGACGCGTATTAACCTTCAATTAACCATTTTGAAGAAAGCTAAAGCGAGTTTTTACACGAATAGGGTCTAGTCTTCGGTAGAGTGGGCCGTAGCCGTGGGCCGGGTCTGGGCTGTTAGACTTCCCCACGACACCCAGCCTTCCCGCGTCATGCGCTTGTCCCAGGTGCTCCCCCACTGCAGCAGCAGCCGCACCCCTCGCGCCGCCGCCGCCTCCGCCTCCGCCTCCTCGTACCTGCCGGCGTTGAGGAGCACCTGCGCCAGCACCAGGTGCGGCTCCCCAACGAAGGGGTTCAGCGCGATGCTCTCCCGCAGCAGCGCTTCCGTCGGATTGGTGTTCTTGTCCTTGGTGGTGGTGATGGCCTCCCAGTAGAGGTCCCTCGCCGCCTTCTGCTCCCCGGGGTCCAGCACCCGGCTGCACCGCTCGAACACCGGCGGGATCACCAGCTCGCCCACAGCCATGTCGTCGTCGTTGTCGTCATGGTGGTGACCAGCCCCCTGCATCTCCTTGCTGATCAGCTGCTCGTCCCTGGCGATGAGGCCGTAGAGCGCCGCCAGCCTGGACATGGCGCTGACCCAAAGCCCCGGCTTGCCGGTGCCCGGCCACAGCGCGGCCCAGTTGTCGCCGCGGAACTCCAGCCGGCCGTCCGCGTTCCCGAACAGGTCGTCCTGGTAGTCCGTGTACTGGTCGCTGAAGTCGGCGACGGTCATGAGCAGGAACGTCGCCACCACCCGGCGCGACAGCGGCACGGGCTCCCCGGTCCGGATGTGCGTCGCCACCACGCCCTCAGGCGGCACCACGGACCGGAGCTTCCGGCGCCACGCTGTCAGCATCAGCAATCCTCCTTTGGCGGCGTCGGGGCTGGCGTCCCTGAGCATGATGGTCTCGGCCTCGGCGGCGGCGAGGTGGTCCGTGTACCTGCCGATGAGCTGCTCGAAAATGAGCTGGTGCCTGGGGACGACGCAGAAGAGGTGGACGAGGCGCTCGGCGTCGGCGCCGACGATGCCCCGCACCTGCGCCCTCCCCGTGCCGGGCTCGAAGATGGCGAGGTCGACGTAAGAGTTGGAGTAGGAGGAGTGGAAGAGGCCGCAGCGCGCCACGGCGTGGGACGCGCCCCACAGGCGCAGGATCCGGTACACGTCCACCAGGTTGCGCCAGGAACGTGCCGTGCTTTTGTGGTAGCACTCGCCCGCGCCCGCCGCGCGCAGCACCGCCACCAGGGATGGCAGATCCGGGTCCGCCGAACCCAGCTCGCCGCGGAGGAAGGGACGCGCCGCGTCAAGCAGCGACGACACGGCTTCCCACTCCGAGGCCGCCGTCAGCGTCTTGTTGGCGGTGGTGTCGTCAGTGTGCAGCGGCTGCGGCTGCTGCTGCTCCGAGTACTCCCGGGAGGAGTTGGTGCCGCCGTTCGTCTTGGCGGTGGTGGTTGTCGCCATGATTGATAAGAAGCCTGTAGCTGGTGGATGTCTGGATGGCAGAGTGAGTGTGCCGATCGAAGACGAAGCCCAAGGTGGAGGCAGTGTAGCCAGATTTCAACGTGTCGATGCAGTGGTGAGTACGTGTTGGTACGCAACAACCGCCACGTACCCGCAGATGCTGACGATCCAGATGACGGAGACACCGCTTCCGTCCGTTTCAGGCCCGTGCTGACACATGTGTATGCTGCCAATAATAATAATAATAATGCAGCTGATGGATCGACGATGATGCGGTTATAGTTGGATACGACACTGCAGGGCAAGGGCTGTCCTCTTCTCTCTCTCTTTCTGTCAAACAGATTTGCTATATCACACTGGTTAAACTTTTTCTCTTCCCTCCGGTTCTTTTATCGCTGTCTTCTGCTGCTCACCTATATATAGTAGGGAGGCAGTGTAGCTAGCGAGGGCGTGCTAGCAGTAGTAGGCGAGACGAGACGACGGCCGGGGATGGGCCAGGGAGAGAGAGAGAGAGATGCTGCAAACCAATTATTCGCCACTACTGCATTATTACAACAATACTACTGATTTTCTGACTTCTCATTTCACAAGCCCCAGGTTGGTGATGCCTGCTGCCGTATGAGGCCACTCCTTCTCCTTGGCCTTGTCCAGCATCACCCTGCCCCAGGACACCCAGCATTCCCATGTCATCCTTTTGTCCCAGCTGACGCCCCATTCCAGCAGCAATTTGAGCCCTTCCTCGGCCTCTTCCTTCGCCTCTGCGTACCTCTCCATGTTGAGATACAGCTGTGCTGCAACCAGGTGCGGTTCTCCTACAAATGGGTTTTTCTGAATACTCTCCAACAGGGCCTTCTCCACTTTCTCCCAGTCTCTATCCTTCCTGTCATCGCTGCATATGGCCTCCCAGTAAAGGTCCCTTGCAGCTATTTGCTCCTTGGGATCCAGCACCTTGGTGCAGTAGTTGAACACCGGTGGGATCACCAGCATGATTTCTTCATCTCGGTCGAGGCGGATAGTCTCTCCCATCTTATTCCTCTCCTGAGTGTAGAGCTCTTCCTCTCTAAGGATGAGGTTGTACAGAACTGCTAGCCTTGATGCTGCATTCATCCAGAGGCCGGGCTTGCAGGTTCCTGGCCACAGAGCACCCCAGTTGTCGCCGCGGAACTCCAGCCGCCCATTCTTGTTATCATAGAGCTTGTCTTGGTAGTCAATGTACTGGTCGCAGATGTCGGCGATGGTCATCAGAATAAAGAGTGCTATCATCCTGCGCGAAAGTGAGATGGGTTCACCAGTTTTGAAGTGCCTTGCTTCGACACCCTTTGGTGGAAGAAGCTTGCAGATCTTCTTGCGCCATGGCTCAGACGCGTCAAATGTGCCGGTCTCCCTAGCTGTCTTGATGGACAGGTCAGAGGCAGCTAGGTGTTCCCTCAGCTCCTTGTCAGTGTACTGGAAGTGGAGTTCTTCGTGGATGAGCTTGTGGCGCGGGACGGCGCAGAATAGGAAAGCTAGTCGTTCAACCGGTGCGCCGATGAGACGCTGCACGTCCTCGCGTGTCGTGCTTGGTTCGAAGATGGAGACATTGACGTATGAGTTGGCATAGGATGAGTGGAAAAGGCCACATCGAGCAATGTGGAAGGGCGCCCCCCACAGTCGGACAATGCGATGGAAATTGAGCAGGTGAGCTAGGAATGCTCCATTCTTGTGGTGACGCTCGCCGGCACCGGCTGAGCGTAGGATGGAGAGAAAGGATGGGAGCTCAGGGTCGACTTTCTCTAGCTCATCGCGAAGGAATGGCTGAGCAACTGCAAGGAGTGATGGTAGGTTCTTTCTATGGGTTTTCAGGTTGGGGGAACAGAAAACTTGGGCGGTAGACATAGCTTTTCTAGTAGGTGATGATGTTTGATAGAAGCTAACTAGTGAGGGTTGGTGCTGATTTATAATCCTCTCGGCGTGTTAATCTGTCCAACATCTTTTAGTGAAGGCAACGGTAATCATGGTGAGTGAATTGGCTATTAATATCAGCCAACTAGGATGCTGGACTTTTCCTCAGGGTAGTTTTGCTATAGACAAAATTAGTTGCAAACCTCTTTTGTTGATGCTTATATGTATGAAGAGAACATGTTAATACATCCAACCTTTTCTGGTAGAAGTAATAAGTATGTGGCTGGCGTGTCAATGACTAGGATTTTCCTACTAGGAACTTTGGCTTTTTCTTAGATTGGTTTTGCTACATACAAATTACTTTCCACCTTTCTATTCATGTGAAGAGCCTGAGTGTGTTAACAAACCCAACCGTTTACTGATAAAACTAACAAGGGTAGTTCATGAAGGGCTTCAAGAGTTTCCTACCAAGATTGTGGATATATTACTGGTTGTTAAGAAGAACTTGGTGCCCATATGTAGCCATCTGTATTGTTTCTTTGATTCTTTCAATAAAATCTCTAGTTGGTTATTGGAGTTTTAAAACAACCTTGATTTCCGCGAAAGAAAATCCATAGAGTCGGAGTATAATATATCGATCGATCGATCAACCATACACTCTGCAGAGGTTTCACTAATCCACTAGTAAGCATCATCGGTGCTTGCAATCACCTAGGCAAATTCTAGGCGCCTACTGCCATAGAACGATGCCACTCTACCATCCAGCTCTGGATCGCTGTAACTGTGAAGAGAGCATGTATCCGCTCCCGTAGAGGATGCCATGTCATGTACCCACTTCTGAAGGGGGTGCCATGATCGTCTCGGTAGGGTGTTAGCTCCATCTCATGCATATACCTCCCTAGCACTACTCGCCTAGCAGTAGTGACATTGATCTATCCAGCGGTTCGGTCGTCTCCCCCCCCCCATGGAGAGTGAGTAGAAAGCAAGAGATTTCTAAGGTCCGGATACCAGCGCAGCAGTTCCTAAGTGTGACCAAACCGGGATATCTTCATCAGGGTTTATCTTTAACGTGCTACCACGGCACCTTCGTCCCGGGCTCCACCTCTCAGAGGATCTCACCCAAAGACCACCATCACATCTCAGTTAGCCTGCCACAGGCTTCTCTTGTGGGAATGTCCAGATCCATTCCCTGGCAAGACTCACTCCAAAGGCTCGTTGTAGATCCCGGCTCGATCGACTCAACCCTCACCCTACTCCCTGCCGTAAGCTCCACCCCAATCCCGGATATAGCATCATCAGCTCACATGCCCCTCTGATCCATCAACTCACACATCTCCAGCCTAGCACCCTCCAGGCCTTCCTAGGGTTCATCATGTCGCATCAAAATGTAAGCGAGTGAAGTATATATATATAATTATAGCAGAAAAGCAAGTGGCTAATATAACAGCGGGTAAGCAGGTGAAAGTTTATAACAAGGTAGGGCTCATCAAGTAATAATCTATCATGCAATTCTAACACAGGCAATTCATTATAGCAACAGGATTTATAGCACTAGCTATACTACATTTGCCATGCGTAATGGGATCTACGAGGTTGGGTGAGGTGTGGCACCTTCACTGACGTAGCTGTCGGACTTCTCCTGGTAGTCACTGTCGTCAGACTTGTCCTTGCTCGAGCCTGTAACGAGAATTAATGGTCGTGGGAGCGATCCCTATAGATTAGCACAAAAAACAAATGCCAAATAGAAGATCCAAATGCACTCAAACATAGCATAAATAGATAGAGCTCGATTTATAGAAAATTTGGATATGTGGATCATAATTTTTGGAGCTCGCATGAATTAGTTATGATTTTTTAAAGATTTAACCATTTTCTGAAAAAGAAAAAGGGCCGGATTAACCAGGTGCTGACACGTGGCAGCTTGTGATTGGGCCACGTGTCACAGGCGGTTTACACAGCGGCTGATCAGGTGCTGACGTGGCAGATGACGTCATGCTGACGTCAGCATTGACTGGGTCAACGGTGGCCTGACAGGTGGGTCCGGGGTGACGTCATTGCTGACGTCAGCAGTCAACGGTCAACTAACAGGTGGGCCCCATTAGGCCATTAACGGGCCGTTAATGGCCCGAATGGGCCGGATCTGGGTTGGGCCGGGCCCGCCTCGTGGCACGCTCCGGTGCTACCATGTCATCACGCTGGATTCAAACTGGGCTCAGTCCACAGACGCTGGTCCAGGATGCACCGGCTCTCTTGGGGTCCACTGGCAATGAATCAAGCTCACGTGAACCGCGTCCACGATGGCGTCCTCTGGTCCACGCGGTCCACTGGCCAATCCACGGTGCACCGACTCCTCCTGGCCCCACTGACAGCGACTCAGGTCCACGAACACCGCGTCCACCAACTGCTCCTCCAATCCATCCCCTTCCTCTGTCTTCCTCCGCCCGACGCCGGGGCTCGCCGACGGCGAATCCTCTCCAAATTCCGGCGCTCCGGTGGTCCTCCGGTGTCATCAACTCGCCCATCGGCTCCAGGACCTTACGGTGAGCTCAATGGTGGGCTTCAAGGTGGCAGCTTGGCTTCCGATGATGGGCTCCACGGCGGACGGCGGCTCGGCGGCGACGGCGTCCGACTGCACCCTCACTAGTGACTCAAACCGGGTCCAAGTAGTGCGTGGAAGCGTGATTGAGGGCACGCAGCACCTCCCTGAAGCACCGGCGGCGACCGAAACCCACGGCGGAGTCCGCGCGGGCAGTAACTCCCACGGCGGAGCTCCGACGTGGCCTCGGGTGCGCGGCACGGTACTCAAAGGGGCTCTTTGGCCTCCATTTCCTTGTCTAGATGACGTAGCTTGTCACAGCAGGGACGATCCTCATCCTCTTGCTTCCAGCGGTGATCGGAGACGGTGGGAACACGGCGGTGCACGGCAGCGCTCCAGAGCGGCGGTGCGCTGGCATGGTGGCGCACGCCGAGGCGTCCAAGGCGTCATCCAAGGGGCTAGCGTGTGCACGGGGTCCGTCTCATCAAGGCGAGCACGGATCCGAGGTCAAGGCGGCTCGGGGCTCAACGACGAGGCTACAAGGTGGCCTTGCCGCGGCGGCGTGCAGCGCGGTGGCAAACATGGCGGCTTTCGGTCCGACATCCACCTGATGCCATGGTCTAGGGGCTTGTCCAGTCTGTGCGTGTGTGTGCGTGTGTCCCAGGGAGACCAGCAGAGGTCTCGGCCTACCCGCTCCCAAGGCAGAGCGCCATGGCCAGCAGCACGGTGGAGGTTGGAAGAGGGCGATGGCGGCGGTGCTCACCGGCGCGGCCGAGGATGGAGTTGCGGTACACGTCCAACAGCTTCGGCTCACGGTACTGCTCCTCCTTCCTGCTCCCGACGCAGCAGCGGCGGCTCGGTCGGCGGCGATCTTCTTCTCCAACTCTGGCGACGGCGGCAGTTCCTCCCCGCCTTCTTTCTTCTCCAAATTGAGGCTGGCAAGATGAAATTGAACACCACCAGAGCGATGGCGGCGGCCTGGGAACCCTAGAGGACCGGGGCTTGCTCTTATAGGGCAGGCGACAAGGGCAGAGGGGTATGGCGGTCATGGTGGTTTGCCCGAGCGGCTGGGGGCATTCCCGTCCAAGGGAAGCTTCCAGGCAGCTACCTCGGGTTCGGTGGGCTCCAGCGGGCAGAGAGGCGAGGTGAGACACCTTCGCGGCGAAGGATGAGAGGGGACAGGCAGGGGACAGCTGCGCGCAGGCGGTTGCTAGCGCGCGCGGGAGAGCGAGGTGCTCGCGGCCGTGGGTGCCTTGTGGCGTCAGCTTGTCGGCCGACGTGGCACGCGGGCGGTTGGACGCGGGCAGGCGTGGTACGGCGGCCAGGCACATGGTGCGGAGCGCGGGCGGTCAGGCGGGCGCGCGCGGGGGAAAAGGCAGGGAGGTCGAGATGACCTCAGCCGAAAAGATGATAAGCGGGTCCCTCCGCGGGGCCCATCGGTCAGCGGCGGTGGCTGGTGAAGCGGCGCGGGCGAGCGCGGGCGTGCGGTGCTGGGCCGCCTTGCTGGGCCGGTGCAGCGAGCGGGAGAGAAAGAGAGAGCAGGCGGGCGAGCGGGCCGGCGGCCTGACTTGCTAGGTCGATCGGCGCGGAGAGAAGAGAGAGAGAAAGAAAATGGCTGGGCCAACGGGGCTGGGCTGGTTTGCTTGCCGGGCCAGATTGCTTCTTCCTTTTCTTCTTTTATTCTCTTTTCTCTTTTCCTTTTTCAAGTACTTTTATATATATACATATATATATATGATGTGCCAATTTTGTATAATAAAGTAGTGGGTATACTAGGCCCTTATATTGTTAGGGTATTATTCCCTTGATATTTATTTGTGGAAATAAATATTAGGGTCTCATTTTTAATTAAACATCACATAGACCAAATAAAATCCAAATCACAATTTAAATGTAACATGACATGGCAACTATTGAAACATTGAAGGTATGCTATTGCAACATATGAAAACAATATCTGAAACATTGATCAAAATTACTTTGAAACATTTTATTATGCTATGATCACATGATTGCTATGCATATCATGTTAAGGGTTAGATGCAAGGTTAGGGTAGATGATGACATGTCATGCTCATCACTTATAGGTTTTTCGAAAAAAAATTATAGTTCGGATTTTTGGGTTGTTACAAGTTTTTCATGGGTGTGTTGCTATAAGAAAGTAAAAGCTCTAGTTATTGGAGTTTTCCATGGGTAGGTTGCTATAAGAAAAACTTGGATGCTTTCTTTATCTGTGTTCATCAACATGCATAGTGTTGGTGCGTCCTGAGTGATAAAGTGATAATGTTCGTTGTGTGTGGCTCCAAGATTTCCAACAAAGGGTGGTAGCCCCTTTCTCAGGCTTGTTTTGTTATAGACAAAGTTAGCTTTATACTTCATGCCTTGGTGCTTATCTGTGGTGATCCTCATGCAATCAACTCTAACAGCAAGTACCATTTTTTTCTTAGGTACACTGCAACATATGTTCCCATAGTTGCATACATATATCTTTAGGATCTGAACTCATAAACTGCATAACTGCATACTTGACCTGTACTTGTATAGCTTGGTGAAGAAAAAGTTCACTCTAGTTAATCGGTAAGTAGAGATGATAGGACATCTTATAAAATCAAAGGCCAATCTCACACATGGGCTTGAATCATGTTTCTTGTATCTTTGGACAACTTTTCCTTGCGTTCTATTGATTGAACTTAGCAAGAACAAAGTTCAACTCTACTGTTACCCCTACTTTCCATATGGAGTTTGACTTATACGATACATAGTTTAATTTAAAAAGCCCTAAAATCAATAGTTGCTGATTTCGGTTTGGTTTTGAACATACCTTGCTTATACAAGTTTCAACATCTAATATGTAGTCATCAAGCTTAGGGGCCCAAATGACACAACCTACAATTTAGACACTCATGTTGCCTTTCGTGTCTATGCTTTTTCTACAGTATTTGTTAACACACCTACATTTTCTGCAAGAAATGGATAAGACTATTCTATCTGAAATATTCGCAAAAAGGAAGACTACTCTTATCTCAATGAAATGGCACATAGATCTTTTACGTAGTTCGAGTAAAAAAAAAGAGAATGGGTAAGACTACTTCATGAACAGCTTCAAGAGTTGCAAACTAGTCATATGCTGGATATTTTTTATGATTGGTGTTTACTGTTTACTGCAGACAAGTTATGTAACTTATGTTTGATGTGCTGATAACACATCTGACTATTTTGTTGCAACCCGTGAGTACATGATGCATCTTCGTCAATACAAAATCTATAGGATAATTACCAAATTGTTGCATCAAGTGTGAAGATCCAATAGTGCCATAAAGGTTTAATTGTTGTTGAATTAAATCTCAAAATATTCTTTGCAATTTGCATTCTCCTTCAGGAACAGAAAAGGAGGAGATATTCCACTTTCAGTCTATCTATATGAGGGAATGGGTATTGTTGTTATACTTCCAGTGCTTTATTTCACATTCATATCTGAAGGGATCCCATATCTGAATACCCAAGTACAAGAGTCCGCTGAACTAAAATAGGTAACATGGACAGACTAGTCTCCTTATTTTCTAGCATAGTCCATTTTGACTGACCATGGTTTATTGTTTCGTACAAATACAGTAGGTGCTATACATATTCTGAGAAGATGACATGTCGGATCAATATCGGCAGCTGCATCCTACATCCATCAATCCGGCAAGACACAAACAGTCATTTGGGGAATGAGTCCTGAATCTTGATCATTTGACAAGCCCTAGGTTGATCATGCCGAATGAGGTATGAGGCCAATCCTTCTCGCTGGCCTTGGTCAGCATTGCCCTGCCCCAAGACACCCACCCCTCCCATGTCATTCTCTTGTCCCAGCAGCTGCCCCACTCCAACAACAGCTGGAGACCTTCCTCTGCCTGCATCTGCGCATCGCCATACCTCTCCATGTTAAGGTACACCTGTGCAAGCACCAGGTGTGGTTCTCCTACAAACGGGTTCTTGGCAATGCTCTGCTGGAGGAGCTCCTCCACTTTGAGCCAGTCTGACGCCTCATCGCCGCTGCATACTGCCTCCCAGTAGAGGTCTCGTGCCACCTTCTGGTCATCAGCATCGAGCACTTTGGTGCAGCCGTTGAACACCGGGGGGATCACCAGGTCGATGTCCTCATCGCGGCCAGCAGAGCCATTGTTGCCTCCTTGTTGGCCAGTGGTGCCATGTGCTCTTTGCATGATGTATATCTCCTCCTCGCGAAACATGAGGGTGTAGAGTGCGCCCATGCGGGAGCTAGAGGTGACCCAGAGGCCAGGCTTGCCGGTGCCAGGCCAGAGTGAGGTCCAGGTGTTGCCCTTGAACTCGAGGCGGCCGTTGGTGTTGTCGAAGAGGCGGTCCTGCCAGTCGAAGAGCTGGTCACTGAAGTCCGCTATGGTCATGAGGAGAAATGTTGCTGCTATGCGCCTGGATAGTGCCACATACTCCCCTGTCCTGCAGAACAAAGATGCAATTCAGGTGTGCCGTCCTGAAACTGAAACCGCAGACTCGAGACTCATTATCAAGGGGTTTCACAAACTAGGTAGCTTGTCTCTGTACTTTTCAGCCAAACTTGATAAGGTCTGTTTTGGCATTGTATTGTTTGATTAGATAGGTCCTATAAAAAAAGAAGCTGTAAAAGATGAATAAGAAGACCTCAATTGTGGGGTGTAGTTGAGAAACTGATATGAGAGCTCGTCATGATGTATTTGTGAGTCTGATCCAGTTTCGTGAGCATGCTTACCCACAGCAAGGGAAAAGGAAAGAAATCTAAAGCTAATATGTCTACATCTTGCTTGCAAATATTCGGTATTATTTTTCACCTAGTGGGTGGAGCATATGGTTGCTGCCCGCTTGTGGGATGCTCGTGCTCGTTGCTGGAATCAATGGATTCCATTTCTCGTCTATGCAATTGCAATTGTTGATGAATCAGTAATGTAAATTGTTTGGATGGCACAGTACTGCAGTGATACGGCACCTAATGTGCTTGACCGTGATGCCATCGGGCGGGAGGAGGCGCTGGATCTTGCGGCGCCACGGCTGGGCGTCGTCAAACACACCGCGCCGGGCGTCCCGGAGCGACGCCTCCGTGCTGGCGAGGTCGTCAACGAGGTCCTGGTCGGAGTAGTCGAAGAGAAGGTCGTCGTGGACGAGCTGCTGCCTGGGGACGACGCAGAAGAGGTGGACGAGGCGCTCGGCGTCGGCGCCGACGACGTCGGCGACGTGGGCGCGGCCGGTGTCGGGCTGGAAGATGGCGAGGTTGACGTAGGAGTTGGAGTAGGCGGAGTGGTAGAGGCCGCAGCGCGCCACGGCGTCGGGCGCGCCCCACAGGTGCGGGATCCGGTGCACGTCCAGGAGGTGCGCCAGGAACGTGCCGTGCTTGTGCCAGCACTAGCCGGCGCCCGCGGCGCGCAGCACGGCGGCGAGGCCCGGCAGCGCCGGGTCAACGTCCGCCTCTTCGCCCCGCAGGACCGGGCGCGCCGCCGCCAGCGCGTCGGCCAGGGACTGCGACGGCGCCGCCGCCGTGGCTGCTGCAGCAGGCGCGGCGACGAGATCCTCGGTTGCGTGCGGTGGCATGGTGGCTCAGTGGCTATGTTGTGAAGATCGTGATCACCACCGGCACCGAGTGAGGAGGAGCAGATTGGAGGAGAGGTGATTGTAGGCAACTTGGACACCGAGGGGAGTTCCATTTCAGTGGTCAGTGCCGAGTCAGCAGCATAGATAGAGATGGTGGAAAAGACGAGATTTTTAGGGCTTGCAGGAATATTGAGATATAGACGTGGACGTTCGGAGCATGGCAAATAAAGAGAGCCATGAATAGAGTTTCCGGGACTTGCTTAGATCACGAAATTTTTAGTTTAAAAAACACTATAATATTTCGTTTGTATTTAATAAATATTATTTAATTATAGGCTAATTAGACTCAAAAAATTTATCTCGTAATTTAAAACTAATATATGTAATTAGTTATTTATTTTATCAATATTTAATGCTTCATGCATAAGACACAAACATTCGATGTGACAGAAAATATTGAAAAAATTTCCACTCTAACCTGGAACTAAACTAAGTCCCCTTGTGTTTTAAGCTAGTCGTTCTCCAACAACCCTCTATCTCTTGTTGTAAAAAAAAACTCTCTCAAATCTCAATATTTTCATACTTAGTAAAATGGGTCCAGTTGTGCGCATATCAATCAGCTAACATGTTCCCAATGCAATGCTGATGTACAAGAGAGAGAGAAATTATAGAAGTGGTCGGGATGACTTGGAAATAGTCTCAAATTCTTGACTCGCAATTATCTTCTATCTTTTACAAGCTTCATCATTTTAAAAACGGTCCGAGGAACCCAACAAACATAGTCCCAAGTTTTTTTCAGCCATATGGAAATATAATCCAATTGATTTACCAGCCATCTTTAGAAACTCTTGGAAATGCTATGATTAGTAGGGCTCTCATATGGTATTGAGTATATACCATCTACTCATTGTTTCAATGTCTGCTTTTAGCATTGTTCCGAGAAAAGCACATCAACACTTAAGCCATTTAATTACTCCGCGTTAGAAAGCCTAGGTCGTGGCCTCGTGGGCCAAGAATTGGGTGTAGGCGGCAAAACTACACAAAATATTCCTATAAAACAAATTACATAACTATTTGGTTCTCAATTTTACATGAGTATTTGGACACGTTGGCAAGTACTTTATCTTTTCCAAATTATCTTGACCACCTTAGATTTGTCTCTGCTACAAAATTGATTTGCAAGTCGAATCAGATTTCCAGGGACCACAGATGTTTGTCTTTAGCAAAAGACTACTACTGTATTAATCTATGAAAGATTAACAGGGCAGCTAGCAATTAACCTTTGGCTGTGAGCATTGTATGGGAAACAAATGTCGTGTTTCCAAATTTCAAAAAAAATCTCGTACGTACGTATTTCCTATCAACTCTCTGGTATCTCAAAAAAAAAATAAGGACTCGTGGATCTTTTAGAATTTTGACACATGAAGATGAACAGACGAAGCAGTAGAACGGAGGGCCCACTTGTCAGCCACGTGTGCTCGGATTCCTCCCCTCAAATACCCCGGCCGCCGCCCGCCGCCTCCTTGCCGGCACACCACGTCCACCAGTACCCGCCGCCGTAACCGTATGCCGCCCTCCTCGGAACGCCGCCGCGGGGGTGGACCCGTGGCCGCCGCCTCCCGCATGTGGCGCCCCCGCTACGCCGCCCCGGCCCCTGTCCCCGGCCCCGACGGCGCCGCCCCGATCCTGCCCCTCCGTACCCCGGCCCCGGAGGCCCGCCCGCGCCACCGCCGCCGGCGCCGCCCCAATCACGGCAACAACTGGGACAATCTACGCCCCGCCCCGCCTCAGGAGCAGCAGAACGGCGATGCGGGACACCATCGCCACGGCCCGCCGCCGGAAAGGCCGCCTGCCCCTGCCCCTGCCCCTGCCCGTGAGACGCGGGCCGATGGGGCGGTGCCGCAGCTGTTGCAGGAGATCCAGGACAAGCTCGCCCGCGGCGCGGTGGAGTGCATGATCTGCTACGACATGGTGCGGCGGTCGGCGCACGTCTGGTTCTGCGGCAGCTGCTTCTCCATATTCCACCTCCACTGCATCCGCAAGTGGGTGCGCTCCCCGGCCTCCGCCGCCGACGCGTCCTCGGCAGCAGCAGACCCCGGCGACGCATCACCCTCCTGGCGCTGCCCGGGGTGCCAGTTCGTCTACGACACCCCCGCCCGCGACCTCGCCTACACCTGCTTCTAGGAAAAAATATGCTTAACTTGATTTAAACTAGAGCTATGTGATAGGTTGATTGTTTGGAGTTGAGTGTTAAATGAAGTTTGTAGAAAAAATTATTTGGAGCAAAACTTATTTTTGGGTTATTTCATGAAAAGGCTTGGAAGTGGGTCAAAAATATCAAAAACAGTTTGTAAAAATGATTTTCTTTTAAATTTTAAATCCCCATTTTTGAAATTCAAATTCTAGGAAGAATTAGGTTTTGATGTTTAAAAGTGAAATGTTCTACTCATCAAAAGGAACATTTCATCTTTTACAAGTTTCTTCAAATTCGGTGTATTTTAGGAAATATGGGGTTCATCAATTTTTGCACGAATCTTGGCGCAGTGGGACCCACCCGTCGGCCTCCTTCTTCCTCTCTTCTTCTTCCTCGCGCCGACGGTGTCCGCGCCGACGCCGGCCGCGTGGCGTCCGTACGCCGGGCGACGCCGCTGCCCGCTGTTCTGCCTCCGCACCCGAGCGCCGCACACCGATCCCGTGCCCCGCGCTCGCCCGACCCCACGGCCGCTCCACGCGCCCTCGCTCTGCCCGCATGCGCGCCACGCGCTCGACGAGCTCTGACGCGACGCTCCGCCTGTCCGAGCCCGAGCGGCCACTTCGAGCTGTCCCGACCGCGTCAACCTCTTCCTTGCTCACTCCTCCGCCACCAGACGCGCTATCGCCCCTCCTTTTCCTCACCAGAGCCGAGCGCGCCGCGGAGTCCGCCATTGCCGCCGCCGCGAGCTCGCACGCCACCGCACCGTATAACCTCGACACATTTTGCCCAGAACTCGCCCGAAGCTCCGCCTCGACGCGAGCCACACCCTGCGCACCTTTCCTGCCCTCGAGCCCCAAGGTAGAGGTCGAATCGACCCGTTCCCCTCTCGCCGGTCGTGGCCGCCCGACCGCCGCGCGGTCCGCCGTGGCCAGCAACCTCTCTCTCCCTCAATTAGCTTGCGCATCGTGACCGCCTGCTCGAGTAGCGTAGGTTGGGGTAGCTAATGGGACCGATTAGGGTTCGAGCCCGTTGGATTTTGGCCGTCCGCCGTCGCGGGTCGCGCCGCCGCTCGTCGGCATACCTCGCCGTCGTTGCTCCGACCGGCCATTTGTCTCTTTGGCTAGCTAATCCTTTCCGCCTTGGTCTGCTGGAGCTGGTAGGCTAGTCCGTGAGCTCCGCCGTGGCCCGAGATGGCCGGCGCACCGCCGACCCTCGCCGCCGTCCGCCACCGCGCATGCCTGCCGGTCGAAACCTCGCTCCTAGTTTACATCTTTTGCACCAATGTGTCCGCGTTGACGAGCTGAGTCTTTTGGTAGCCGTGGCTCGGCCGGAGACCTCGCCATCGGCGAGGAATCCCGACGCCGACGACCATTCCCCGCCGTGTGAACCGCCGGCGTTAATTGCGTTCTTTGTCGGACTTAAGTGTAAAGTCGCCAGACTCAGCGTATTTCTTTTTAGGGCTCGGTTGGTTTTCGGTAAACTCAGGGTCCCCGGTGCAAAATCGTTTTCTTTATCGGTTTTAAAGAAAATGAATTCCAGATTTTTGTAAAAGCTTTCAAAAATCATAACTTCCTCATTTTTAGTCCAAATGAGTTGGTTCAACTTGCAGTATTTTTCGTATGAGAAGATCTATGATGAAAAATATGAAATGTGAACTTGGTGATACTTTTCTGTATAGATTTATTTATCTCTATTAATTGCTGTCATCTTAGAAAATGCATAAGTAATTCTCTGTTGCTCAGAAAAATATGAAACTAAGTTTGTTAGTCTTCTTATATCATGCTCTATCTGTGAAAAATATTGTGAGGGTATGTCATATGTAAAGTTTGCTCTGTCTAGTTAGGGTGCCTATTTCCATTAGATGATAAATAATTCATAATAAATAATATATAAGGATTTTGTACATGAAACTTTTTGGAGGATATTTTTATATCAATCTAGAGTTAATGATATTCTGAGATCTGTTATTTGATTTACTTTTATGTACAAAGTATTTTAGGCCCATTAAATTATGCTGCCTTGTCATTTTTGTATAGGATAAAGTACTTACTGTTTTGAATTGAAATTTTTATGGTAGTCTACTTTAGACATGATTAAGCTTCTATAATTTTTACAGAATTTTTTGAATAGTCTAAAGTCATGTTGTAGTTATACCCTAGTTTCTTTTAATAAGTAATAATGCTTTAAAGCTATCATTTCATGTGTGTAAAAATACTTTTTATGCTATTTGTGATATGTGTAATCTGTTATTGGTTTTGGTTCAGCAAAGGGTAGTGTGGAAAAATAATGGTTGTTTATAATTCCTTATAGTGTGCGAGTAATTGTAACGCGAGGCTTGTTTGAAGAATTATCGGTAGAAAAGAATGCAGATGACATATGCTTATCTTATATGTTTCCAAATCATATCATTCATCTTAGCTGAGCATTCATTCACCATCAGGATCAGCATTGTATTTCTATGTATACAAGGTATTCATACGCACTATGCATCATACAGGATCGTCAGAGCTCGAAACGGTAGTTCCCGGAGCACAAGGAGAGGAAGGCTAGCAGGAAGCTTTGGTGCGGAAAGTAGCAACAGAAGAGGATCCCGAAGCTGATCTTCCAGAGTGTCCCGACCACCAGCCAAGCTCTTTCCTGAAAGGCAAGCCCCGGAGCATTCTCCCTGTGGTTTGCAAAATATCTAACTTGAGTCTTTTACTTGTTTGATGCATTAAGTTATAGGCGTTGTTTTATACCGTTGCTGCATTACTTATATTCCTTGTCACTGCTTATACTTCAACCCTGTTAGGTTCAGGTGCGATTATCTGCTTAGCCCTGCTTAACTAGATCGGTAGAAGTCGGGTGATTTTCTGTCATCCGCGAGTTATAGGTGGTGACTCAGAATGGTTGAATACATTGTATCTTGGATAACCATGTGGAGATAATAAATCGAGACCGGGCGGGATTGGTGTTGAGACTGAACTGGAGGTTCGGTGAGGTTATCCCGTCTGTGTCGAACTAGGACCCCGTCCGTTGTACGTCCTCAAGTCATATTGAATTTATGCCTCACATTTAGCTAGAAGGATAAGTCGTTCCGACCGCGAAGCCTAATTTTGGTTTGGACCGGGAGTCGACCTGCTGTACGCATCGTATTGGTGAAGATGGGGGACCACAGGTTACGCGGAGAGTAAGTCTGAGGTCAGGGTCGCCCTGAATAAGGCAGCCGGGCGGTTTCTGGATACGATGGTACCTGTTGATCTCGCGCTTTCCCGATTTGAAAGTCGGTGATCTGTAGTTCACCTTAGCGGGTGAGTGTGGTTTGTGTGAGGAATACCCGCCAACTGGTTAGTAATCGATTATAATCATCATCGTTCCTAGACAGTGAACACTTGACTTGAGCAGCGACATCGTAGTAAGAACTTGAACAAGAGATGAGATGGTTGAGCTGTTGAGATTGAAAGATACTCAACCGGAATTGGTTACTATTCTTGTTGAATAATTATTACCATGCTTGTTTAGTACAGGTGCTAATGTAGAATAATCAGGATAATCAGATTAAAATACATTGCTAGAAGGTTCTTATTAATTGTTCCTTAATGCAAGCTTTTGTAATTAAATGAGTCAGCTATCCTACTTATACAGCCTTGCATACTCCTTGGAGTTCCGCCGATAGCAGCAGTGAAGAAGATCCGCAGCATAAGCAAAGTTGTCAGCAATGCAGCGCCCAAGGACGAATCCAGACTGATCAGTGCCAATCAGAGACGGGACGAGAGGTTGTAGCCGGTTGGTAAGCACCTTAGATATGCCCTTGACAGTACAATTTTGTAAAGCAATGGGTCTGAAATCTTGAGGTTTGCGGGCGATATCTTTTTTGGGGAGGAGCACTAGGTAGGATCGGTTTAACCGTTCAAGGTCTGAAGAGTGGGAGTGAAAGGCTTCAAAGAGAGCAACAATATCACTGGAAGTTTTGTAGAATAACGGTCCAAACCCGTCAGGTCCCGGACTAGCATTAGAGTGCATATGTCGGTAAGCAAAGTGGATTTCATCATGATCAAAAGGATTGTCAAGGCTACTTAGCGGCAGCGGCCCTTCAGGATAGAGATCAGCAAGCAGGAACCCCCAAGTGGTGGTTCGAGCGCAGCCAAGAAGGTTGTGGTAAAAGGAGTGAAGGATAGTAGCTTTCTGTTCATGATTGTGAATTTCAGAACCTTCATGCTCAATAATTTGAATCTTGTTGCGGCGGTACCTTTGGTTGGCACAGGCATGGAAATAGCGAGTATTTTCGCCCCCTCTAAAGCTGCTCTGACCTTGCTGCGTTGTTTCCAAAGAAGAAGCTTGGCCTGTGAGACCCTACTAAGGATTGTGATAATCAGAGTTCTGAGTGCAGTTTCAGCAAGGGAGAGAGGACGAGCTTCTTCGACCCGGTCAAGAATATTGATAACGATCCTGCAGTCTGTTTCTTGTTGAGAGATCCGAGGAATATGTTTTCTCTTCAGTTTGGTAGCCACGATCGTAGAGGTGTCACTATTGCTTGTCTGACAAGCCCAGGCCGTGGCCAAGACATCACGGTACCCAGCAGACTTGACCCAAAAATTCTCAAAACCAAAAAAGGTTGGATTTAGGGATGACAGTAGACACGTCAACCCTTAAAGGCACATGATCAGAGGTGGTTCTTGTAAGAGACGATAGGATCGTGCTAGGTAGGGCCTCATCCCAAGCCAGGTTGATGAAGACCCTATCAAGCCGTTCTAGAGTAGGGGTTGAACGTTTATTAGACCAGGTGAAATTTCTGTCCAAAAGAGGCAGCTCCACAAGATTCATGTCATTCACGCACTGGTTGAAAGCTTCAGCTTCAGCAAAACGAAAATTGGCGTTGTTTTTTCGTGCGAGTATCTGATCATGTTGAAGTCACCGGCGATCATCCATGGAGTTGTGGGAGGAACCACAATGGATTTAAGCTCATCAAGAAAGGCAGTTCTGAGCTCCGGAGAGGCCGAAGCATACACATTGGTAATGAAGAAGGAGGAGTTATCAATCGTTGAAGCAAGGTGGACAGAGAGAGTGCTAGGAGTGGAGTAGGAGCCCAGGCTAGTAGACAGCGAGTCAGCCCAGGCAGTAAGCATGCCACCAGAAGAACCTCGGCAACGGAGAAAGCCGAAGAGTTGAGCCGAAGAGGGATGAAGGAGTACATTTTGCGATTGGAGATGTCAGAGAGTTTTGTTTCTTGAAGCAGGACCAGACTAGGATTAGAAGAAAGAAGCTCAGTAAGAACATTGCCACACTTAAACAGTATCCCCCAAACCTCTCACATTCCAACCGCAAACCATAACGCTTCTATTCATTTAACTTCGGTCCAACACCATACATGACCAGCCGATGGCGAAGCCGTCGCACCAGAGATGCCCGTGATCTCTTCCTCACTTGCGCCACAAGCAGCAGCAATTTCTGATAGAGAATCGTCGTCATCAGAAGGATAGGAAGGTTCAGCTAAAAGATAGGATCGAGAAAGAGCAACGCGAAGGCGGTGAGATGCACCAGTGAAGTCGAACTTGGCCTGCTGCACACGTGCTGCCTTCTCCTCAGGGAGCTCAAAGCGAGGCTCCTCTTTCGCCATCAGCCTGGTGCTCCTTCTGAGCTTGTGTGCACTGTTCTTGGCCCTCTTGCGCCTGGCCCGCTGCTTCTGGGCACGGCTGTCCTCAGTGAGTCCATCAGCAGAGAAGCCTGGGGGTGCCTCCATGGTAAGCTTGGCAAGACCAGCAGCAGCATCGTCCTCCACAGTGTTGTCAACAGCATCTCCGATCTTAGCAGAAGCCTCCTCAATGGCAGGCACACCACCAATGCCATACCAGGGAAGAGCAAGCACAGTGGGCACATTGCGAGTGGTGGAGGTAGATTGCGTGGCAGTGTTGGTAGTAGGATATGGGGTGGAGGGGAACCCCACGCCAGGGGTGGGAGGTGGAGCGGGAGGGTTGGTGGTGGGAGGCGGGGTAGGCGCGACGCCGACAGCGTGCCGAGCAGAGTCAGCCATGTGGGTGTGCAGGATGTTTGCGGTGGCGGAGAGCAAGGCGATTGTGGTGATCACTTTGCACTCGAAGCTCTTATGCCCAGACCGAAGACACCAGTTACATTTTATGGGGTCACGGCAGTCAGATACGAGATGATCGGAAGCGAGACATCTGAAGCACTTCTTCAAACAGGCTTTTCTATTATTCCTCAGAAATAAACCAGGCTGCCTAAGCTTAAGGTATAACCCTGCATCTGTATTTGGGGCAGCGTATTCACTAGTATACTTGGTAGTACGAGCCTCCGTCCCCGTAGCATGACGGATAAGGTGTCGATCAGATTGATAACCAGAGTAAGCTTGCTTGTCTCCATCAGTCGACATCTTAGATAGAGCCTTGTTTAGATTTTAGAATTTGGTCACCAAATTTACTATGCAAAATTCTTATTCTTCGTCACATCAAAATATCGGTACATACATGGAGTACTAAATGTAGATGAAATTAAAAATTAATTACACAGTTTTGTTGTACTCTGTGAGACGAACATTTTAAGCCTAATTAGTCAAAATTTAGATAATTTTTACCAAATACAAACGAAATGCTACAGAAATTCTGCTACAGAAATTTCAGCGTTAATTTTAAAATCCAAAGAAGGCCTAGATGTAATTTAGGGTGAGAGATGGACAGTGCATTAAGAGGAGCAGCAGAAAAGGCACTTTTGACCGCACTGTTGTTGCCCAGATCGCCGTTATCCACTTCAGACGGACACGGCGATGCACTCTCAGTGATGCTATCCAGCAGGGACGCAGCATGTGGGTCAGGCAAGTTGCAGGGGCTTTGTTTAGATGTCAGATTTTACCACCAAATTTACTATATAGAATTCCTATTTTTCGTCATATCAAAATATCGACACATGCATAGAGTATAAATGTAGATAAAACCAAGAACTAATTACACAGTTTTATTGTATTTTGCAAGACGAATATTTTAAACCTAATTAATCAAAGTTTAAATATTTTTTATCAAATACAAACAAAATACTACGACGCTCATTTGATACGGCACTATGCGGAATCGGCAGTTCGGTGGAGCACATCGGCAGTTGCTGGGTCTGAGGACCCATACTGGGCTCAAAATTTGAATTCAAACCCGCCTGTTTGCTCGCCGTTGTCGAGATGACGTCATTCACTGCCGCCTGTCGGTCACCGTGGATGCGGAAGATGACTCCTTGGATAGCAAAAATCCCGATTCTAACGAGATGGTTCTTCACAACACCGGCAGCAACAGAGGAATTGAAAATGAAGGGAAGAACAGCGGTGACAGAGAAGAACTCGGGGGGAGAGCAGAAGTGGTAGTCTAGGCCACTGGCCACGATAGAGCTACTACCTAAGGTTTTCCCATTGGTCTGGGAGATCCAGAAGGTAGAAGAAGGCATGGCACGAGCAAGAGGCCAAACAACTGGGCAATGATAGTTTTCAAGAACGAAAGTTTGAAAGCGCATACCAGAGCGTTCGCTGCAGTTGTTGGTGTACGGACGCTCAAGCTGCAAACGTGCCGACAGCCAGAAGGAGTGTTCCCGGGGTCGGCTGAGGTCGCTCCCACCACCAGCAGCTGACTTCTCCTCGCCGGGTTGCTGAACTCTGCTTGCATGTTTTGTTGAGCATTCCGTCGAACACCTTCCATGCAGAGCTCCATTGTCCTTGGGTCGGTCCGCCACTCCACCATGCTCGAGCTCTTCCGGAAGCTGGGTGGGGTAGGAGGACGCAGATCCCCTTGGTGCCTGCGAGGGGCCATCGATCCCAGCCGGACGACGCGTGCTCTGCGGTGGAGCGGGGCGGGCGGTCGGAGGTCGAGGCACGGAGGGAAACAGGGAAAGATGGCTGCCGGGGATGAGAAGGGACGGGGGCAGGGATCCAAAACAGAGGTACTGAAGCGGGGATTCAGGAGCAAAGGGAGGTTGGTGGTGAGCCGCCGCGTGGACGCCGAGGTCATGGGAGCCGCCGGCGGGCGGGGTGAAACATCCTCAATTTTCCACGAAGGGAAA
>CM041635.1:59110980-59219583 GCA_023333625.1 Bothriochloa decipiens | reverse complement strand
TCCAAAGGCTACCCTAGCAGTGAAAAGGAGGTTAGCATGTGAGATGGTCAAGTGCTGGCAACAGGTACGATTGATCGTTTCATCATTTTTTGTTTTCCTGTGTTTGATGTTTCAAACATATCAGAATTGCTCAGATGTTTGCACTTGTCAGTTGGCTCAGTTCATTTTTGTATACTAATACTGACAGTAACAAGGATTTGCATGGCATTTGAAACATGTTAGTGATGTTTTGCCCTCACTGGTTCTGCATGCTGTGATACTGATACGATCGGCAATAAAGTTATGCATGGCAAAATGGGACGGTGATGTTTAGTGTCACCCGGAGGCAATGCTCAAGTTCTAAGTTCAACCTCCCTTGTAACATTGTTTTAGTCTAAAACTGTTGTGCTCCTAAAGTTCATCAAGCCAATCTATGTAATACAATGAATATTCTCATGTTCACCTAATCAGCAGCAGAACAGGAGTTTCAAACAGTTATCCACTCCTGCCTTCCTAATATCGTATGTAGTTTGAGAAATTAAAAATCAGTCAATATATCTGTTTATATCCTTAGGATCATCCTGAATTTATCCGCAGGCACATGAAAGTATGGCAGATTTACCTCTGATTGATAGCTGGGGTGAGAAGCACAGGCTCTTTGTGACGTGGAAGTATATTGAAGCAAGAGTATGTTGGTCATTTCGCATTTCTTAAACATTATATTTCTTAAACACTATACTTTTGTAATTTCTCTTCGCAAGTATGTTTCTTGTGTTTTTTTGGTATGTAAGCCTGTATCTGGCCTTTACCATTGGTGCAGAATGTTAATAATATACCCATAAAAAGATTAACCATATAAGGTGGTAGAACTAAAAACGCTTTGCAGTTAGAGCCTTCAGTTTCAGTATAAGTATGTGTAAAACGAGCCAGACAGCAAAAGGAGATAACTTTTGTATATCTCAACTAAAATGGTACAGGCTGCAGCATACTATTATCATGGTCTTATCCTTGACGAAGGCAACACGGAGAAATCCCACAGGATGGCCGTGGCAGCATTGCAATCTGCAGAGGAGTTTCTCAAGGAGAGCAAAGATGCGGCGGAAGCCTTCCACGCAGCGCCTCCTGTTTCAAGGCAATGGCAATGCATCCATGTCCCTGTATTATCATGTCTTTCGTCTTTGGTTGATTATTGAGTTGTGGCATTGGTTTGTTGCGCAGAAGCCCGCCTGCGTGTGGATCGATGAAGTATCTCCATGAGAAGATCCAGAAGGACTCGTCCTGCAAAGTTCGCATCAACAAGGACCTCTACAGCAACGACAGGTGCTTGCTGTTACACTGATTTTGCTCCCAGACAGTTTACTTGCATTGTTAGTCTGCCAACAAGGCTGAACCTGTGTCGTGTGTTGTTGTTGCAGCATCCGTGAGGCGGTGCCGGCGCTGCCGGATTTCGCGGTGGCTCTGAAGCCCGAGGAGTACCGGCTCCCTGCTGTGACGGTAGGCGCGGCAAATGACTAGAGCCAGGAGGCATCAGGAGAACTGAACATGTTCCAATTCCAAGCTGCTCTGCGCTGCAACGACCTTGAATCTGAAACACTTGTCCCTGCAGAGTCGCTGTGCTGTCTGTGTACGGGTCAAACTTGGCCGCCGTGCCTGTAGTGTAGTGTAGTTAGGGGTGTGTGATTAGTTACCATTTACCGCATCTCCAACGGTTTGGCATTTGCGTTTGACATTTGCGTTTTTTATCAAAGTTCACAAAATCAGCTATCCAACAGTTTTGTAATTTGGGTTGGTATTTTGGTTAACTTGGCAAATTGAGGAGGAGAATTGACATATATGCCAAACTCCGGACGCTTGGCAAACACGTGTGCGCGAGTTTCGGAGAGGCCGCACTTGCCAGCTTCGACGAGACGCCGTCGCTGCCAAAGTTCACAAAATCAGCTATCCAACAGTTTTACAATTTGAGTTGGCATTTTAATTAACTTGGCAAATTGAGGAGAAGAATTGGCATGGACGGCTGCACGCTCTCCGGCTGCGTGCTCCCTACACCCACCCATCGGATCCGCACACCCCTCTCCGGCCGCTGCTCCCATCATCGCCATGGACGCATGCGCTCTAAATAGTACGGAGGAGACGACCGACGGGAGCAGTAGGGGAAAGGAAAAAACAGGTCCACAATTTTTCTTTTTGCCAAGTAAAAAATACCAAACTATTGAAGATTGACTATTTTTAGCTTTACCATTTTCATTTGGGAGTTGGCAAACTCCATATTATGTAAAAGAAAAAAATACAAAACTGTTGGAGATGCTCAGCAAGTTAAAATAAAAATGTTATAAAAGTGTACTATTACAAATAAAAGTTACATGTTATGAACATATTTTCCATGATGAATCCATGTGTCCATGTGTTATGAACCTTCATGCATTGGTAGGCTCAGTTAAAAATGTTTGACTGCCTTCAAAAACAAATAATGTTTGACTGGTAAAGGTCTATTTGGATCTATCCAATTAAGTTTAGCTAGCTAAAATTTAGCCAGCTAAAAGTTCTCCCAGCTAAACTTTTATTGCTTCGGTTAAACACCAGCTAGGTTTAAATAGCTAAACTTTAGCTAACGTTTTAGCTAGGCCGTCTAATGTTCATCGAGTGTCCGCTTTCTACTCTATACTAGGAAGGGTACTGCAGAGATCACTAACCGGTAGCTAACAATCTAACATAACCGAATGTCAATTTCATACTGGTTCAATTGTTTACCGGTCCTGAATCGGACCGGCGGAGGCTCTAGCTCGGTCTTTCATCGGTCGGACTCGGACTCGGACCGGACTGGTCCAAATAAGTATTGCCTGTTTGGCCGGCCACGCAACCCGAGGCGAGTATATTAACTTAGTCGTCATCATCCCCGCTTGAGTTGGAGAAGACGCCGCCGCGGGTGGCGCTGGCGCCACACAAGAAGTTGGCTGATGGATTCCCTCCGCAACATGGTGGAGCCGATTCGGGCGATGCAGATCCGCCCCGTGCTCTCCCAAATCATCACCCTAGGTGAGATCCTGACTCCTGAACCTGAGGACGAGGCATGCTCTGCTTACTCCGCTGTGCTCTAATCTCCCCCGTTCTGTTCCCATAGCTATAGGAATCGATTTCCGCGCGAGAGATGCAGCTTCCTTTTGTGGGCGGTATTTTATTTTTGGATGTTTCGCACATAGTAATCTGGTTATTATTGTGGGCTTGGTGCTCGCAAGTTCCAAGCAAAAGGACCACGTGAAAGATGACTTCTTTTCCTAGAGAAAGAACAGGCGACAGCATACATTTGTTACAGTAAATAAATTACAACTAGGACACGTTATTAACTTCTTACGCACTGTTTATTTACAAGGGATGGAGTCTTGATTTGTTATAGGAAGGGAAACTTAACTTGTGGAATCAGTGATTGACATCGTGTTTCTGTCATCGTACAGTGTACATGTAGACCCTCCTAGTAGTGTAGACAAATGGATTGGGGTTCATCTCTTCATGTGTTCATCCATAGTCATGGCTTTAAATCTTGCCTGGAATAAATTCACTAGGACTATCAAATCTGAAACACCCCCATTTTGGGCTTTGCAGGAATGATCCTCGCTTCGGCATTGATCATATGGAAAGGATTGATTGTCGTAACAGGGAGCGAGTCGCCGGTTGTGGTGGTTCTATCTGAAAGCATGGAGCCTGGGTTTCGAAGGGTTCATTCCTCCTTCCCACAATACAATAACAGCATTCCTTTGCCTTGTTTTACATTTGACATCTTACATAATCCCCATGGATGCTAGTGATTTTTATGTCCAATTGTGTCTGTTATTTTTTCTCTCTCTCTTTTGGTGCTATAGCATACCACAGTATAGGGAAGAGTGTGACTAATAACCTGAACTTCAGCAACTTATGCACAATACAATAATTTGGTTGTTTGTTTTTCAGCAATGTACCAGTTTCATTGGAAACTTATAAAATTTCCATAGCCATATTTGTGCCATCTGATGATGGAATTGATTCTAGGACAACACATTATATGTGGCCATTTTACTCCATAGCTCTTACACACTCCAAAGTTTTAAGTGGTGTCATCTGTCTTGTTGCTGTCCCTGAATAATCAGTAGTTAACTGTTTTGTAGGGTGATATCCTGTTTTTACACATGAATAAGGACCCTGTCCGCACAGGAGACATAGTTGTTTTCAATATTGAGGTAAATACTACCGAATTCCTATTTGCTTCTTGCAGTTGTCCATAGATTAGTAGTATCTGAAATCCTGATTCCTGAAGCTTGATGGAATCATTTTTATTTTTATATATTTATTTGTGATATGTGCTTGTAAATGATCTGCTAGTAACCAATTTATCATTTTATCTGTTATATTGCAGGGCCGTGATATTCCAATTGTGCATCGTGTGATCAAGGTAGCAAGCTATTTAGTTCAACCCTTTTGTAGATTACATGTTTACATGCCATACTGGGATTGTGGATTGAGTTTGCTTGTGTCCCTTCATAGGTTCATGAACGCCATGATACGGCAGAATTTGATATCCTCACGAAAGGTAGCCATATTCTTTACAGCTGCTTTATTTTGCTCCATGAGTATTTTCAAGAACAGAAATATTGTGTTTATATTTGAATTGATTAGACTAAAGACACGCTATACTGCGAATTGCAGTGTTTTGCTACTGCTAGTGCACTGATAAGACACACTATACTGCAAATTGCAGTGTTTTGCTACTGCTAGTGCACTGATAAGCTGTGTGTCATCAGGTGACAATAACTATGGAGATGACCGAATGGGAATGCTGTATGCACCTGGGCAGCTTTGGCTGCAACGACAGCACATTATTGGACGAGCTGTTGGGTGAGTTTATCTTTGTCTTGACTCTTTGAGGGAATACATTACATTCATCGTCATGATTGATGATTGTTTGTTCCATCTGACTGCTGTTGTTGACACTTGAGCAGCTATCTGCCTTATGCTGGGTGGCTTACAATCGCCATGATGGAGAAACCTGTCCTCGAGGTACGAGCATTCTGGTTTATTAGGCACATAGTGGTTAGACAAATGGAACGTTGTAGTAAGAAAATTCCAATTATCGAGATATTACATTGCTTATTTATGAGGTAAGCTTGTGTCTTGCCAATGCGTCTCGAGGCAAAATGGCAAGCTCATCAGAGAAGTGACTTTGTGTTGGGCTGTGAGTTTGTTTGAAGTTATACTGGTCGGTTTTTGGTTGACTGCTGTCGTTTTTGGTGCAGCATCTGCTAATTGGTGCACTGGGGCTGCTGGTGGTAGCATCCAAGGAGTGAAGCTGAAGATATATTTATATATATATATGATTGATGAGCAGTAAGAAGAGTATGTATGCGGAGAGAAGAAAAGCTGTATAGCACCGGCACAGGAGCTGTTAGTCGTAGAGCAACACGGCTACTATATTATACAATGTCTAACAAAACTGAACTAAGAGAACAATTGGGACCAAAACTGCAACTCTATTGCGTATATGAAGCTATATACAATGTCGGAGTACAAGTATAAATGTATAATCTCTCATCTCAGGGAGGAAAATCATGTGTTAAATTACCCTGCATATATGATTATGACAAAACGGATGTGTTGTGTAACCAAAATATGACGAGGCTCAACGAGCTAGATTATTGGTGTTGTGGAAACCTAAGAGAAACTAGTTATCTCTTATTCTGACTAGTATAATGCTCGTGCTAACGCTACGATTTTATCTTGGAAATGCTCACATAAAACAACTAAGTTGTGTTTGCATAGTTTAAATTTTACATAATTGTATTTGAGCCGTTATACAATTTGGGAACACTTTTACATATAAGAAGACTGTAAAATATCTGAAAAAACAAACAGATGACAAGTAAAATGGAGAGAATATTCGTTTGCCAATCAACGAGATATAAAAAAAAAATCATACACATCAGAGGAAACACATCAATTCATATATTATTTTTCATGAATCAATATCTAGAAGTCTTCACCCATTTCTCCAGTTGTTTGTAAAAAGTATATTGCCTCAGATCATCAATGATGCCACACACAAGTTCATGCTCTCCTTTGCCACTCCCACAAGGAGTGAATAATCCATGACATTCACCAACTGCAAGTACAATAATTATGTTCACAAATATTTTTGTTGAATACATAACTGTCAGTAATTGCAGCAAAGATGTGCTTTATACTTACAGTGAGGAAAGATGTGTCATTCCAGATTGCATGTTGCAAAAGATGCCCTGTTCTTCCACCAAAGAACAGTCTCTAGTTGTTTCAGTGAAGTACCAAACAATGCATCTGTGGTGGTGACCAAAATAATGTGGCCATCAAGTCCGACAATCACGCTTATTAGGAAAATCAATATATCTCCTACCGATTAGCACTTCTGATGAGTTTGAGAAAATCAATATATCAAAACTCCTCGGAATGCATGAATTTCCTAACTAAAGAGTGCCACGTAGTTATGCGAGTAAGGTATGTGCTGTTCAACATACATCAAGGCTCTTGGTGGAACCTGCAAATACTGTTCTTAATAAAGAGAAATTGCTTCTCCGTTGGTATGTTTGTCCTAATTCCCAAAAGACAAGATCTTGTTTGCTAGCAAGCATGTTGATAACAGAACAAAATGTTCTAAAAAACAATATATCTCCAACCGATTAGCACAATGAAAATTCTTCAGCTCGGGCATATATCAAAAGGAAAATTCTTCAACTTGTTATTGATAGTCATCTCTACAGTTACATTAGATATTGCCTATAAAAGTACAGACTGGTTGATAGTGTGTTCCTAGGTATCTCATAATCATTTTGTAATGAAATAGTTAAGAAATGATGTAAGAATATAAGGAACAATGACAATGCTGGGAAATAAATTAGGAGAAAATTTAAACCTTCTAGGTCGTGGTATTCAAGTCTATCAATACACATGTAAATGGATAAGAGATGAACACAAATAACCAAATAGCTAGTTAGAGTTTGAGTGCAATGCAACTTTGAACTCATCAAAACATGGCAAATTAAGTGCTTCTCTCTCATGTTAGTCCGCACAAATGGTTCAATAATTTAAGAAATAAAAAATGTTAACCCCTGTTAACTTCTAGAATGCCGCACAAATAAGAAAGTCAACAGGCCAACAAGAAACAGGAAGGCTACACCTCCCACAATGCCTCCTATGATCGCTCCCTTTTGGCTCAATTTCCCTGCAAGCAATCATGCATTGAAGAACTCTAAACTGAAAAAAAAAAAAGCAGGAAGCAATCATGCATTCGAGAACTCTAAACTGGAAAAAAAAACTTTGACTGGAGACATGATATTTCGTTGGTTCTATTTGTGGAACTTGTTACTTCTTTTTGAAACTTTCTATTGGAATATCCATACAAGCTAATTTTGAGTAAGACCAATCCCTGGATAGAAAACACCAAACATCATCTGAAACATTGGATTTCCTGAAACATACAAATGTATGATAAAAGGAAATTTGTTTGAGAGTTATTATAGAGTTGCTTCTTTTCCATACACCAGAACTACTATCTGCTGGCTTGGTGTCTATTTTTATCTGCGGAAAAGCACAAGCTAGTGCCAACTGACAGGAAAAGCAAGCTTCCAGGAGCTAAGCTAAAAGTTAATATTGTTACCTCTAGGTTCTACACTTGCTAAACCAAACTACTCTGATAAAACCAATATACTGTAAATCAGAGCGCTAAGTCTATCAAAAATGTTGAGGAACCATGATAGCCATAGGTACAGGTGGTCCATTATCAAACTATTAACATGACACTATGCAAAGCAGCAAAGATAATATTTAATGTCTACACAAATTATTTTATATTTTGCAAAGATAAGGCAACTAAAGAATATAAATCATTATAATGCAAAGATGGTTGTGCATATGTATTTCTGGAGGTAAGGCCGCATCATAACAGATCCAATAAAATTGGTGTTGCAATTTGTAGAGCCCTAGGGAATTATAATGAATAAAGAAATTTTGGCTAGAGTAACATATGCAAACATATTTTCTACGGGTAAAGGATAAAGTTATGAATCTAACAATATTAATTTCACATTATTTGGATCTATAGTTATTTTATTAGGATTTTCATAAGTTCCTGCATGGATTAGTACAAATGTGCAAGGTCTTATTAGCTTGTACTGTTCAATTTCTGGAGGGAAGGAAGGAGCAAACCTGCCGTAGATCCACGTTCAAGAAGAGTGCATCCGGCTCGCAGCGCTGCGCTCCTAGCCTGCCTCCGGCATCCGCCTGTTCCGCCGCTCGCGACTTCACTGCCTGCGCAGTGTCTGATCCGCCGCTCGCGCCTTCGCTGCCTGCGCCGCTTGGGGACGCCACGCTGAGGGGCCCGCTGGGTCTGGCACGCCCGAGCCCCACGCCCGCGTCGGGGTGGCTGCAGCTGCTGTGCTCGCGCCCCCGTCCGCTCCGGGATGGCCGGGGTCGCCGGGGCCGCCGCGCCTGCATCCCTACTCGCGCCGAGGTCTTCGGGGCCGCTGGGGCTCCCACCCGCGCCGAGAACGCTGAGGACCCGGCTTTCCCGACCTCTAGAGCGCTGCAGCAGCAGCCATCGCCGCCGCACTGCTAGGGTTATCGAGCGTGGGGATGCGCGCGTGGGGAGGGAGGGAGGGAGAGGAGGAGTAGGAGTCGCACGTGGGAAGGGAGGTGAGAGGAGCCTGGACTGTTGTGCAGGAGGCCGGTGGCCCGGCGGCGGCGGCGGCGCCCCTCAGATTCGTTCGTGGGGGAGATCAGGAGATGAGTCCGCAAGAGGCGGCGACGGTGCCTGCCATGTGGTGCGTTTTTTTTTTTTTTTTGAAGCGTTTATTTTGTCGGAAGAGGAAGTGCGCGGAGATGGATTCGAACTCTGGCCGAGCCTTAAATCTAAATCTGAGCCGTCGTATAGACGTGTTGTGAGTTATTTATCTTTAAAGAGGGAATTATTGTTGTGAGTCGTTCATTTTTAAAGAAGGAATTGTTAAGTTTTTGAGACGTGGCGTGAGTTGTTCATCTTTAAAGAGGGAATTGTCAAGTTTGCTGTGAGTCATTCATCTTTAAAGAAAGAATTATCGAGTTTTTAATTATAATATAGATGAAATTATAGTATAGATGACGAGAATAATACACGGCAACTGCTTTCCCGCCAGAGCTGCCTGACACCCATGGCGGCAACCCGCGCCGCCGCCGTCGACCTCTCCCGAGAGCTCTGCGCCGCCGTCATCAAATCCACCTTCCGGCCCCACCTTCACCTACGGCTCATCGCCGCCGCGCCGTCCCTTCTCACCGCCGTCCTCCACCGCCTCTCCCGGCTCCCCTCCGCCGCGCTCGCCTTCTTCCGCGCGCTGCCGCCGCCGCACCCGCTCGACGCCTCGCTCGCCCTCCTCCGCCTCCTGGCGCCGCACCCGCGCCACCACCCGGACGCGCGGGCGCTCCTCCGGGACCTCTCGCTCCGCCACCCGCTCTCCTCCCCGCTGCTCCTCCCCTCCCTCCTCGACGCCGCAGACCCCCGCGTCCCCAGCTGGCTCGTCCTCGTCCTCGCCCAGTCCGCGCGCGTCCACGACGCCGTGCGGGTGTTCGACCAGATGCGCGCGCGCGGCCTCGCGCCCGACGGCCACGCCTGCACCGCGCTCCTCACCGCGCTCGCCAGGGCCCGGATGACGGCCACCGCGCGCAGGGTGTTCGACGAAATGGCCAGTGCGGGGCTCGCCATCAGCACGCACGTCTACAACGCCATGCTGCACGTGTGCCTCAAGGCCGGGGACGCCGAGCGCGCTGAGGCGCTCATCACCAGGATGGATGCGGCGGGCGTGCCCTTGGACCGATTCTCCTATAACACCATCATCGCGCTCTACTGCAGGAAGGGGATGAGGTACGAGGCAATGTGCGTGCGCGAACGCATGGATAAGGAGGGCATACGGGCGGACACCGTCACATGGAACTCCTTGATCCATGGCTTGTGCAAGGATGGCAGGGTGAAGGAGGCGGCTCAGCTCTTTGCAGAGATGGTAGCGGCACAGGCAAAGCCAGACAATGTGACCTACACCACACTGATTGATGGGTACTGTCGTGCGGGCAATATTGAGGAGGCGGTCAAGCTCCGAGGCGAGATGGAGGCGACGGGGATGCTCCCAGGGGTCGCGACTTACAATGCCATTCTCAGGAAGCTCTGTGAGGATGGCAAGATGAAGGAGGTCCATCAGTTGCTTAACGAGATGGATGAAAGGAAGGTGCAGGCTGATCATGTGACCTGCAACACGCTGATCAACGCGTACTGCAAGAGAGGGGACATGACCTCAGCATGCAAGGTCAAGAAAAGGATGATGGAGTCTGGGCTGCAGCTCAATCAGTTCACTTACAAGGCTCTCATCCATGGATTCTGCAAGGCCAAGGAGCTTGATGAAGCCAAGGAGGCCTTCTTTCAGATGGTCGATGCAGGTGATTTCATTTCATCTTATATCTTATGGTTCCAGTCAGTACCACTAGCTAATTATAAGGACTGTATTTTATAGTTTAAAGGGCACTAAGATCATTATGTTCCTATCGTATGCAACCAGTTTGCAATGGCTCGCAGATTATCTTGCGATCATATCATAATTGTACCTTCTGATGATGTTGTTGCTTTTGTTGTATGCAGGTTTCTCACCCAATTATAGTGTATTTTCATGGCTTGTCGATGGTTTCTGCAAGAAGAACAATGCAGATGCAGTGCTAGTCTTACCTGATGAACTTATGAAAAGAGGTGTTCCACCAGATAAATCAGTATATAGATCTCTAATTCGAAGACTTTGCAGAAAAGGGATGGTTGATCAGGCACAAAAAGTATTTGACCAGATGCAAGGCAAAGGCTTAGTTGGTGACAGCCTTGTATACACCACACTTGCATACACGTATCTGACAGAAGGAAAGCCACTTGCCGCTTCGAATACCTTGGATGATATGGCAAAGAATCAATTGTACATAACGCCCCAAATTTACAACTGCCTGTGTACCTCTTATGCTGATGAGAAGGAAACCCTCAATATGCTGTGGGTTCGTGCTATTGAGAGAGACCTAATCAAGAAGAGTGTCTACAAACTGATGCACCAAGCAAGGCTGGAATCACCGAAGCTTGCAGTTGAGACTGGGGGATATGCTCCTGTTTCAAGGCCAGACTATCTAGGGGGCTACACTTGACACTTGAATACAATTGGATCCAGGACATTCAGGGTACAAACTTTGTTGGTGTTATCGCTGAATTCCTTGATCTTTGGGATATGTTATCTGGGATTGTGCTGCAGGCAGTGCAGATACTCATCGTTGGCCGCTTACTCAGCCACATCAGTTCATGAAAACTTCTTTCAAGGCTCTGTCCAATTTCAGTGATGGGGGCTTATATGGAAGCCATAGGCGCCAGGCAAATGCCATTTGCTTCTTTGGTTGGCGGTACTTAAAGGGTGCTGGACTGTGGACCAACTTGCTCTACAAAGTTTGCCGCATCCAGTGTATTGTCCTCACTGTGATCAGGTTGATGGGACAATTGATTACCAGCTCACTGATTGTGTTTTTGCGAGACATTCCAGGTTCAGTCTCCTGTGGGGCTTTGGCCTTCAAGGGGTGTCACCTTCTGGGGAAGATAGATCCTTGATTACTGGTGGAGCAGGGCCAGCTGCCGGACTGGTGCAGAAATACCTCAATTTTCTTGGAAGCCTGGACTCTGGAAACATCGGAATCGCTATGTTTTCGATGGCGCTGCCACAGAAATGGCAGATGCATTGCTGCTTGCCGAGGAGGCGTAACATTCTAGATATTAATACGTAATTAAAACATTAATCAAATGCTTTATCAAGCATAATCATTGAGCATCATGGCATAAATGTATTTATGTTTTAATAATGTTTTTTACATGATGCTTTGTTTTATACATAAAATGATGATGCTTAGGGTTATTTAAAGTTCCTTTATCATTTTATGTGCTCCTGCAAAAAGTTGAAACAAACTAAATTTTTTTTGTCTTCTGGTACTTTGCAATCTTGTGTATTAGGTCAACCGTGGTATGTTTCAACTAAAACAAGTTTACATTTGTAGGTTGGTTGTGCCATTGAAATGATGAGTTGGTTGATAATTTAAAAACTACTTTCAAAAACCCTAATCTCAAAACCCTGTTTTATTTCCCTTTTCTACATTTCAAAATCTATAAGGAATTTTAAGATACTCTAAATATATGATTTGTAGATCTTAACAAGAGCTACAATTATGGTATTCAAAGTTTTTCAAGTTTTCAAAATGAATTTCAAATAAATTTAAAAATACAGTTTTTCAGCACTTGTCCCCTTTTGATTTTAAATCCATATTTTAAAAATTATGCATTATTTGGGAAAACTTTGTATATGAAAAAGGTTTGGTTTGAAAATTTGAGCATTCCATATATTTGAAGATTTTAAAGTTGTTTAGAAAAATCAAAAGTAATTTCAAAAGTTCTTTTCTAGGGTTTTACCTTCTTTTTAATTTTGAATTCATATTTCAAAAACTAAGCAGAATTTGAAAAGGTTCATTAAATGAAAAATTTAGCTCTTGAAAAGTTATGCAAATGATATTTTTAGAGATTTTTAAGTTTCTATACATTTTTAGAGTAATTTGCAATTTTTTGAAAAATCTACCGTGCTACAGTCAAGCTGACGTCATCATCGTCCTTCTCCCCCTCTGTTCATGGCGTCGCCGTGGCCGCCGGCGCCATACCGGCCTACCTCCGCCGCCAGCTCGCCCCCTCGCGCGCGAAACTTCGTCGTGGACGTGTCAGCTACCTACTCGTCGCCGTTGTCGTATAAATGGAGCAAGCCACTCGCCGTTTTCTTCTTTCTTTTCTCCTGCTCGCCATCGCCGACGACCTTTCTCCGCCGCGCTAGTTCGCCGTCGTCCTTCCACCTTTTGCCGTTCCATCTAGCCAGCAGCTCCACCTTGACCTTGCGCTCCGTTTGAGCCTAGAAGAGCAAGTCCTAGAAGTCCGAGTCGCCCGCGCCCACTGTCTTCTCCAAACCCGGTCGAAGCTCCTCCGGAACCGCGCCGTCGTAGCCTGCCCTCCACGGTGAGCGTCGGGTTGCACTTCTTCGCGATTTAGCTTCGCCTTGACGTCGTGGTCATGGTCGGCTCGTTGGTTTGCGCAGCGCATCACCGGAGTCGCCATGACGCCATCCTTGCCACTGTCTGCAGCTCGACTCAGCACACCTTTGAGCCAGCTAGCGTGCGCACCAGACCTGCAGTGAGCTCCTGCACCTTTCCATGCCCTCAGCTTCGCCTATATCATGCCATAGTGGCCAGCCCCCGTAGCCCGTCGTCGGCATGACCCTGCTAGTGCCACCGCGTGCGTAACCAAGATGGCTAGGGGCCCGGAATGACTCTATCTTTTGGCTTAGCATGTTCTCCTAGGTGCGGTGCTTGTGTCCATATGCTCGTCATCGCCGGAGATAGCTCCGGTGAGCCTTGCCGCCGTTGCTGCCTACTGCCATGCCGCCATGGTCGCCGGCGTGGGTGCTACTGCCGCTCCGCCGCTTCATTAGCTAGCCCAGCTTGTTCGCCTTGTCAAGCCGAGCCTGTAGGGCCAAGCCCCGTCGCCAAAAACCTCGCCGCCGGCGAGAAATCGCCGGTCATCGTCGGCGGGTCGGTGGTCAGCGCCGGGAACACTGTTCCCCTTTTTTTCTATTTTCAGAAAATGATTTAAATGCTATTTTCTTCCATGATTCATAGTAATTCATGTATAACTCCAAAAATTCTGAAAAATTTTGTGTAGGTTCTTGATGATGTCCTCTACCTAGAAAAAATATGAAATGTCAAATTGAGTATTTTTTGCATAAGTTAAAAAATTAGCTCTTTTAATTGAAAAATACATCTTCAATGATTTTTAATAAATAAAATAATTGGCCTTTATTTCTAAAAATTGTTTTGCCATCTAATTAGACCAAGATGTTTTCAAAATAAAATTTTGAGCTTAATTTGACAACTTTAATTTTATGTCTTTATTTTATGCTTTTAATTAATTAACCCTTTTAATCCTGATTAATCATTATAGGGTTGTTTGACTTTTGGATTGAGTGATGACCTTAGATCATTAAACCTTAATGACCTTTGGCACTTTAATTAAGTTATTTGAGTTCTTTTTATCATGCAAGTATATTTAATTAATGTTATTTTATGTGTTTTGTGAAAGTCTTTTAGTTTTGTTGGCTTGCAACTTTATCGTGAAAGTAAAGTTGTTTTCAAGTTAATTAAGTGGTTATGCTTTTATTCATGTATCATCATGCATCACGCCATGAGCTCAATATGCTGAAACATACATCTTTATTACGTGTAGTCGTTTCGAGAGAGTAGATTGGATCGTGGTACACGATCTTCGGAAGATGCCATCTATCATTGAAGTCAAAGTCATGGATCCATGATGTTGGTGTCGACCATCCCTGATGTTGGTGTCAAGTCTGACATTTGGAAACTAACTTCTCTGCAACAAAGGCAAGCCCCGGATATATTTAAACCCTATTCTTATTTTTATAAAGTTTTTATCACTTTAGTTATAAAATATCACATTAAGTAATAGGCGTTGAGTGATAACCCACCAATTACATTACCTGTCTTATTTTTATATTCCTTGTTACCTGTTTTGGAAAATGCGTAGTTATGCTTAGCCCTGCTTAATTAGTAGGTTTTTAAAAAGAAAAAGAATGAAAAAGTTGAGTTTGGTTTTACCTGTTGGAATCATGATGATAGTTAATAAATCGAGTCCGGACCAGTAACTTGCATTAGGAAAGGAATCCCTCTGTAGTGTTTCTGTCTGTTGATGCCCTAGGTCCCGTGTCGATGGTGATCTGCGTGTATCGAGACCTAGATAGCCACCCACACATGGTGTGGTATACTTGTGGGGCTGAGAGTCCCATGTATATTGATATGCTTAGGAGTTTGAGTCTCCTGTATATCATGTGGTCGATATATGGCTGCGGTTGTTATCCCGGTATATCGTGTGATCTGGTATGCTTAGGAGTTAGAGTCTCCTGTATATCAGTGATCTAGGTCCCAGTTGGGTATAAAAATGGATTCGAATTGCCGTTGTTTCTCGGAGAAGAAGACTCAATCTCTATTCATCATCGTAGTAACAACTTGAATGATGATTAAGGTTTAAGAATGGAGTTGGTTGGTAAGCTTGAGCTAGAGCAAGACAACTTTACTTTTTATTATAATCAATGATAAGTTAAAACTTGTTTTCTAAGAGCTTTTTTGCAAAAATCCTTATTTTTTGTGAGCCTTACCTTGTCCCTCTGGCCTGCATTCCTAAGTCTTTACCCCTCTTTTTCGTCGCGTCAGTCTTGTTGAGTACTTTTGTACTCAGGGTTTGTTAAACCCTTGTTACAGATGCTAATTGGTGTTCAAATCAAGTTCATGTGGGTGGGCTCGACGTGATCTGGTTGTCCTCTCCTGACTTAGGCGCTCTACCTAAGTTGTCTTCTGTAGTTCTTCTCTGCTTCCGCAATTAAAGTTAAGTTTGTAAAAGTTAACTTATTCATGTTTTGTAAATTCTATGTTATTATTCTTCCGCACTCTGATGTCTATTTTGTAACCAATATTGTAATGTTGGAGCTACTCCTTTGTTGATCCTGGTATGAGTATAAAATGTGGTTTAATCGGGGTCCTTTCAGGACACCTGACAGGACTTTCTAGGTTGTATGGAACACATGCATGGCTGTCAGAGGTCTTCGGAATAATGATAGGTGTGTGTGGACCATATAATTTAGAAGGTTCTACCACATGAGGCACGGCTTTGGGTAATGGCTGGGGCTCATGGCATTTTCCCTCTTGACTGACCTTACACCTGTTCATTATGCTTAGGTTTCATTATGCTTAGGTTGTGGCCATTAGTATTTCAGTCATAGACTCATAAGCATGGATGTAAAGCTAAGAACTGACAGTGTGAGTTACTCAAGGCTGAACCTTTTCTGATGATATGCAGCGAGAAAAACAAATGATACCTGTATACAGAATTGCAGTTGTACACCCAAATGACCTTAACTCTGTGTTCTTTTCTCGGTTGAAAACAACTATAGTGTTTATAAAAAAATTAATCGTCAGTTGCGTTGTAAATTGGCCCATTAACCTTAGCTTGCGCTTGATCGACAGAAAATCTTCAGAAAGAAGCCCGATCTGCGCTGTGTGACCTGTCCGATTGTATGTGTTTTGGCCCAGGGATACTGGGCCGGCCCAATACTGCCAGGTCAAGGCCCAGGAAGAAGAAGATAAGCTGCCCGTTCTCTCCTCTGTCGCATGTTTTGCTCTTCTTCGTCTCGTCTCCTTGTCGACGACAGACAAATTTCACGGCGATGTCACGGCTACTCCCGCCTCCTAAAACCCTCCTGCTCTCTCCCTCCCCGGCATTCTCGCCGCCACCGCCTCCTCTTCCTCGCATCCACATCCGCACATCCGCGGGGAGAGTCGGTGCGGCGGAGAACGCGGCGGCGGCATCTGGGACGACGGCGAGGGAGCGGCGCCTGGTCAAGGTGCGGGAGGAGCGCAGCCTCCGCGAGTACGAACGGGAGCACACCTACCCCGGATGGGCCAAGTACGCAGCTTGTGCTTCCTTGTCCTCTCTCTCTCTCTCTCTCTCTCTCACTTGCTCACTATTATTGGCTGGACGTCCTCGTCTGCTGTTTCTTAATGCCGTGATATGGTAATGCAGGGTTCTGGAGAACGCCTGCAGGGATGATGAGGAGCTGCGCGCAATTCTCGGTGATAGCATTGGCAACCCGGAGCTCATGAAGCAAAGGGTGAGAGCTGCTGCTGCTTCTGCTGCTGTTCCAGTGCTCTTTCGCTCTTCATGTTTCGGTGGATTTATTGTTACCCATGCCACATCTTGTGTACACGATTCACAGATCCAAGAAAGGGTGCGCAAGAAAGGCAGGGCTCAATTCAACAAATCCAAGACTGGCTCCATTGTGGCTTTTAAAGTCAGCTTCCGAGAGTGAGATTCTCTTACCTGCTATGTGCTGTAGTCACGTTTGTATTTCTCTGTTTGCCACGTCAAAGGATCACAAGTGGAGTGTGATAATGATTCCTACAGCACACATGATATCGTGATAGTTTCAACTTAATTGGACTACCTGAGCTGGTTACAGCACCGATGATGCTCTGTTATTTTCAACTCAATTGGACTCCCTGAGCTGCTCAACACATCTGCTTCTAATGAAATGGATCCATGTTTCTGCAAAAAGATACATTTGCCCTCCTTTGACCTCATGTTTTTTTAATCCTGTATAATTTTAATGGCTAAGATAAATAGATGATCATCTCCTCAATTTGCATCTTCAACTGTGTTTACATGCTAAAACTTTTGTATTAATCAGGTTTCTTCCTCATTGAAAGACTATAAATCTGAAATGGGCCACTCTAGTACATGAAGATGAGCCAATGCTCAATAACTAGGTGTCTAGGTTAATGGCACTCACGTTGCACATGCAGTAGCCAGTAGATATGATCCTTGCTGCCACACCATTCCTTCCCTTGCTCTTTGTATATCTGATTCCTCAAGTCCAAATGATCTGTGCCAATATCTGAATATTCATGTTTTTTTTCGTGTCTATTCCACTTTCAAATGGGGGGTTGATGAAATCCTTGTTTTCCTAAAATAAGAGCTTTAGCAAGTTAACCTTGACTGGAATTTGTTCTTTTATTATTGCAGCTTCAACCCGTTGAATTCATTCATTTGGTTTGAGCTCTTTGGAGAACCAACAGACCGAGATGTTGACCTGCTTGGCGGTGTAAAGTGGCATTGTTCATTTCCATTGAATTCTCATTATTCAGAAAACAACATACTGTCTTTTTTTTAAACCTCTCATCTAAGTACAGCTGTAGAATCTGTTCATGCACAAACCCACACACACCCACACTACGCATGCACACCCAAAAAAAATAACATACTGTCTTGACATCAAGTGTTCTTCACAGGTAATTCAGGCTTGGTATGTCATGGGAAGGCTGGGAGCTTATAATTCTTCAAATTTGCAGGTTGAGTTCATTTAATTTTTATACTTTTATTTCCTTTGTTGGCTACTTAACTTGAGCTCTTTCAAAAAACATGTAATGTTGTCAATTCCAATTTTCAATTTCAGCTGGCGAACTCAATGATGGACTATGACCCTTCATATGATTCTGAAGAAGCTTCCTCAGTAATGCCATCATCTTTCCATGATATCAGTGATGTCGAGTTCCAAGACAATTGGGCCAGGGTTTGGTGAGCATTGGAATCATTTGACAGTTTGGGCACTTATAAAAGGATGTGTGCAAATTCTGAAACTCCCCTCACTGTTTTTTTCCTTCTAGGGTGGACCTTGGAACCTCGGATTACCTTGGCTTGGATGTATTACTAAACTGCTTAACACAGTTGAGCTCAGAGTAAGACAACTTTCACTGATCATGTAAAATAAGGTGCAATCTTTGCTTGGAGGTGGCTTTATTACTGGTCGCCTCATTATCACCCCAAATATGGAGATCAATTGGCTCCAGAAACCTGATATACTTATGTAGCTAAACTCGATCTGTGCAGATTAACCTAGAAAGAGTCAGAGAGACCTTTAACCCCTCCAGGAGGGTATATACTCCTAAGTGTTAACTAAACTAGCCATAATTACACTCTTGAGTGCTAACTTTGTACATGACCACACAACATCACTTCAAAGCAGGCCACATGCATAATGAAATGTTGTATATTATTTTTCGGGATTTGGAAACATTGCACCTTATAACTCAGCTTTGTTGCCTTGACTGAACCTGCAGGCACTTGGGTATCAAACAAGTGGTTTTTGGAGGCAAGAAAATGGGTGACTGGGAAGAGGGCATGACAAGCTCAGATTATGGATACAAGCACTTCAAGATATGATATTCACAGGTGACATGTGTGGTGATGCAATGCTGACCGAGAAATTTGAGCCAGGACTGACTCAAGACTGCCTGTATCTCGATGTGCTCTTGTATGTAAATAAATTCTAATGGTTTTATTTTCTTGATAGCAGTGAATTTGAACTAACAGTAAGGCTAGGAGAATAGAAAAATACGGATGTATGTTTTGTTTCGGACACGTCTGTTTCAAGGCCAAGCATGACCTGTATTCTTCTTGCAATGTCAGGACAATGTCAGGACAATGTCAGGACAACTTGATGAGTCAATCAGGTGATTTTTACATACTGATCTCTTATCAGGAAATTAAAGGGAAATAAAGTGAACAAGGTGTCACAGTTGATCACATTCTTTTGCTTACGTCATTCTTGACCTTGGGAACAAGTTGCGGACAAACTAGTAGCATATTGGTGCGTCGTGTATACAGCCATGGTGGAAGGCAGGCTGCAAGAGATGAAGCTTGTAGCCAGACCGGCTGATGCTACATAGTCTTATCAAAACGGATCCATCGGTAGCTACATTTTCCCAACCCTTTTCATACTAATCCACAAGCTGATATTAACATGAAGTTACAAGTACATCGCTCATCCATCCACGCATATTTGCCGCCATTACATAGATCAGCTCTCGTGGAACCCTAAATGTTGCAACTGCTCTACTAATAAAGCATACAAGTTCAGCCTATACACCATTTCCCAAATCAATGAAACAAGATGCCGATCCTACATCCTCGCTAGCTACTAGTCCTCTCCATGCTGTTGGTCCTGGCATTCTCTCTCATCTTCTCCACAATATGCCTCCCTTTCTCTTCGATAGTCCGCCTCTTCTCCTCCAGCTTGTCTCCCATCCTCTTCCCGAAATCCATCATCCGAGCTCGCCTCCCACCTTTTCGCTTCACGTCCTCTCCAATGGGTGATGCTGACACCTGCGGCTGCTCCCCTGCTGGTATCACCGCCCTCTGAGATGTGGACATGGGAGACATAACTCTACTATCTGAAGCATCTTCCTGGAGTTTCTCTGTGATCAATAGTGGCTTCCTCAGTTCCTCATTTCCATCGCTGTGGACAGATTCACTGACTGGAGCAGATGAAAACTGGCTGTGCAATGATGCTTCTGCCTTAGGCTCTTGTTTTGCCTCGTCAATGGATGCCCCTGCTCTCAATGATTCCTCACTCCCACCTGATGAGTTGGGTAAACTTGTCATCGGCCTTTTGCTACTAGCATCATCATTTGCGCCACCTTCCTCAGGCTGAGCTGGTGGTGTAACTGTAGCATGGCTTCTCATCTCAGTGGGCTCGTGATTTAGCCAAATAAAAGGAGCATCCTTGCGAGGTACCCAGTCATCCTTTTCTGCCAACATCCATGGCACGGAGATGCTCTCACAATTCGGAAGCACTAAGCTATCACGAAGCGAAGCCTGAACAGTGAACCAAGTTTTACAATCAAAAAACTTTACCAAAGCAAGAACATGCTCAGAGCAAAAGGTGCATTCAATACCTTGAATCTGTTACCAATAAGTGCAGCAATATGACTGTTGGTGATTTTCCTATCCCCAACAGAAGATTCCAAATCCCATTCTAGATCAGGCATTGACGTAAATCCATACCAAATTTGATCAGAAGGAGGTGGCTTCATATGTATCCGCAAGATACCACGGACAGATGAAATCCTTATTGCCAGAGAAAGAGGAACCTGCAGCAGAAGGAAATACATCATACATGTGAAATATTTCTAATAACACTAATGGTAGCTAAGATTATGAAATGAAATGCCTTATTTATGGGGGAACTTGTTATGGCACAATTGTCCCAGGGTTGTGGGGATTAACGTCAGGGTTCAAGCCTGACACTCCACATAATCAAAGATACAGTGTATTGCTATTTATATATCTTGTTTATGCTTTCATCAGGCATAGAATGCATAGAATTCCTACTTATACAGATTTAAATACTTGAATCGGTACCGATCAGGTCAAAGGTGACATGATGCAGAAAATGCAGCAAAAACGCATGGAGACGTAAAGGGAGGAGCTAACCTGTGAGACATGATCAGCTATTGAGTGCAAGATAGTTTTCCATCTTGATATATATGCTGAAGTCCATCCAGCGCTCTTTGACTGACTTGATGTATCTGTTACACAAGCATTGTACTATCACATTCATGATCCAAACCAAAGTTTGATGCATATAAGTTTCTTTAACCTTTTCCTTCATGTTTTATCAACTTAGTACTTTGTTAAACTAAAGAAAGGAATTGTGAAATCTAGTAATGTGTACCAATGTCCTCTGCATGGATAAATATATTCTAACAAATAACAATATAAAACACTGTCAACCAAAGGGCTGAAAAAGCTGTTGGACCATACATTTTAGCTATGTAGACCTTAAGTCTGTACAATCATACATAAGAAAAACAGTACCACAAACTGCTTAGGTGCTGAAGACAAGAATTGATACAACCATTTGGCCGAAAATAAATTATATGAATTTATCTTTATTGTTCAATAACCATGGAGTCACTTTGCTGAATAAGAACATGATTCCAGTAGATAAATTAAACAGGGAAAGACATAAGAAATTAAAAGAGACCTGCTTCATCATTTTCCCCAGTTGAAGAAACTGATTTATGTGAGCCTTTAAATTGGTTACTATACTGCTCAATACTCTCAAGAAGATCAGAATCAACCTCTCCATTAACATCTGCACCAAAATTACTTTTCATGATGTCCTTTTGCAACTCTGGTTCCTGAACCTCAAGCCTTGTTTCAATGTGCAGCAGTATCCCACTCGAATACTCAAAGTCAACTTCAAAGGCCCATAATTCATTAAGATCCAGCGGAAGCACTCTCATCGCATGCACATAAGGTGGAAGTTCTCCAAGGCTAAAGTTTGTAAGTGTAATTTCACCCACATAAGATGGGGTCCTCATATTTGACAGAGTCCTCTGACCAAACAAAAGATCAATTAACAAAAGATGTTGATACAAGTGTATTTAAAGTGAGCAGTATATCAAACCTGGATGCGTGCTTTGATGGCCTTGTTTATCTCATCACTCATTTTAGCATCGAAAAACAACCGTGATGACAGCAGGTTCCAACAAAGTGTACCTTCATCAGCAACACGATCATCTGCATTCACCTCAGGCGAAGTTGAAAGCTGCCCAGTTTGATTCAATGCAGCAGGTGGAGCAGTGGCTTTTACAGTAGTATCTTGCGATGAACTGCTACCAAGCTTGTCCTCTTGTGGGCCTATTAACGCTTCAATAAATGGTGCACCCTGATAGCTGCGCAATTTATCAAGTATCTTTTTTTCACCTTGCACTGACGACCCTGAACTTGTTTTGCTCTCTAAGGCAGCCTTCGTAGAAGCCTTCTTTGCCAACTTCTTGAGGAAAAGACGTACTTTTGAAGATCCATCAGTCTTTGATGTCCTGTCCAAAACCTCATGATCCTCACCAGAGAGTATTGGAGGCTTTAGGAAACATGGGTATTCAGAATTTAATGATGATATGTAATTGAGGAACTCTTCGCTCAGCTTCGCATGCCAACTTAATTTTTCCTTGTCATCAGTAGCTGCAATACGGAGTGCTTTACACCATGATTCCTTCTCCCAGCAAGTGTCTGTATAAAGATAGCAGACCTTGCTTCCATTATAAATCTCCTTGTCCTTGCTTTCTAATTTTATTGGGTACCTCTTAGCCCTGACAGTTAGCAACAGAAGTAAAGTTACATCGAATGAAGTAATATAAGTCAATGATCACAATCAATCCTAAAGAATCTTATAGGCAAAGAAAGGTGATTGACAATCACTGTTAACTACATCGTAAGATGAATTTTATTTTTTATAGAAGTTCTTTAAAGAAATAAAATGGACTTAAATTTATCTGATTGCAACATATACATAACCCTAAGGCAAAGCTTCCAATGTCCAGATTATATAATAATATACTCAAGGATTAAATCTGATAATTAAGAACGCACAGTCAAATTCAACAAACTTGTCATGTTTACATGATAAGCAGTTGTTTGATGAGTAACTGACAAATGGTGTTTAGTTTGCTAGCACTGACCATTTACGTGAGGGCATACTTGATGCAGAAACTGCAAGGACCGTGCAGTTCAAAAGCTCAATGGTTGCTTGGGAGCCATCAGGAGCAGACAAACAAAGGGAGTGTCCCTTGATTTTAGCCATCTTCTTTGCTGGCAAAACCTCCACAATATTATTCTTGTCTTTTGTCTCTTTGGGACCTCCAACTGATAAGCGTTCATTACTTACTTTTGGCATTTTTTCTGGCTCCAGTATCCACAGAGAACCCTGAAAACATATAACACTACCTGTCAGTGTCAAAGGTAATCTAGTTTAAAACAAAATACAGCTAAGAAAGGGCATCTATGGTAAATCGATAAATGATACACAGGAGTTGGGATTACATCTTTCAGGGGCAGAAGAGAACAAATGGTACAGACAAGAGGGCTTTGGAATCAGTTTGCAGTAAGAATTAAGAAAGCAGCAGCACTGGTTTTAGTACGTTGCAGCAAATAAACTTACGATTCAGACAGAGACTCCCAAACTATTTTTGGAAACGAACATCAAGCAATTGGGTGTTTGAATTAATCGACATGGATGCACACACACATCAAGCAGCAACGCAAGGAAGCTAGTGAGGTACAGCTACAACTAAGACTAACTACAATTGGTGCGGCAATCATGATCCACACTCCATCACATCACATGAGGAAAAGCTCCTGGAGTGAGCGTCCGCTCGCTCGGAAATCAAGCAGGCAGCCAAGCGGGGAGGGGACCATGGATCCCTAGAAACCGCATCTCCCCAAAGCTCCACCCACTCCAGCAAAGGCAGTTACTCCTCTGACACCCACAGCAGTGGATGCCCTAAGCTAAGGGCGGACACGAGGGAGAGCTAAGATAGGCGCAGCAGCAGGACGGACGCGGCGTCCCCACTCACCTGCTTCTCGTAGGGGAAGGGGCGTTCCCCGGGCAGCTCGTCGGCGGCTGGCGGCGCGTCCTCCGGCGCAGCCTGCCTGCGGCGGAGGCGGCGGAGCACAAGCAGGAGCGCCGCCGACTCGAGCGCGGCCAGCGCCAGGGCGCCGACGAGGAAACCTAACAGGAACGGCAGCAGCGCCATCGCCGGGGGCGCCGGCGACGTGGGGTTGGGGGACCTGGCTGTGAGGCTTTTGGGCGACCGGGGGAGCGGATTGTAAAAACAAGAAAAAGTGGGGGCCGTTTGCCGCGTCTTCCTTCGTCTGGCGTGGACTGCCTGCGTTTTCCTTCTCTTTTTCTTTTCTTCAGTGTGAGGAGGAGGAGCGCGTGGATGCGATGACGTGTGGGTCCGGTTACGTTAATGGTCTTGGCCCACATGTCGGTGCTTGCTTCACGCAACGGTTGTGCGGCCTTTTTGTTATCACCTTCCTTTTTTCGCTCCTGTTTTATTTTTCTTATCTACAACTACACACGATTGTGTTGAATTTTTAGAATGAACTCTTTGCTCTATTTTGTTTAAAACTATGTTATCTTTAACAATGATATGTTACCTAGTAATTGCATTCTAATTTGTATCCGTGTATTGGTCGCCAATGATTTGACATCGTTTTACGAGTAATAGAGAATACTTTTATGTTCAAAACAAAATAAGAAAGTGTTGACAAAAATAAACACAAAGACGAGGGAAACATGTTGGGAAGACTTCTTGATAGTTTAAACCATGGCTTTTCTAGCTTCCTAGGTAAAGCTTGTTAAACGCTAACTCAAGAAAATAGTTGCATGAGATAAGCTCTAGAGAGCAAAAGTCGTTCTGTGAACACAAGGGCGAAGCCATCTAGGAGCACGCCCAACGCAATAGGTTGGTTGGTAGTCTCATCATGCCACGTAGGCTTAGAGCCATATATAGAAAGAAAAAAAAAACATCCAGATAGTAGCCTTGCATTGCAGGTTGCTAGCTGCAAAAGACATGGGTGTCTCACCTGAATTTGTGCCACCTAAATTTGTGCAAAAGCACTCACTGAAAAAAACACATTGTGCGAGATGAACACATCCAAGATATGCTCTCTCATCTACACCTTACACGTGAGGGCTTACGGTTTGAGCTAGCAGCTTGCATGCTTGGGTCAAGAAAAGTAGTGCAAGGAAGAAAAATATGTTGCTTGGGATAGAACGATGTTGGTGTCAATCCCTTGGATCCTATACGGAGGATACAACTTTTTGTTGGTACAGTTGATTTTATATGTCTATATTGGTGCTTAAAAATGATTTTATTTGGCTTCCACAACTTCTTTGGTGAAGCTGGTTTAAAAAAAAAAACCTTTCAATCAGGGCCTCAAATTGGAGGGGTCTTTTCTTATCATAAGGGAGAAAGGACTGTTGATGTAGGGTATTAAGCACTCCAGTAGTTGTAGTGTATATTTACTTAGAGCCTATTTAGTTACTAGACTAGGGACTAGGGATTATACAAAGACCACTAATCTCAATTAGCACCTCTAGAGATTAGTGAACTAGAGACTACTAGTCCTTCTTTTGGTCCCTATGTTTGGTAATTTAGAGACTAAATAGAGCTAAAATTTACTTTACTTGTTTGAGTGGTGTTTGACTGTTTGTGTTTTTTGTCCGAGGCTGACGGAAAGAGAGACCTCCATCCTACTTTACTTGTTGACCCTTTTTTTCGCCAACAACAGGAGTTGAAGAGTATATGAAAGGAAGAAAAATATATGACATTGGCATCTGCTCCCTCTGTTCTAAAATGTTTGTCGTTTGTGTTTTCCGAGAAACAACTGCCGGCAATTATATTTTAAAAAATATTAATATTTATAGTGCATAACTAGTATCATTAGAAAGATCTTTAAATCTAGTATCTTAACAAATTTATTTAGAAATTTAAATATTGTATATATTTTATATAAATCGGTCAAACTTATGGCATGAAAACCAAAAACGATAGTCAATTTGGAACAGAGGGAGTATCTATACATATCATATATGATGTCTCCCGGTCCTGCTATCTGACCGCAGAGCGATGAGCTGTGAAGAAGTTAAAGTCAGGATGGTGCCCAGTAGAGGTCAGAATGAGATGATGAGACTGATAACCTAGCACCAGCAGCAGCAGCAGCATTTGGTGATCCACCACCACTACCACTACCAGCAGCTGCAGGCAGGTGATGTGGCTCCGTCCAGAGCCGCTTCCCTGCTTCCATTTTGTAGGTCGCCAGTCCGAATGGGGAGAGTGCCACGGTCCTGTCGCCACCGCATCTCACTATGATCTCATCTGCAATGAAACCAAGCCGGCCCAGGAATCACCATCGCCGCATACGCACATTATGCAGCAATCTTGTTACATGCATATATAGTATATGGGCTTTATTGAATCACGCATGCCCTATGAATTTAGTTATTACACATATAAGGGATAAGCAGAGATGCACATAATTAATTATATTAAGTCAAGTTGCCATAGTAATGACAGGCCTGTTGTCTTTTGCAGCAACTACATGCTCAAGCATATATAATGCACGAAACTAAGACAAAAGTTTGCATGAATTCCTTCAGATCATGCATAGAACAGAACGGTACCTTGAAACACCGTTGAAATAGAATGGTAGGTAAGGAAGCATGCAGAAATTCCCTTCAGGTTCCCATGATAAGGGATATGGTAAATAGGATACCTGTTGAATGAAGGATAAGACAGGGCAAAAGTGAACATATATATATCTTGGAAAGGCAATGGACAGCGCTAGAAAAAGGATGAATCACTAAAGGCATATATAGTATTATAGCTTCTTCATGTTGCTGGAATCTCATTCTTTAGTGTCAAAAGGTTAACAGCAGATATTGTTCTTCCATATATAATCCAAGACAAACTGCAATAGATGGACGAAATTTGGTACAAAAATGAAGTACCATGCTACTGATAGCCAGCTTGAAGGCGACAATTCTGCGCTGTTCAATGATGTCAAGCACGGATAGTCTTGTGCCAGCTCTGCCACCTGATCGTAACACACTACTTCAAATTTACTGGCGCATTGCTTTAGTCTTTCAACTTGAGAGATTATTAGACTGTTCAGCAGCCATATAGCATATATATATGTTAGGACTAGTGGTACCTTGTCTGCAAGAGGAATTCTCTCATAGGGTGGGTCGCATTCACTGTACTGGAAATTCAGGTATCCACCTTGCTTTGAACGAACAGCAGGATCATCCAAGTCTTCATGGCTCGAATCATAAGATGACGCAGCATCCCAAGACCTGGAATCCTTGTCGCCGACGCTATTATCATCGCTCCAAGAATCAGTCTCACTTTCCATGCTCCTGCTGTGTGGGTTTTCATCAATTCCAAACGGCATGCACAGGGAAATTGTTGGTCAATTCCCCAGAGAACAAAAGAGCTAGAATGTTGCCTGAATTGCAACTCATGAGAGCTAAGCAAGTCAGGCATCATTTCAGATAATAAGTAGGGCGAACCTGGGGACACCAGCAAGAGCCTTGGCGGTGTATATCTGAATAGCTGATAGGTAGGGAACGAAATGCTGGGTGATGGACTTGCCCGTCGTCTGAATACGGACAGGAACAGCGAGGCCGTACGTGCTGCTCTCTGAATAATGCTCCCACAGATCCTCCAGGGTGAAGTAGTCGACTGAGTGTTTCTTCTCCAGCTGCCAGACAGTATCTGGCCCTCGGAAACAGTCCTTTATATAAAAAAGGAGAAGAAACAGTACAATTATTGTTGCCATTGACAAGAACAGAGCCTGACAATGCTGGTAACAGCAGTGTTTTTTTTTTTTTTCCTCACAGTTGCAAAATGGCATAGCCAGCAATCACTAGAAAAGTATCATACATATATTAGTAGTGCAAAAATGGGCATCTCTATTAGGAATGATCAGACTAGAACATTTGATTGTGGAGAATGCATATGCAGGAGCTAGCTAGCACAAGATTGGCAGGAGAGGATTGATATCAGAGGTGCCGTCTCACCATGGGCGCCGATCGCCAGGGCAACCGTGGAGTGGCAGCCTCCAGGAAGACCTCAAGATTGGTGCTCCTGCTCACCATCCTCCCTCCCTCCCTCACTCTTTCAAGTTCAAGTCCAACACAACACAATACAGGAATGCGATGACTGACGCCCGTATATTTATGCTTTGCTTAGGGGATAGCCTGATAGGAAAGAAGAAGATGAAGCGAGAACCTCATCCACGGCGTTGAATAATAATCATAATGCCAGCCATAGCATGCAGCACAGGACGGCGTGCCAGTCGTAGGCTAGCAGCACATTCAGAGGCAGAGCCTGCTGCTGATCAAGTCAAAAGCCGTGTGGATAGCATAGCATGCAGTAGCACAATGGAATGGAGATGGAGATGGTTTCACAGCACAGCACAGGACCTGATCAATGTGCTGCACGCCTGCAGGGATTAATAAAATGATGGAGTCGCCTTCCCTCCCTCCATTTGCTGCACCCAGTGAAAGTGATACTATGGCCTTGGCTGGCAGGGCGTCGAGGTCCAGGAACGGCTGGCGGGCGGGTGGCTGGGTTCCTCTGGGTTCGTGGTGCTATTGCAGTTGCAGGGGCCGGGGATGGTGGAATGGAACATGAGAGGAAGAAAACAGGCTAGTTTATTACTTGTGGCGTAGGCCCTGCCCTTGGAACGGAATTGGGAGTAGGACAGCCACAGCCACAGCCACAGCCTGCCACACAAGACAAGGCTAGTGTGTAGTGGTTGGCTCAAAAATAAGATTTGGGAGTAGTGGTGGAGACCCAAAATGGCCTAGGCTCCACCCAAAAGGGCAGTAATAAGACACAAATAAGGAGGAAAACGATTTTATTTATTATTATATATTATACTAGTCCAAATAAGAACTAGCCAGGGAAAGAAAGCGTGCCATGGGATGGGATGGGATGGGATGGGATGGGAACCAAGCTAACCTTGAGGCTGAGGGAGGCGAGAAGATGAGAAGAACACAACGAGTGGATGAAGGGAGACCAAGACGACGCCACGTGTCCCACTCCCTCCCTTCACCGCAACCGTCGTGCTCATGCCCAGCACCAGCAGCTCCACCTCCACGCAGTGGCCGCCTACAGTTTCAATTACCATCATGTAATGCATCAAGTCAGTCATATTCATATACTAAGGAATCACCGCACACAGCACTCAATAATAAGATACGAGTATATCCAATCGCTTTCATTCCTGTACTATACATCTAGCTAGTATGATCAACTTACTAGTAGGTCTGTAGAAGTCCGTGCAGCATGCATGACTCGGGATCTAGAATCTAGAACTAGAACAGAGATGAGAAAGTAGCAGAGGCAGAGGCACAAATGCATGGCAGAAACAGCATGTACATAGAAGAAGATCGAATCCGGCGGAAGTACTACTAGCTAGTAATGCGAGTCTCATTCCCAATGAGCCAAAAATCATGCCCAGTCAGCTCGATCCCCAATTCAATCCCCCACGAGGATGGAATGGATGAGAGAACATCTGTCATAAATACCTGCTCGAAAATCGCCGAGCTAGCTAGCCATCACCGTTCACCAACCAACGATGGGGCTTTGTTTTTCCGAGTAGCGGAGTAGGGGATGGGAGGAGACGGAGAGGCTGAGCCAGGCGTCAGGCGGCGGGGCTGGGCGGCGGCTTCAATTCGTCGCCGCCGGCCTAGCCGAATGGGAACAAGGTCGGAAAGGCATCCGAACGATCGCAGCTTCAGACTTCGGACAATAACAAGGAGAAGAAAGCGGCCCAGGACCCAGAGGGAAGGAGCAAGGGAAGCCCAGCAAACCTTGCGGCCCGTCCCAAAAAAAAGGGCTCAATAGCTACTTCAGTTCGCCATGCAATTCTAGCTGGATAATAAATATAAATATTCTAAAAAAAAAAAGTGGATAAATACACTAGGAAGCAAAAAATCAACCGGTTTGAGAGCGCGGCCAAAGACATCCAAGCTAGTGCAACTCTAAACTCTTGGTTCATGTTCTTGTCTCAAAACTATGCAGGCATGTAAATTTTTATTTTATTGTTTGCGAGCAGGCACGTAATGTGTTACTATTGTGATATATAGTTCAATTTTATGCACATACAGAAATATCTGAATCTGGTCAACACTTGCAAGCATATGCAGCAGTGATAGTAGCACAAGGTACAAACAGACGAACATGTCGTGGTTGTAGTTGTACAATGTACAAAAGAGGGCAGGTTAGGACCAAAACATGTTACAACACTTGTAAAATTTCTCCACCCATATGGGCAGCTCTTACATACATACACTGTCAAAAAAAACGAAGATACAGCTTTTACACCTTTGCATTGGCTTGTATACACATCAACCTAACTAGCCTCTCTAACCTAATTTTCTACTTTCACTATCATTATTCTGTAGGGGTACGAGGAAAAAGAATCATTTCTCTGTAAACGAATGGCAAAATGGGGCTAAGTGTTGGTGTGTATCTGGGTATTACACGGCAGATGGATTTGGGCAAGAGCATCAGCCAAATCCATGGAAACCGGCAGATTGGTATGAGTTCGACAGCTTTGGTAGCTTGAGAATTGCGAGCACACCTGCTGCCAGGGAGAAGACTGAAGCCAAGGCGAACGCTGGGATGTTTCCTCCCCCATACAGAGCATCCCATGGACCTGCTCCGAGTGAGACTACTATCTGTAAACAAAATGGAAGCATTAGTGTGTGGACATCTTTTGCAACTATGCATACAACAGACGGTTCAATACAAAATAGTGGCTGCTAACCTGGGGAACTACAATAGCGAGATTTAGGACTCCTGTGGCCAAACCTGGAGATGGGGCACAAACAATATCAGTCACTGTGATTCACAAGGGCATAATAAAAACAGAGCTAATATAACTGCAATACGAACCTTGTCCGCCTCCTGTACCGGCAGTCAGTTCAGCAGTCACAGAAAATGGAACACTGTAGGTGATCTGCAATGCTTAAGAGCAAAGCATAAGACAGCTTACAAATCAATTCAGGAACAACAATGTGCTGAGTCTGGTTCTGATACTTACCGAGAGTGGCAATCCGAGAAGAGAGAAAACAATCAATGCTGCAGTCTTGACTGTTTTATTTGCCCCAATGATGTGATGGAGTTTGCTTTTATACAGATCAGAAGAGATCCAACTTAGTATTGTTGTAGCCATCATGCAGATAAACACTGTGAAGTTGCTAATGGCCCAAACCAATCTTGCACCAATCATCCGGCATAGTGGATCAACAAGGAAGGAACCAACACCAAGGACAACCTACACAAATGAAGTAAATACTATAGTTATAAACTTACGTTGAGATATACAAACACTACAAACACTAACAATACAACTTGATCATGAGTTCTTACTGAATTCAATAGCAAACCAAATGCACCTTCTCGGACACCATTGCCATAAGCTGTCCTCTCACTCAGATCTCCATTTGGATCCCCATGGTAAACTTCACGCCCCATCCAGTCAGTGTCAAAAAGGAAAAAGGGAAACCATGACAACTGCAAAGCAAATAAAACAAGGGTAAATCATCAATCTAGAAGATAGAAACAAACCATCAGCAAGTGGTCGGAAGGCATGTACATATGTAATTTGATAGCATACCCATGTTAGGGCCATAACAACAAGCACTGAATGCATCCCAGGAGGTAGATGCCTCATGCTGGTCAAAATGTTAACCAAAATTGCTCCTGGTCCATCATTGAAGATTCCTTCATTGTCTGTGTTGGAATTCGCATTTGTAAATTCCTCAGTATTGTTAGCCGACACATGGTTTTCGTTCACATGACCATTAGGAAATCTTTCATTATTTGGTTCATTCAATGCATGGGCATCATCTCTAGAACCATTCAGTAGAGGAGCAGAATCTGATAGTCCTTGTGCATCTTTTGGCTCTAGTGGGATCTCCTCAGCGAAGTAGAGTGTAACAGACATACAAAACAAAAGAAATACCTGCAAAATTCAGCTTGCTAAGCTTTCGCATACACGGTCCTAAACAGGACCATAGAATATCTAAGAAGGATCCTGAGTGCATAAGTACTAGCTTCAAATTCCAATGGCAGTTACAGAATTTCTGAAAACTTACAACTGCAACTAAGAAAGCTGCTTTCAAATTACCACAAGCTTCACAACAGGCTCTTGTCGTTAGAAAAGGAAACCACCTGCACAAATAACAAGCAGGCAAGTTCAATTCTCATAAAGAAATGTATTTTGTTGACTAGGGAGAATTTGGGAGAAATTATATGTGAATTTGGTGGACCAAGAAGCATTTAAACTCCACACAAATTTGAGCCTATTACTTTTGGATGCAAATTGGCACATATCTTGTGGTTTGCTAAATGCACAAGGTACCATTTACATCAACTAGCACAAGTTAAATCAAATGCAAAATAACTATCTCAAAGAGAACATCAACTGATGAACCATAGTCATGTTTATGCAAAGCACGAAAGAGAGTGCATAAAAAGACATACTTGTGCCAATCCCCACTTGCTCCAGCTGAAAAACCAAGAATATTTCCAACAGCCATCCATGAGCAGAATATTGCATTTGCAGAATTACACTGATCAGGACCTGCATAATAGAAAGGGTCATTGAATAAATAACACTTGATGGTGAATCCAGCATTAGTAAAATTTCTAAATTTAAGGTAGTAACCACCTGAAAGATCAGCTAGTAGAGCACGAGCAGGACCCTAAACATATCAGAAAGGAACAAAAATGTTAGGAGAACATCCATTGAAAGGTCATTTACAATAAAACTTCAGCAACAAAGTTGAGAAAGATATGATGTAGGGCATGCCAGATCGCAAAGCTTACTTGCACTGTATTGTTTGCCAGGTCCAACATCCAGAATCCAAGAATGAAAACCATAGCAGCTCGAAATCTTGAACCTTTATATGTTCTGAATTAAAAAAAAAAACATGGCATTTCAGTGACAACAAGATCGATACAAATAAAAGCAAGCGAGGAGGCACTACGATTATTACCTGCAGTGCTCGGTGGTATCCCCTAAGATGTAACCGAGGTCTGCAGAAAACCCGATTAAAGTTACCTACGTATGGAGTCTATCTATTAGAACATGAGGAGAACAGGAAATATGATGACCAATGAAACATCATCTAAACTCACAGCAGCACATATCATTATGCATCCGGCCAAAATAAATGGTCGTCTTCTCCCATACTTTGAACGGCACTTATCACTCCAAACACCAACACAAGGTTGAACCTGGGAATGCAGCACATCAGCATTTAGAGATGTGAAGTAAAGGTCTAATACTGGCTACGAACCAAGGAAAAGGAGAGGGTGACTTACCACAAAACCAGTTATAGGCCCACAGAGCCAAATAAATGATGCCATGGCATGGTCTATTCCTAGGGTCTGCACAAAATTGAGAGATGAGCAACGGGGTGAATACATGGCAGAAATGAGATGTGGGGACATAGATAAATGCTGGTCGACCCAGGTGGTTGTTACAGTAGATTTTAAATCAACATTCCAGCATGTACATGCGACATTACTACAAGTCTTAGACAGTTCAATTAGCATAGCAATGTGGTATCGATATGAAAACCGACTGTTGTGTCTGCTAGCCTGGAGATGTATCAGCGGCAGTAATTTGTCTGGTATTAACCAAGTTCCTAGCCAGATAGTGAGTTTTCGCTGTCCTGAGAGTTCAATATACTGACAGCAAGCCGCAAGTGTAATTATATCTGAATCTGAAAGTAACTGCTTATCTGGAACATTCATACAGAAGACAGGAATGCAGTGACCCAAAAGAGAAAGAGAGCGGTGGGCAAGACAAGATCCATGGGCGCTGCTAGTGCTATCATGGAGGGGGATCACATCTGGGGATGGCCTCCACCAAACCCAAATGAGAGGTCAGGCCAGGCAGCGGAATCTAGCTATGTAGTGGTACTGTAGCTAGCAAGAGCGTGAGCGAGGAGCAGAGCTCTTGGCGGGTGTGCGGTAACTAGGAGCAGCAGAATACATTACCTGGATGTATGGCGTGAGGAGGGAGAGCTGCAGCGCCCATCCGAACTGGACGCCCGCGGCGACCATGCAGGCGAGCACGAGCTTGGTCCTGTCGGCGTTGCCGCCGCCGCGGCTCCGCGGCTGGTGCGGGTCGGAAGAGTCCGCGTCCGCGTCCTTGTGGTGCGTGGTCGGCGTCGGGCCCGTGTCGGGTCCTCCGTTGAGGCTGACGAGCTCCATCTCGGCTTGGCGGAGGTGGCGGTAGGGCACCCGGATGGCCGTGGCCCCGCCGCCCCCGGCGCCGGCGTCCATGGCGGGCGCGCCGCAGATCTGGGGCCTGCGGCGTGTATGACGCGGTGAGATCTGGGGTTCCGGCGGTCGGGCGGGCACGGGCAGGCAGGTGTCGCTGCCGCAGCGGTTGTCGGTCGGGGTCGGAGTCGGGGCAGAGCGGGGCTGGAGTACGAGCAGCTCCTCCAGTACAGGGTAGATCAGGGGGGAGAGACGCCCGCCTGCCGTGCCGGTGAAGGGGAAGAAAGGAGGAAGGAAAGGGAGGGAGGGAGTAGAAAAATGGGAGGGAAATTGCGCGGAGCGCGTGAGCGTGTCCCCCGTGCGACCTCCTCTCCTCATGCGCCAGCCAGCAGCAGCAGCGCGCGCGCGGCAAGCAAAAACCGACGCGCCGACGCCTCACCGTCCCTCCTGTTGACTACTCTGCATCGCCTGGCGCACTGCCATTGCGACCCGAGGTGCTGTGTGGCCGCGATTGGCGCTCGCGAGGTCATCGCTGATGGATGGTGATTACTCCCTCCGTCTAAAAAAACGCACATTTTAACCTTGGCATTTTCTATTTGACCATTCATCTAAATAAAAAAGTTTTAAAAAATATTATTTATTTTATTATAATTTATTTTATTATTAAAGATATTTTTTAAATAATTTATTTGTTTTAAAAAATTTAAATAAGACGAACGATTAAACAGAAAATATAAAAATTAAAATATACGTTTTTTTAGACGAAGGAAGTACACGTAACCCAAAAAATTATTCCGACGCTGACTCTGATTGGTATTTTTGTTTTGTTTGGTGAGCTTCTGTCGGTCAGTGTCATGGGACTAGGAATAAAGTACGTATCTATCTTTGGCTGACACACACAACACCATCTGCTTGTTATTGTTGCATGTTCATTCACATTGCGCTATCTGCACTTGCATATCTGCAGTTCAAATCAAGTGCATCATTTTCATGTTTGCAGTAGGTAGCTTTGCACTAGCTTTGCAGTCTATTGTCAAGTTCGGTTCCACGGTCAGCTCATTTAACTTGCCACCGACCCTAATTTGCCAACCCAACTTCAAAAAGGATCCCCTCTTCCACAAGATTAGCGCTAGCCCTGCAGCACATCAACAAGAAGATCAGTTCGGAATTCTAAGAAAAAAAACAAGAAGATCAGTTCCATCACCATGAAGCCATGACCCAATGTACAATTCTATATTATTATAGCATATATATAGATGTGACCCCTGCCCTCTTTAGGGTTGCTCGGCTGATGTTTCTGCGGTTCATAAGTCACTAATGTTGTTTTGTTACGAGAGGAAAAATATTGTACCATAATTAATAAACCGAGCTTACAGTACCATATAAATACTAATACACCATTTATGTACTTTCTCCGTGTCAAACTATAGTTCGTTTGACTTTTTTGACCTCAAATTTAACCACTCGTCTTATTTAAAAAAATTAAGCTTAAATTTAGGGCATTCTCGAAGATCTTTTGTTAATAAAGAAAGCTAAAAAAATATATTTTAAATAACTTTCTTAAAAAGACGAGTGATTAAACTTGATAAAAAAAAGTCAAACGAACTACAATTTGGGACAGACTAATACTAATTTATATTGCCTGTAGCCTTGTCAAGCTGATGATTTCCTTGGTTGATAAGCCGGTTGATGTTGTTTTGTTGTGAGAGAAAAAAACATTATATCATTGTTGATGAACCGGCATATATGCTTGAATTTATCAGCCCGGTTTGCCAGCATTATTAGAATTACTAATGACCTTCGCTAAAACCGTTTCTGTCCTGTTGACTAGTGCATCGCTGCGGCCTGCGGATAATCACCGTTTCTTTGTTGCTTCCTTCCTGTGTATTGGGTATACAGTCATGTGAAGTGCGTTGTGCTGTGAAGGCCGCGATTGGCGCCACCTACCGGAGTATAGTTAGCGTCTTTCGGTCAGGGTCTTGGCCTCTTGGGACGAGGAATAAACTGTCCTTAGGTACAAGTGCATACTATTGTTGTTAGGTACAAGTGCATACTATTGTTGTCGCTTCATATTGTGGGCCGGATCACTCTTCCAGCAGCTGAATTCCAGCACCATCAATCAAGCACCACCGACAGGCAACAGGAAAACATCTTCAACAGTAATACAACATTCACGAACTAGATGTGAGCTGTAGGCCTCATTATTCATTAGTACCAAAGCTTACGAGTATCATAGCAAAACAGCATTCATGTACTAATATTAGGGGTATGGCACAAAAACAAAATCTCAAACTTTATGCCCCAGACACTACACCATTCCTCTATAGTTGGGGTACTGCAAGGGAAGAAAAAGAAAAGAAAAGACAAAAGCCAAGTCAGCAAGGATCAGCCCCAAAAAAATACTGCAGGGACGAGCAAGGCCCCTGCTTATTGGCCCCCTATTATCTCCCCTCCAACCAAGGAGCAAAGAATACAGCTTCAGTGGGTCTGCAAAGCATACATGAGTGTCAATCCTGTAGAGAGCCCCAAGTCACATGCATAGAGGTCCATCTGCAGGAGAAAGTAGAACGCCAAATCAGTTCTAACAATTCTTCAAGCAAAAGAAAAACCTTCACATAATCAAGGTTCTGCATTCCTGCCAAACAAATCAAGCAGCACGGTTGGGTTTTATATAGATCAATCTGTAAATTTAAAGATAATTGGAGCCATGTGCCAAGTTACTTCAAAGCTCAATGCCATGTTTGTGCCAAGACTAGATACATGTTAATAAAATAGCACAAGTAACACCTTACAAACCCAATCCAAAAGCATATACCTTTTGTATGTTCGACTCTCCAAGCCTCAAGCTTTGTACTCATGGATATGCATCCACTTGGTTGACGACCATTTATTTCCTTTAATCACAGGACAACCCCCTGCAAGAACAATGGGATATAAATAAAACTGTATATAATATATAAAAAGCTGGAGGGTCAATATCTTTTCACAGGGAAAATGGAACAAGGCTACAAGGGCATTAGAAATGAAAAAGGTGGAATATCTGCAGATGTTTCCATATCAGTGAAGAAAAAAAAAAGTAACAAAAGACAGGTATTGAACTAACCATGCAAGCTTAATGGGTCCAGAGTAGCATCTGGTTTCATGCTCCAGAAAAGAAGTGCATCTCCCATCTTTGGTTTGACAGAAAGGCCTCTTTTGGCACACTCTGAAAGCTCATTGTACCATGGCAAAGAACTAGCGTTCACATTTGCATCAGGGAAAATAGTCTCGCCCCCTTCTTCAACATCTGATCTGTACCCATTGAAAACAATTCATAAGAAAATACTACAGGATCAATTAACACTACAAAAAATGTAACAAGAAAATAATTGTATAAATATGTACTTACAGATACATCAGAAGAGTAGCCATCCGCTGACCACCATTCTTGGTGTTAAACTCATCAAGAAAATAATCAAAGTGAGGCTCATACTTCTGCCCGACTTCATAATGCAGCACTTGGAGTCCCTCTCCATGATCTGTAAGGCAACATGGATTAATATGATTCAACAGCACAATACATCCTTTAAATGATCAAAGGAAAAACAAGAGATTTCATGATGATAACATGCTGGCAAAATTCAGTGAATTAATACTGTATTTCATGATGGTAATATGCTTACAAAAATTCAGTTTCATGTCATTGGGTGTAGTGTTATTCCTAACAATCAACTAAGAAGGCGCATATAACCATCAAATTGCGCTACATGCTAAACGGGTGACAGTTCTAAGTACACCTCAGTTTTACCATTTTTAAGATCACGCCAAGCACAGAACTTGCTCGTGAAGAATATAGTCATACACTAAATCACACACCTGCAGGTATGAAGGTGTAGTCTGCTATCCTCTTCTCAATTGCTCGAATAACCTTATCTCTTCCTCTTTGAAGAAACATGCCTGAACTTGTGCGGACCCTGCTGTCCTTGCTTTTACCGGTAGTGCTGTCGACAACTGTTGATTTTACCATGTGAGGCTTGGCCAATCCAATCAAGTACTCACACTCTTCCTTAGACTAAGGAAAAAAAACTAAGTATCAGCAATGAGCGTAGTCAGATAATCATTGACATTGGGAAGGAAGAAGCAGTTACATAGATTGTACGGTATGCATAACTATGAACAACTGAACACATACATAACATCTGAGATCTTTTCCTTAAGTAGATGGTAGATATGGAATTGCATAACGAACCAGGTCAACCTAAACACGGTCTTTATTAAGTCAGGTGTACTTGCATTTCAAAAATGATGGTGCACAACAAGCAGCAAAAGAATATATCAGCGTCCATCCATAGGCAATTTGGTCCCTACCCTACCTAAAACCAGCAGCAACATATATGCCACAGGGAACTAGTCAACAAGACAAGTCTTCCAATGCACTTAATATTGTTTAGTTTCAGATGGTTCACAATTGCTGAGTTGATAGTGAGGTCATAAGATGAGCATCATTATTCTATTCCCAGATCCAACTGTCTCATGATTCAATTCATCTGGGTCATGGGGAGTGAGATGACGGACGCGAAGAACTTTACAGAGAAGAGCAAGCAAGCATGCACAGACAGAGTGACCACGGCGGTGGCATTGCGTTGCTTACCAGGAAATTGTGGTAGACGAACGCCCTGGGCTCCCATGAGATGACCTCGGTCCACTGCGCACCGCGCTCTCCCAGGCCCTCCCTGCTCGCAGCGCAGCGACGATCAGGATCAGCAGCGGATCGAAGAGGCAAATTAAATCTGAAGGAGTGACAGCAGGAAATGTGTATGCGGGGGGCCGAAACGAAGCCCGCAGACAAACAGACAGAGGAAGGATCACATCACATGACAGCAGTGGTGATTCAACTCACCCCAGGTCGCGTCGTGGGCGGGGACGCGCGGGTCGGGCGTCGGCGGACTCGGTCTCTCCTCCGGCTGCAGCGCCGCCGCTGGTAGTGGCGGCGTTGGGTGCGGACACGGGGAGCGAGAAGACTCCGAAGGCGATGAGCGCGAGGAGGGCGGCGGAGACGAGGAGCAGGGCGGTGAGCGCGACAGCGTAGGGCGAGGCGCGGCCGCCGCGGGTCGGGAAGACGCGCGGCGGGCGGATCCCCCGCATGAGCGGTCGCGACGGCGCCATGGGGCGCGGGAGGTCAGGTGGGGTGGGGTGGGAAGCCTGGAGCGGCGAGACGGAGACGGAGACGGAGACGGACAGGGTCGGCGTCGCGGACGGGTCGCTTTCTGTCGGATTCCAGTGGCTTCGTTTTGTCCGCGGCCCGGCGCGGCGGGGCGGTACGGTGGTGCAGTCGTCGTCCGCGCCCTCCCGTGCGCGCTGCGCTGCTGGAGTGAGAAGGAATTCGGTCGAATCGGAGCCGCGGATTTGTCTCCGCCGTGGCTTTTGTTTGTTTTTGCCAAAACCGGGGGCGGTTCAGTTCAGGCGTGGGTGGCGACTGCTCTAGCGAGCGCCGCTGACAGCTGTGGTGCCGTTGTCATGCCATACACAAAATCATGCAATTCGTCTACGGGGCATATTTGGATCCCTCCTTTAAATTAAATCTTCTAGTATTAAAATTTTTGTCCCTAAAGAAAAACTCTAAACTGATGATCTAAAGTTAACTTGAATCTTTAGCCCATCTCACGTTACAGCTTTAAACTTTACCAATTGTTTCTTTTTTAACGTAGCCATATTTGTTGTGTCAAATAACTACTTGTTTGGATACACGTGGCAGTTATTAGTTGAGGGTAAAGATTAGCCAACCAACTGGTTCAAGTTAAAAGAATTAGTCCTCCTGTTTATAGCTACGAACCGTGCCTAGCCATAGCTGTACGTCTGTAACTGCAGCAAGCGCGGTCGGCCCTCCCCTCCACTCGCAGCTCACATGCACCGCACAAAAAACTAGCTCACATGCGAACAGAGGAGATGGCTATCACCGTCACTTGTACTGTTTTCATAGGGGTGTCGGTCTTTTATCTCTTCGCTTGGTCTTCGTGCATCCCTCCCGACGACATATACATCGGGACGGATGGAGTATATGAGTTAATGTTTGACTATTTTTAAGCTAGTTATATGTTAGTATTTGTATCATACAGACCCTAAAGCTCTGTCTGAATCTCATTGTTTAAAGTTTAGCTACTAAATTTTAGATCAATTTTACACTTGATGTTCCGAAACCTGAGGTTTAAAGTGTTGGCTAAAGGTCAGCAAACTATATAAAAAAAAAACTTCAGACTACGCAAGTGATCTAAGGTGCGCTTTATACAACTATATTTAGTTTAGATCATTAAATCCGATTGTTGTGCTAGTGCGCTATAATATAACTATAGGTGAATTCCTCGCACATTGTTGCGGGTATTTGTTGGGTAACTGTAGAGACAACTATATAAATTAGAATGATAATGAAAGATACATATAGCAATATTAGAAACTCACATCGTCAAATATGACCTCAACAATTGACGACAACAATGGTCGATGGAATAACTGTCATTGGCCATGGCTGGCCTATCATGTGGATCGAGTGATCTGCAACGTCTTCTCGTCGCCACTCTTCCTCAAATTCTGATAACATGATGAGCATGAGCATGCGCTCCATCTCTGCACAGCGCTTGTTCATGCATGGGGGATCACTGGAGAACACACAGAAGGAAACACCTTGTCTACTTGCTTACTCCCTCCATCCCATTAGGACTGTCGCTGGGGGAAAGGTGATTTAAATGTCCAGATTCACTCGGTTGGCCATGTACCTGCTCCCTTTCTCTGACTAGATTCATTGAATGTGTGATGAATCAACCCAAATGCTAGAACGACGCATTCAAAGGGACAGAGGGAGTATGTATTATACACTTTGGAAAAGCAAAACAACGAGACTTTTCAGATCCAGCATGGAGAAACAATTAGGCCCCCTTTGGCTCCACGGGGCAAACAAGGGAAAACTATAGGAAGCCAACAACGCAGGAAAGGAAGCGGTTCGATTCCTCTGGAATCGTTCCGTCGTTCTTCTGGCCCCCATCCAAAAAATACAAAATGCCGTCGAAGACAACGGGTAGGCACACCACATCGCATCGCATCAACCACCAGTTCTGTCCTGCTCCTCGAGCACCTCACCCCCCCAAATCTGACGACGATGGCAGTCATGGCCGGCACATGCGCTCGCGTCGAGTTCCTCCGCGCGTAGCCAACATGGGCGCTGCCGCTGGCCGCCGTGGGCGTCCTCGTAGCGGCCATGGCCATCCGCCTTGCGCTCTGGGTCTACGCCACGATTCTCCGCCCGGGCAAGCACCTGCGCTGCCGCAACGATGCCTGGGCCGTCGTGACGGGCACCATCACGTTCCGCCTCGCCGCGGTGGGGCTTCAGCTCGTCCTCGTCGGCTGCAACCCTCAGAAGTTGACCGCCGTCGCCGCTGAGATCAAGGCCAAGCACCCCAAGGTCCCCCGAAGGGCGGTGCGAGCTCCGCGCGGGCGCTCTAGCGGGTGCGGGGAACGACGGCTGCCTGGGACTTCCGCCAGAAAATGAACTAGAGGTGGATGTTTTTTTTCCTGCATTGTTGTGAGGGCCTGATTCCTTTCCTCCGGAACGCTTCCTGTGCTTTCTCACGCTTCCAAAGGACCCCGACGTCAGCAAATCTGCAGGATTGGATTCCTCCGTTTTTCTCTTGGTTCACCCGTGAATCAAAGGGGGCCTTAGTCTCTAATTAGTAGAATGTGTAGAAAGTACTAATTAAGTTATTGTTGTTTAGTGGATAGAAACTGAATGTCTAACGTGTAAACCTTGCATGCATGCTCGGTGGACACATAATGGATGGCTAGTGGTTGGGTATTAGTTTTATAGAAGTTTAAGATTTAAGATATGCGAGTAATTGGTGATACGAGGAAGGAGATCTGCTGCAGTTGATTTTGAGAAAAATTGATGATGAGATGGAATATGTCGATGTTCGATGGAAATTAATTATTAAATTATAGAAACAAAAAATGGGCTGCGGGTCAGTGCATTGCGTTGGGCTGTGTGACAGGCGATCAGCCCAAGACAAAAAACTCTTTCTTCCAGTCCAGGTCCAGCTTTTTTCCTCAAAAAAGAAAAAGGTCCAGGTCCAGATCAGCAGCTCCAGCTCCACAGTGCGGGCAGCTGGAAACAAAACGTGGATCTGAATCCAGAGGGAGGGAGGAGAGCTGTCGCTGCTCTCTGCCCCTGCCCGCCTCATTAGTCATCCTCCATCCATCATTCCATCCCCTCAAGCTCTCATCAATGGCGATCTGAAGCCACCTGGAAGCTCTTCCAGCTCCATGGAGCGGATCCTCAAGTCCGCCAGGGAGTCGGGCTCCCTCAACCTCTCCAATCGCTCCCTCAGGTCCAAATCTCACATCTCCCACTCCCACCTCGTCTCGTTTCTATTCTATCTATAGCGTCCTCTTTCAGATTTTACCTGGATCATTGGACCAATCACATCCCATCCATTCGGACGAACCGCCTCCACCTCCCGCGCCTGCCAATGCCGCCTAGCTAGCTTCTTTGCTTCTGGTCTTCCCGGTTCTGGCCGGGGGATCGCGTGCTGACATTACATTTCGGTCTTCTCCGTGTGTGCGTATATCAAATCACTCAGTGCTCTATATGTATCTGCTGTTGCTGGCCTCTGTTCAGCTTCACTCAACTGTAAGCTCCAGTCTGATGACAGTTAGCACTATTTCATGCCACGTGAGGCTACAATGTAATCGCTTCCCAAAATTGTTTACAGCTCCATACTGTGCAACCCCAGCCGACAGAACACCACCACACTTATGATTTCATCTCTTCAACAAATATCCAGACATTCTGTCAGGGGTTGAGTGGCCTCAGAGCTAGCACTATTTCTTTCCTTTTTACCCTCACTCACGTAGTCACATTCTCAACTACGGAGCTTGTTGATAAATACGAGATCACTCTACCTGTCGTACCTAAAACATACACATTCCACCCCTCACTTCTGCTATATGCTATAGTTAGTTACTAGTGCGTCTCTCACACTACTTCTGCATGTTCCTTTTCCACCTTTCCCTGCAGGGAGATACCCAAGGAGGTGTACAACAACTTGGACACAGGCAGCCAGGATGAGAAATGGTGGGAGGTAATATGCTCATTACCTATCACTGCACGCTAATATATACGCCTACAAGTGATGATAAGCAAGTAATCAGATGATGCGTGCGATTTTCAGGGAGTGGACCTCCAAAAGCTCATTCTGGCTCACAATAACCTTGAGGAGTTAAGAGAAGACCTTAGAAACCTGTCTTCGCTCGTTATTTTAAATATAAGTCACAACAAGATTTCTTCCCTTCCAGCAGCTATCGGAGAGTATGCACCTTGTATTTGTTGACGGATTCATTTCATAGATAAGCACCAGTAATTTAATGCCGCCATGGTTTTTGGTAATCCTCTTTCTTGCAGTCTCCCATTGCTAAAATCACTGGACATGTCTTTCAATCAAATAAACACTCTGCCCGAAGAGATTGGCTTGGCTACTGCTTTAGTCAAGTAAGCCTATATGTGCCTTTTGTGTAGTTCAATTAATTTACTCTCATTTTATACTGCATTGTTACGCAGTTTCATGTTCTTTTGGCAAGTATCTGCAGTCTTCTTTCATACCTTCTAGTTTAGATCTCCGTAGTCTGCATGCCTTTTTTTTACCGCTCCACCCTTGTTTGTGTTTTACAAAGTGTACAGCAGCTGTTGATTAGCACATCATGTGAAGAGTAGAAGCAATGTGTGGTGCTTAATATTCATGTATTTTATGCCATGTTTTTGCCAGGGTTGATTTCTCAAATAATTGCCTTACTGAGATTCCACCTAGCCTTGCCAAATGCCCGGACTTGTCCGAACTCAAGGTAAGTTGCATTGGATGTATTCTTACCTTTTTCACATATAGTTATCTGGTTTCTTGGTCTTGCACTTGATGCTGTTCAATTTATCACTTCCTTGTTGCTTGTTTACTTTGTAGTTTATAGATACACACAAAATAATGTATGCATTGTGTGCAGGCATCAAACAACAACATATCCAGAATACCAGATGTACTTGGTGGCTGTTGCAAGTTAAGTAAATTGGATCTAGAGGTAAGAACTAATAGAATGTTACATCTATAAATTTGTTGTTCCAATTGCCTGTTGAAACTCAAGTGCCACAACTTATCAGGGTAACAAGCTTGTGACGCTTTCTGAAAACATGTTTGCGTCATGGACAATGCTCACAGAGTTGAATCTTGGTATGAGAAGTAACACAAGATCTGTTGAATTTATGTGATTCATTTGAGTTTTGCTTGCATTTAACTAATGTTTAGCTCGTTCCAGCGAAAAATCTGCTTACAGCCATCCCAGATAGCATTGGAGCACTTTCAAAACTAATTCGCCTGGACATGCATCAGAACAGTGAGTTTATCTACCATGTTGTCATATGTGCATGCTCTGCATTTTTACTTTCACTAGCATTGATTGATTTCTACCTTTCTCTATCAGAAATAACATCAATTCCTCCTTCCATAAAAGGCTGCTCTTCACTAGCCGAGTTTTATATGGGGTTTGTTCTCTACTCACTATTCATGACATATTCACCTTCTTTTGCTGTGCATTTATTTTCTGTGACGTAAATTCATCTTTTCTGTTTTGTGTTCCAGAAATAACTTACTATCTTCAGTACCAGCTGATATTGGCATGTTATCAAAATTAGGCATACTTGATCTCCATTCTAACCAGGTTCTACCCGTCTTTTCCATGGCCAAACTGTCAATTTTATATCTCATCATTTCCCTAGACCCTTACATTTATCCTGGATCATTTAAACAAAAGAGAAGACACTGTCGAGAAAAGCTGCTAGTTCCTTGGCTGGAAATATCCAGCATTTATTTCGAATCGCAAGCTGCGAATAGTGTGCGATAGTTGCTTGGGCCTTTTCATACATGATAGGTTATCTTTCCTATTATAATTTTACCCCGAATAGGCGTAGTAGCCTAATCCTCTAGCTGTTTTAATAGGCATTTTTTGGTGGGGGTGGGGGCAGAATATCCTTTGAGATCTTGTTAGTTAGGACGCATACATCATACATGTTCAAATGGATTTGTAGAGCACAATCATTCATAATAACTTTAGTTATAGGTATTGTTGCTTCCCATCCTGCCACTTGATGATAGCTTTCACAACAAGCTTATTTGTTAAAACTTTGGATTTCAAGCAATAAGTTATTTTTCAATAGCGCCATATGTATGACAATAACAATGTAGCTTTTAGTCCTAAGTAAGTTGTGGTAGGCTACTGCTTATTTAGGTTTAGGAGTATCCAGCAGCAGACCCCAATGCCTGATGAATTTTCTCCTGTTACCAGCTAAAGGAGTATCCAGTTGGAGCCTGCAACCTCAAATTATCTTTCCTCGATCTATCGAATAACTCATTATCTGGTCTACCAGCTGAACTAGGTTCGTTCTACTCTGCACTATGCATTGGTCTCCTTGTTTGCCTAGGCAGATGTTATGCATTCCTCTCTGTCTCTTTTTATGTATTTAACAGACCGTAGAACTGAATTCTTGCATGAGTGGTAAGTGTATGCTTTGGCCTTTAAAAACCTCACATTGTTTGTGTTACTGCCTTACTGAAAATTCTGACAACCCATGCGCCACTCAATCAAGGTAAAATGACTACCCTAAGAAAGCTTCTGCTTACTGGAAATCCTATGAGGACACTTAGGAGGTGTGTATTATCCCTGTTTCTCCTACCATTTCATAAACTAGTTGTTAGGGATCCCTATGCATCTGCCAAAATTAATATATTGCGTTCCCAGTTCATTGGTTTCTGGACCAACAACGACATTGCTGAAGTATCTGCGCAGCCGGCTTTCATCTGATGAGGAAGGTAATTGAGGCTAAGCCAACATGCACGGATTTGATCTTTGATGGCAACATTTTATATTATATTGTATGGATTTGAGAATCATTGCCACAACCACTTCAATGATCCTTAACATGCTTCCTGCACAGCATCGGGATCTGGAAGCACCCTGACTAAAGATGATCAAATTGCTGCAGCAAGGCGATTATCCTTATCTTCAAAGGTGTGATTTAATTTGTCAATTTTTGGTGTCATAAGAAAGTTCTCCCTTTCCTTTTCCTTCTCTTCTCCCTAAATGATTTGGTTCTCACATTGCTGCTGTATCAGGAACTGGACTTGAGCGGCCTTGGTGTGACCAGTGTACCTGCTGCAGCATGGGAGACAAGTGATGTGGTAAAACTGGATCTTTCTAAAAATTCAATAGAAGATCTACCAAATGAGTTGTCATTACGCTCATCACTTCAAGTAAGTTTCATAGGATGGAAATATCGTCATCGTTTTTATTATTATCATGCTCAACATGAATATTTAGCATTTGATCTTTTTTTCAGTCCTTAGTTTTGTCTAATAACAAGATAAAAAGGTGGCCTCGCGCAGTGGTTTCCTCCCTTCCCAGTTTGTCTTCCTTGAAGCTGGACAATAACCCCTTGGTAGAGGTAATAATATAGCAATCACGACTCTTATATTTTGTCTTATGGCACATATTTGGCAAACAGAAAAATCTCAATTTCTCAAGTCTTATGGCCAATGTGGCAATGGATAGTACAAAATGAAAGCAGTATTAACTTTGAGAGAGCACAGAGAGAATATACTTGTAATATTATGTGCAAGTATATATGGTAAATATCCAGCATTTCATTACACCATATCATAACACACTTGCTTTTCTTTTAGATATCATCCATTGATCTTGTGTCTCTGTCCAAACTGGAAGTACTTGATCTAAGTGGCAATGCTTCAGCCCTTCCTGAACCTTCTGCAGTTTCCGCATTACCACAGCTGCAGGAGCTCTACCTAAGGTTGGAACATATGCACAGCCTCTAAACTATAACTATTATTAGAAGAAAGCTTATTTCTCTTTCTCTATCTGTTTGCAGACGAATGAAACTCCATGAATTTCCTAATGGTTTGTTGGGCTTAAAACAGCTTCGGATTCTTGACCTAAGTCAGAATAACCTTACAACTGTGCCGGAGGTAATTATTTTAGGATTTCTCTGCAAGCAATATCAAAATTTACAAATGTTGTAAGCAGCTGATAATATCGCCTTTCCGATTTCTGCATATGCTGACTAAACTGCACATAAACAGGGCATCAAGAATTTCACTGCTCTCATTGAGCTTGATCTGTCAGACAACAATATAACAGCACTCCCAGCAGAGCTGGTATGTTCTTTTTTTCCTCTCATTTTAGTCTTTTATTTCATGTATCTTCTAAGTATCTATTTCCACACGCTGTTATATAATATAGATGTCTGGATCTTGTATTTATGGATGCTTTCTCTGCAGGGATTACTTGAAGCTAATTTGCAAGTGTTGAAGCTGGATGGAAATCCACTAAGAAGGTAAGAATGTAACCTCAGCTGTGATTTGATGATACCTGTGTTAATAAAGGAACCCAGGATGTAGCAGCGTGGTTCTACCAAAAATTACAGAAACACACATAATAGCCATATGATTGTTGGTGCTATGTGATAAATCCTTGGAACAAAAAAAAAACCGAAATAAAAGGGAAGATATAGTTGACAGATACATTGATGAACGTTACAATATGCTTAGCCTCCTGTTGCTTTCTTGTGCAGCATTAGAAGAACTCTATTGGAGCGAGGAACGAAAGCAATTCTCAAGTACCTCAAAGAAAAATTGCCTGCTTAATAATATTTATAGAACAAATTATTGTTGGAGTCATGGAATAAATTTTTTTGGCACTGTATCTTGTGTTATTCCTTTTGAATTTTCTGGACTGAATTTTGTGAAAAAAAAAATCTGGATCTTGTGTGAGAAGGGAGTTTTGTGATCGTTTGTGTGTTTGCATCCTCCGTCTGATATACTGGATCTTATCAACATGTTTTTATTGGAACAAAAATATACATGAACAATAAGATGCAGAAGTGCTTCAAACACACTCCAGAGAGATTATCCACCGTTGGATCTGACACGCTCAGGTCATCATTGCTGATGCGTCATTCATAGATCCACCAACTACACCAGCGAGCGTAATTTGGAAAAGGTTTCACGTCAGAATCATCAAAATAGATATATACGATTTTTTGATTCAGAGCGTATGTCATGCAGAAGCACCAAGTTCATAAGCACGCTCTTCGGCAATCAGCAAACCTCACAAAAGCAATTGCGTGGGACAAAACGGCAATGCCTGCTGTCCTGTATTTTACAGGTGCACATCTGTCCATAACCCATTCTCATTATCTCATAAATGCTAGATATCAAACTCACCCAAAAAATAATGCATTCCCAGTTAAGACATTTGTACAGAAACAATTTCTTTGGGCTGTACCCACAAAAATGTAATAAACAAAAAAATGAGTAAGACGTGAAGGAAGAAGATAACAAAGTGTTAGTTTCGTATTCAAGCCTGGTTGTATACCGCGTACGATCCAGGCAAGCTCCCACGCTGGATGACCTTGTCATCCTGGTCATCCTGGGGCTACTCCAGATGCTGCTGGGCTGCTGCAATGCAAGATGATTCCTCCTGGTCCAGGAAGTTCTGAGTGTATGCTTTTCTTGCTTGAGTAGCTGGAGCTGGTAGCAGTTAAAAGGTGTGCCATAAATCCATGCTCCACATCTCTCTAATCATCCGGATCCATCTCTTCATCTTGATCCGAAGATTTATTCGAGTCACTTCTGTCAGATTCCTGCGTGTCTGAGTTAGAGCCATCTTCAGGCAACTCATCCACATAGTCCTCGTTTTGAGGTTCATTATTCCTGGCAGATGCCATGGCAAGGCTGCGTGCCATCCAATCAGGACACTCTTCCTCACCTCCAAATAGGAATCTGCCATCGCTGTCTTTCACCGGTTGAACAGCAGGTGACTTCGGTGTTCTGCAAGAGCACTCTGGCAAAGGGTGGGCGAGAAAAGATACAGGTCTTGACAACTTAGCTGATGACACGACGCCTGCCACACTTGCACTCCTGTTGAGGTGCTCACGTGCAGCAATTGTCCAATTCCGCAGTGGATGATACCGATGATCATTAACATCTTCAAACAGCGCAGCAATAATCTTTCTGTTGATTCAAAAGGAAATGAAATTAACATCATGCAAAATTACATAGCAAGTGGATAACTGTCAAAAGGTTATGATAACTTGACCCACAACATACTACCAGACAATCCAGTAACTTTGATGATCTTACAATTAGCAAAGCTATTGTGTTTGTTCCAAGTTTAACAGTTATCCACTTGCACCCTGAAGGTTCCTTTACTACCACTAATGTCAGTTTCATTTTTTTTCATTTGCAATTTAGCAAATATTAAATGCATTTTTAATGGCTGAAGATAAGAAAAACTGTTCTAGCTGTACAAAAAGTATGTAACATAAAAATATAATAGCTCTGTACCTGTCAGGCCTGTAGGTTATACCAGAAGGTGTTTGGTATAACCGGTGCCCCATGACCAAACTTGAGTAGTCTGGCCAACCACTCCCGTCATTGTGAAACCCAGGGAAGAAGGCATCAGCTTCAACAGAAACAAGATAATCAAGTGCATCCCAGAGCAACCGGTGTGCTTGCCTCCTGAACTCAATCAGTGAAGCATCCGGTTCTGTGTCATTCTCACCAATCCAACCATACCAGCCTTCCTTCTCATGTGCATAGAATGGCCTTGCAGGAGGTGGAGGCAGCGGTCTCGGACGAGGCCCTGCTCTCTTCCATTCTTCAATGAGTTGTTTTTCACTTTTGGGAGGTGGAGGCTGTGGCAAATCTGGGGTTAGAGGATCTTCTGGCCCAACTAAATCAAACAGCTCCCTCTGACTACATAATGAAGTGCGATCAACTAGGTTAGCAAACATAGCTCGTAGAGGAATAAGTATTCTTTGTCCACCAAAAGTCTCGGAACCAGCCAAGAATATTATTGTAGTTGGTGGGTAACCTAATGCTTGAAGTAGAAGTCCAACCTGGAAACACAGGATTGTTTACATCGCAGAATTAGCAATCAAAATGAATCAGTATGCTGGTATGGTAAATTAGGCACAGTATTAAGCAGATTATATCATGCAGCTCAATGTTTGCCACAGGACCAAGGAATATAAAGAAGAGACTTAATCTTTCCAGTTAACTTCTTTGTCCTGAGCTTCATTTTCATAATGATTGGATTAGTACAAACAATGATGCTTAAAAGCAAGACATGAAGTTCATATTCTGAAGGTAAAGGTCCACATGGCAAAGGAAAATTATCTAGTTTTCTTTTGTTTGGTTGCTTATATTTTGTCAGCCTATGATTTCTTTATGTGGATTCTCTTGGTGCAGAGCAGTAATATAACACCAACTTACCAATTATTAATAAACATGCAAAAGTTGCATCCATATTTAGTGAGCAAAGATACAAGACTGTTACAAGCATGCTTACCTCTTCTGGCATGAGTGGACACAAACCAGCCATCTTCCTGGACACTGAATCAACTGTTAGCTGCTCCTTTACTGTTCCTCGTTTAATCATCTGATTCCTTCTATACTGAATAAGCTCTGTATGAATATCCTAGAGATGACGAAATTAACAACCAGTCAAACGAAAGTCAGTAGATAGTATTGGAACTCAATAATTGTAAGCATACAAACCTGGAACAGTTCAGCGCAACCATGAAAAGCTAGAGTATCTCTAAGCAGTCCTGGGTGATAGGCCACATAAGGACGGCCAGACGCTCGCAACCTATACAAATCATTCAGGAGTTATCACTTATGAGAACAGAAAGCCATACTATAGGAAAAATAATTAATAATGAGTAAAGAAACTCTTCAGCTCCTATAACTAACATACCCTGAAAGGGTAAGATTTTAACTGTACATATCAATCCAGAGAAAGTAGCCCAAAACTTTCCAGTACATACAAGGAAACATTACAAATGATCAAAGGGCCATCTTTCTTCTTAGTGCGTACAAGGGAAGTCAACTTGAAATACGGATTAAGGCCAACCATTATTTACTGAGGCATCACAACTGAAATACTCCATCCATTCCAAATTGTAAGTTGTTCTGGCTTTTCTAGATACATAGCTTTCCCTAGTTATGAATCTAGACATATTAGATATTTAGGTGCATAATGAAACCATGTATATCTAGAAAAACTAGAACGGCTTGCAATTGGGAACAGAGGGAGTACTAGTTTTGTTGCATAAATTGATGATGCTAGGGCATGGAGCATAATTGATAAATCTACAATTGATTAGCGAACAAAAAAGAAAGGGCAGGTGGATCAATGGCAATGGTGGGAAGCCTCACCTTCCTACTATTTGGCTCCCAAGAGCCTGAATTTGAGGGCGCAACCTTAGAGCATGGAAGGCTACCCTGCATCTAAGCTTCTGAAATTCCTCCAAGCTTGCAGGGAGAATTGACTGCAGAAAACCGTATGGAAAGTCTCTAACTTCACATTGACCAAAGAATGAAAAAACAAAACAGAGTAAGCATGAGCATGGAGGATACCTGAAGACAATTACCTCCATTAACAATTATCCCAAGAACTTTTGATTTTACAAGTCTGGGTAATACTTCTTTGATGTAGTATTCTGGAGTAGCAGAATTCTTAGGAGATACTGTGGGAAATTTTATCTTTTTCCTAGCCTCTCTGAGATCCTTTGGCAAGCCATGCACAATAACCATATCACTGGAAAGTGCATGTATGAAATGATCTTCATCGTATAGATAAGAAAAGCTTTTGAACTTCGGACTGAAAAGTTGTAACAGAGGAAAGGCTATATTTTAGAGGTCGAGCAGAAAAAAAGATAAGGAATAGACAACCACCATAATGAATTTCAGGATGAAGAAGGGCGCAGCAACCTGATGCCTTTTGCACGAGTTGTTGCTTGTATCTCAGGAATAACCAGAGTGGCATTTAATAGCCTGGCAATGGCAACAAGATCACAGATCTAATAAAGGAAACAATGTCATGATCCTATTAAAATGATAACAAGTACAAAAGATCCTTTATGCATTACACAAGAAAACTTACTGAAGACTGTATCTTCTCGAAGCCACCATATATCTTTGCATAAATAAAACCATTATGCTTACTGGGAGCTGCAATAAGATAATAAGACATTTATCAAGGTTTAGTTATATCGTAACACTTTATAAAATGGGATAAGCATGTAGTAATTACAGTGAAGTGTGGAAATAGATTCATCCACATTATTGTGCAGAAATCACATTAAGAAACATTCTAAGATCAACAACCTAACACTAATGGTTCCAATGTTGGGAACATATAGAATATTTAATTATCATTCTGAATGAATCTCAACATAAGACAATGTGGAACCAATGAGAATGCTAGCATATTCAATGTCTGGAAAATATATATAAATAGCTATACAATGCTTTGTAAGAGTGCACTTGGGTGTGTTTGTGCCCATTTTAGTTTGAGTGCTGATGATTATACTTATACATGTCAAAAACATGCCTGAAAAAATCAAAGACAGATAGCATGATAGAATATGCAAACTTGTAGAAAAATGATCATCGCACATATAAAACAAATGCATATCACTACTATATGCATGTATCTTTTGAGACATTTCTTGTACACGAATGGTTTGTTCAAAAGAAAGACAAATGCACCTACGACCTTTCACTCAGTGTTTAAAGTACTCATAAAAGATATCACAATGAAAATACTAATAAAGTAGGTTCAAGTTTAAGATCAATTTACCAGCATATGATTTGCTAGGTTTCGCGAAAGGATGCAAGTGGTCAAGTGGGACCAATGGACCCCACAGTCTCCGTGGTCGAGGCCTCTGTCGAAAGCCAAGAAGCATAGAAAAAGATGTTATGTTAGACATATAATCGACGATTGCAGTGAAAATAGGTGTCCAATATAGCCTCAGTAAACACAAATTCCTTCATTAACAAAATAAAACTAATGAAATTTAAGAACTGATACTGTGACATGGTCAGAGCATGTGAATTTACCGGTCCAAATGGAAGGACATCGTCCATGTGCATGCTGTACTTTGTAATGCCCCCAGCTGAATAATTAGCAAGAAAAAGGTGCACGAGCAGCGATAGCATCGACAGCACGATGCCAATGGCTGTGGCCAACTTAAACTTGCTTTTGAGCAGCATTTTATTTCATTACTCTAACCTCCAAATCCTGGTGAAAAGGTAACTCTTAGACATCTCCACAAAGTTATGTCAGGTGCCAACAAATCACAAGGGGGGGGAAGGGCACAGTTGTGCATATTTAGCAAAGCAAAGAGGTAGTATAATAAGGCTAAATCCACATCAATTTTATCCAGAACATATGGGTGTGCAAAATAAAAACCACTAAAAAGTAGCAGCAATGGGCTCGCAAGAAAGGGAAAAAAATCCAGGATCTCACAAAAACAACATATTAGCTCGACCTGCCTCAACCAACCCAATGAGGCAAGAGCCTGCGTGCAGCTGCACCGGGCACCTCACACAGCACTAAGAGCACACACCAAATACTCAGCAGCTGGAGAAGCATGTCTAGAAGGACCTATGAGTCTCGGATGCAGATTTGACAACTTGGTGGGGTTTTGGTGGAAAGGGTGAGACCAAGGATTTGGATCCTGAACAACCCAAGACTCAGTGCAGCATGCCGATGGTAGGGTCACCCGGACTCATATGGCTCAGTGAGCTAGGCCACTAGTACTATACAATCCCAGTGAAGCCGAGAAACAATCAACAATCTGGAAGGATGTCGATGTGTGTTCTACCTACGAACTGTTAAGTGAGTACTACTTCTAAATTGGTATAGAACGTCACTATAGCCACAGCACACTAGTGTCCAGTTGCCCGCCCACCACCCCTTCAATGGAATCCAGCTACACAGGCACAGCTAACGCGTCCCGCAAACCGTGTATAGATGCCAAATGCAAGTTTGGCAGCGAGAAAAGCTCGCGGCAACAAACTGCTATATCGGAATCTCAGCATGAGTGCAGGGGCTGGGGTTCTACGTGCCAGCCCAGGAGGGAGGAAGGGGTTTCCTTACCGAGAAGAGGAGGTACGAACCGATCCGCGCGGCCGGCGAACGGGGCGAGCGGATCCCCGCCCCTAGCCCTAGGGCGGCCCCGAGTGGCGCGGCGGCGCGGGCAGTGAGGGCGGAGGCGCGGCGCCTGATCTGGATGGAGGAGGGAGGCGGGCGGGCGCGGCCTGATCGGCGCGGGGGACGCTGTGGGGTGGGCGAGAGTGGAAGTGACGAGTGTGGAGAGGCGAGAGAGAGGCCGACCAGAGTCGCAGACCCCACGGCCCACCAAGCCAGCTGCAAATGACATAGCGGTCCCACATGTCGGCGAGATTTAACCGTGGAGGAGGGGGCAAAAAGCAAAGCGAAGCCGCCCAACAGCAACAGATCGATCTCCTCGCCGGCTCTCACCGTCTCCTCCGCCGCAGCTTCCCCGCGATCCCGGCCATGGTGAGCCCCCGGCCGGCCTCCTCCCCGACCTGCATCTCGGCCCTCCGCGCTCAACCCCGCTTCTTAGTGTTTGGACCGGCACAGGCCGCTCCCTCCTCGCCTAGGGTTTCAATCTTCGCCGATTTATCTGCTACCACGCGGTCTGACTCTGCTCTTGCTGGATGAGTGCAGGAAGGCGACAGCACCAACCTCGATGCGGCGATAGAGTCGCTTCTGAATGTCGAGAAGCAGATGAGGCTGGCCGGAGATGTCGCCGGCACGCGGAAGGCCGTCATCGACATCGTCGAGCTCTGCTACAAGGCCGGGGCGTGGAAGACGCTCAACGACCAGATCGTTCTTCTCTCTAAGAGGAGAGGCCAGCTTAAGCAGGTTCGGCTCTCGAGAACTCACGGCTTGCTCTTACATCTTCGATTGGGTCTTATAACTTCAGGGATGTCTGTGGCTCTGCATGTTGCTGTGACTTCAGTTCAATTATCGTAGCTCTAGTTGTGCCCGCGATATTATCATCTGAAAATTTGAACAAACCGCCTAAATAAAGGCTTCTAAACACACTACCCTCTGCTCAAGGCTGAAAACAAATTAACTAAAAATGTGGAGGGAATAGCAATCAAATGTGTTCCTACTAACCTTGAGTGTAGTCCATAGAGTAAGAATACCTACTGAAATGCAGAAGCTTGACAGATCTTGATTCTAGTAGACAGCCTGCAAAATCACATAATGGCATGAAGTTATGGCATGATGTGATCTCTTGCAAAATCACAGATCCTGGTTCTGCAAAATTACACTATATGTATCTCACTTGGTACTGTTTTGTTTACTAGACACTTATATTATTGTCACTTCTGTCTATCGCAGGCCATTACTGCTATGGTTCAGAAAGCAATGGAGTACATTGATTTGACACCTGACATTGACACACGCATCGAGCTAATCAAAACGCTGAGCAACGTCTCTGCTGGCAAAGTGAGATTTTTTTTTTGTCTTGATGATTATTCCTTTTAAGCTTCATCATTGTTTTTATGTGTGTAATCTCACAGTTGTTCGTCTATAGATTTATGTTGAGATAGAGAGAGCAAGATTGATCAAAAGACTTGCAAAAACCAAAGAGGAGCAGGGACAAATTGACGAGGCTGCTGATTTGATGCAAGAAGTTGCTGTAAGTTTTCATTGCACTAGAATTGAGTACATGTACTTCCATATTCTGTGATAATGTTTCTGCCATTCTTTAGTTCTTCTCTAGTACTATTCCTCATTCCGCGCTATCCATGACTATAATGGACTAACAAGCTGAAGATCAGGTAGAAACATTTGGCTCTATGGCAAAGACGGAGAAAATTGCTTTCATTCTTGAGCAGGTATTATGCCAACCTGTTGTGTTGATACTCTGTATTCTTATTACTAAAATGCTTATTCATGCAAACCTTACTATTATCATTGTCACAGGTCCGGCTATGCCTAGATCGTCAAGATTATGTCAGAGCACAAATTTTATCAAGGAAAATCAGTACTAGAGTATTTGACGCAGATCCATCAAAGGAAAAAAAGAAACCAAAGGAAGGTGACAATATTGTTCAGGATGCTCCTGCAGATATTCCTTCCCTCCTAGAATTGAAGCGCATCTACTACGAACTGATGATTCGGTATGTCATGTTTCTCAATCTCAGTTAGATTAATGCACTACCTCTGGAACCGCTAATCTCTTTGTTCTATTTAACACTATGGTTTGCTTGACATTTTATATTGGAGCCAATCATAATTATTCGTTGTCTCACACAGATATTACTCTCACAACAATGATTATTTGGAAATCTGCCGTTGTTACAAGGCTATTTATGATATTCCAGCGATAAAAGAGGATCCAACAAAGTGGATACCGGTACTCTCTCTCAACATGTGTATACACTCCCCCCTGACACCCACCATTCACCTACAACAACAACAACAACAACAACCACCATTCACCTACCCCTCAATTATCTGACTACCTTAATTCCTTTTCAGATTCTTAGGAAGATCTGTTGGTACTTGGTGCTAGCACCTTATGATCCTATGCAATCAAGCCTTCTCAATGCTACACTAGAGGATAAAAACCTTTCAGAAATCCCAAATTTTAGGTACATTTGTATGTTTGCAAAATTGGGCTAATAACTCCGGGCAGGCTTATCTCAATGATCACCTATTTTTTCCTGTTGTTGTGATGAAAAAAAAAAGGTTATTGCTGAAGCAGCTGGTCACCATGGAGGTGATACAGTGGACAAGTTTGTGGGAATTCTTCAAGCAGGAATATGAGAATGAGAAGAATCTTCTTGGGGGGTCTTTGGGTGCCAAAGCTTCAGAAGATTTGAAACTGAGGATCATCGAACATGTATTGCTTACTTTGTGTTTTGTCTATAGTTATAATTATTATTTTGCTCTATATATGCTTGTCTATTGAATCTGACTTCTTGCTCTCTTCAGAATATCTTGGTTGTGTCCAAGTACTATGCAAGGGTTACCCTCAAGAAGCTTGCCGATCTTCTTTGCCTGACTTTGCAGGTTTGTGTTTTTCACCTTTGCATGATATTGTATTTTCTTTGTGATGCAAACTGTGGCATCTTGTGTTTAAACCCAGTGAGTAGATGACAATCACCTGAATTGTGAAGCATTTTATAGCTGCAGCTGAGATATCTAACTGCCCCTACACATAATCTCTTTCAGGAGGCAGAGAAGCATCTTTCGGACATGGTTAACTCAAAAGCTCTAATCGCAAAGATCGACAGGCCAATGGGAGTTGTCAGCTTCCGGACAAGCCAAGACAGCAATGGCACACTGAACTCATGGGCCACGAACCTTGAAAAGCTTCTAGACCTTGTTGAGAAGAGCTGTCACGAAATACATAAAGAGACCATGATCCACAAGGCAGTGTTGAAAGTTTAACTCTTTTGGCACTGCCTATTTTGCTTTATTAGGTTTTGAAATTCGTGTGTGCAGGGGATCTTAAGATACTGTAACAGCAGGTTTTTGTTGTTGGGCATGCCCAGTGTCCGCCAATTCTTGTATGTTCTGGATATTTTTTGGATTCTTGGATATGCAATCAGATACCTACTCACCCCTGAAAAGTAGATCCAGCTTCTTATTCAAATTCAATTCTCCAAGCTAAGCTTATGCTCCTTAACTCTATTTATTTATTACAATGCTCGGCCGTATTAAAATATGTACTTGTACACCATGCTCTGTAGTCTACGTGTGTGTTTCTTTTACAGATTATTATTCATTTCATAGCATAGAACCAAGAGGGAAGGAAGCGTTTGTCTGCTGATTGCAGGCTGCTTTGCAGGGCTCAAGGTCTGCAAAGGTCCAGGCGTCCAGATGATGAAAAAAGGACTTGCATGTATCCTCATCATAACACAAATTGCAGAACACACTAATCAGAGTCTTGCCTTCTTGAACGTACGTAATTTGATCCGATTTCGAATTGGATCAATGGAACCGACCGACAAGCATACCTGAACCGAAACCGACCCACCGAAGTCCGCTGCTGGCCCGGCCTATATAATGGCCCCGGCCTTGCCGAAGAGGAAGTAACCAGGCCTTGCCGAAGAGGAAGTAACCAGGCAAAGCCATCGCACATCGATCGAAGAACGGCACAAGAGAAGAAATCGATCGTTTCTCAAGAAAAAAGGAGAAGAATCGATCGAGTCATCGAGAAGATCGTATCGAAGTTGTTCGTATTCATTGGGATCCAGCAGGACCAGGTGGTCAGGCAAAGCCACCGTCCATCTCACGATGAGCACGACGAGGACCAGCAGCAAGGCGCCGACGATGATCATCAGAACAAGAAGAAGAAGCAGGCCCGCCGGGCGACGCCGGTGTTCCTCATGGAATACACCGCCGACGACGTCGCGAGGTTCGACGAGGAGATGGCCCGTAGCAACAAGCGCTTCGACGACTTCCAGACCAAGATGGCAAACTTCGACCCTGCTACGGCTCATGACCCAGTGGTATCGTCCTTCGCCTCACCGTGCCTGCTGCGGGAGCCCAAGGAGGAGGAGGAGGAGGAGGTTGTGGGCGAGAGCGGCCGCCGCCGCGTGTCCAAGGCTTCCATTAAGAATATCAGGTCGTTGGCCGAGATGAGCGGCTACCACCCCTCCTCCGAGAGGATCCTGGGCCCGTTCGGCTGATCATATATCAGCTGAACTTGTCCAGCGTCGGTTATTGGGTTTAGGCTTTGTTTACATGTCTAAATTAGACTTTTAATTCTAGCATTTGATACTATGTAAGAAGAATATTTTTCGTCATATTAAAATATCGGTATATGTATGAAGTACTAAATATAGATAAAATTAAAATTTAATTATACAGTTTAATTGTACTTTACGAGACGAACATTTTGAGCCTAATTAATCAAAGTTTAGATAATTTTTATGAAATACAAACAAAATACTACAGGAATCTGCCGTAGAAATTCTGGCAACTAAACGAGGCCTTGAGCTGAAATCAGTTCAGCCTAGAACCATCCTGTCCCATCCCAAGATCACCCAGGCAGGCGCGCGCCAGGGAGATCGTGCACCACTACGACGCCAAGGGCTACCTAGAATACGCCGCCGACGGTACCATCGACCTCTCAACCTGTTGATGCTGCATTACTGTTATATCTTACATGTTGATGTGGTAGTTTATATATATATATGTACATTTTTATTTATATGTGATAAAATTTGAACAATAGATTATTTTGGGACGAAAGATGTTTGCTCCGCTCGTCCAACTTGCATTTTCCATGACCCTAAGGGGCGCGCTCCCCTTGTCCAAGAACGATCAATTTTGTTTGTAATTTGCAGAGGAGGGTCACACAGCCGCACGGGAACCAACCGATTCGTGTTTTGTTCAAAGTGATCTGATCAGTTTCGTCTTTGGTACAAAGTGATTCGAATTGGAAGCAACCGATCGACTAGCAGCGTGTACCCGACCGTCTCGGAATCGAACTCGATATGTTGCTGGCCCGGCCCGGCCTATATAATGGAGAGGTAGGAACCAGGCAAAGCCATATCTATCATCTTCGATCGGCAAAAGAGAAGGAAGAAGGATCGGAGCCAAGGACAGCTAGATCGACGGGCCATCGAGAAGATCGTAGAGAACCGGTTCTTGTTCATTCATGGGAATCCAGCAGGAGCAGGTGGCCACGGGGGCGAATAATTTGACGGTCATCATCTGAATCTGAAAGAAAAGAAGCCCCGGCAGCTGCCAGTGCCATGGATGACGGACGAGTTCATAATGGCCGGCATGCCGGCGGTGCTATCCGAGAGGTTGGAAGAGGAGATGGCTCGTGCCAACAACGACCCTGTTTGGATGTGGGAGCCCTGCGGTGGAGCCTCCCGCCTTGGGAGGAGGAGAAAGAGGAGGACAAGGTGGTCGTGGGCCACCAAGGCTGAGATCAAGATGCTTCGGTCCTTCAACCGCAGTCCGAGAGGTTTCTGAGGCGCATGCCACAAGCACAATCAGGAACGGCGACCGCCTCCTCTCTCCAAGCTGCACGCGTGGGTGAAGGAGGGCACCACGGAGCTCGTGCGCAATTACGACGCCGCCGTCGCCGCCCGACGGTGATACATGTAGTAAGTAGCATGAACCCCTCCACCCGCCCTGCCGACCACTAATCGCACCTGTATCGATCCACATTTACCATCAAGCAATCTATGCAAGACTTAGGCCTTGTTTAGTTACACTTAAACTTTTAACTTTTTTTCACTTCCTCTTCGTCACATTAATTTTTAGCCGCTTGCATGCAGCATTAAATGTAGATAAAAAATAACTAATTACACAGTTTGATTGAAAATCACGAGATGAATCTTTTTATCCTATTTAGACTATGATTGGATAATATTTATTAAACACAAACGAAAGTGCTACAGTGTTAGAGTTAAAAAAATTCTAGCATCTAAACAAGGCCCTAGTACTTGTTATTATATCTTATATTATATATCAGCTATAAAAGTCCATCCGTGGCCTCAATTAATCCACATTTACATTTGTCGATGGCGTATGTATTTGTACATTTATTCATCTTTAGTTGTGGTCAGAGAAGGTAGGTCACTACCCTTCTATAACTAACCAGTCGTCACCTTGGCTTTAATTTGAGCAGGGAAAAGAACATTAGTCGCTCGCTCGCGTACCAATTTGATCTGATTCGTCTTTTGTTGAAAGTGATTTCATCCGATTTGGAATCGGAACCAACGACCGACTAGCAGCGTACCCGACCGTCTCGGAACCGAACTCGATCTGTTGCTGGCCCGGCCTATCTAATGATGGGCTCGGTGCCAAGGAGGAACCAGGCAAAGCCTGCCTATCATGGCACAATAATATATTGATCGAAGAACGGCAGAAGAGAAGGAATCGATCCATCGGAGCCAAAGGCAGCTAGATCGACGATCGTTGTTCTCGTTCATGGGAGTCCATCGCACGACGACGAGGACCATCAGCAAGCAGTCGCGGCCGCGGATGATCATCATGTGAATCTGAAGCAGAAGGAGAAGGAGACGAAGATGCCCCGGCAGCTGGCAGTGCCATGGATGACGGACGAGATGGCCGCCATGGCGTCGGTGCTACCCAGAGTCCTGACGGAGTACACCACCGAGGACGCCGCGAGGTTCGAGGAGGACATGGCCCGTACCGACGAGATGCTCGACGGGTCGCTGGCTGGCAGGCCCACCAGGAGGGTCGCCTCCTCCTCCCTCCAGAGAAGGCCTGTTACTTGTGGTGAGCGGCGGCGGGCCGTGGTAAAAAAGTTCATGACGCCGGGCCTGGCATACGACAAGGAGGATGAGGAGGAGGTGGTGGTGGGCGACCACCTGCGCGTGACCAAGGCTGAAATCAAGATGCTCCGGTCCTTCGCCGCGGGAAGCGGCTACCTCCCCGTCTCCGAGAGGTTTCTAACCGCCTCTTCTCCAAGCTATACGCGAGGTCGCAGGAGGACGCCAGGGAGGTCCTGCGCCATTACGACGCCGTCAACAAGAGCAGCAGTCCAGCCGACGGTGGTGGCACCTGCAGCAGCAGCAGCAGCATCAACGACCCCTCCTCCACCCGCCCCGACGCCGCCGACCACTAATCCTACGTACGTATGGCGTACACGTACGGTCTGTAGTTCTACTGTCTAGGTGTGTCTTTTACTCCTCTCTTGTAGTTTAATTTTTTTCATACATTTCGCTATATATCTAGACATATTATTTATTTAAATATATAGTAAAATACATAAATTAAAAAAATTAAAGAAAACTATAATTTAAAACGGAGGAATACATGTTATTATGAGCTCATTTCATATACATAGCCAAGAAAAGAAGAAGCGTACGTTTGGCTGCTGATTTCTAGGCTGCTAGCAAAAACCTCTAGTTTTCAGCTATTCCTGCTATTTCAACCATTAGCTCATTGCACTGCTCAAAGGCACTAGTCTGTTTTAAATTATAGTTTATTTTACTTTTTATTTTAAATTTAACTACTTATTTTATTTAAAAATTTGTTTAAAATATCATTTCTTTTGTTATATCTTACTTTATTAACAAAAGCTTTTTGAGAATGACATAGATTCTGACTACGTTTGCTCAAATTTTTTAAATAAGATGAGTGGTCAATTTGAGGTCTAAAAAGTCAAACAAACTATAATTTAAAACGAAGAGAGTATGATGCAAAGGTCCAGGCCTCCAACAAAAAAAAAGACATCTCTACCATCTCGATACACTTAAATGCAAGAACATAGTCTTGTCATCAGGTATATTTAGATCTAGTATCCCTGAGATCGTAGTGATGCTTCTCGCCTACGTTACTACCATAATTCGGCTCTTTACCGAATATTTTTCTCGAGCACTCGGCAAGAGCTCTTTACCGAGTGTAAAAAAAACACTCAGCAAAGATCTCGACGAGCTTTGCCAAGTGTTTTTTTCACACTTGATAAAGAGCTTCTTTATCGAGTGTATTTTTTTTGACACTCGGCAAAGACAATTTTCAAACCACATTTTGAAGCAATAAATTAATTCAAATAAAAAAGTTTTCGACTACAAAGTTGTTTAACTCATCAAGATGTAAATATTTTTTTCTCATTTCTTCATATAACAAAGTGAAATTAAATTTGTTCACAAATCTTACTTGTCTCTCTCGTTGTTTATGAAACTATAAGAGAGATATATAAGATTTGTGAATAATGTTAGAACCACCATGTTGGATGAATAAATGACCAAATAACTAAAATAAACTTTATTGATCTTGAGGAGTTACAAAATATTATAGTTGAAAACTTTTTTTATTTGAGTTCATCTTGTCATGCAAACTTATATTTGAATTTAAAAAATTTAAAATTTAAAGTTTTAAATGACCTCGGATAGAAAAATACCCAGAATAAAGTTTATAGATCCCAAAAAGTTATACAATGATTTGGTTTGTAACCTTTTCGTTTGAGTTCATCTTGTCATGTAAAACTATGTTTAAATTAAAAAAATAAATTTAAATTTTTCAAATGAGCTCGGATGAAAAAATACCCAAAACAAAGTTTGTAGATCTCTACAAAAAATTATAAAATATTGTAGTTGGCAACATTTTATTTGAATTCATCTTGTCATGCAAAACTATTTTTGAATTTATCAAATTTAAAATTCAAATTTTGTAAACGATCTTGGATGAAGAAACTTTTTAAATTGATCTCAAAAAGATATGAAACTTTGTAGTTGATAACTTTTTTATTTGAATTTAGTTAGGGCCTCAAATAAGCAATTTATACTCGGTTTAGTATAATATATATGGGGAACTCGCATGACTTATGGATACAAATGACAAAGGGGTGAAGTGGTGGTAGAGGTTGTGTGCATGTGAGAGGGAAGGGCTGTAACACTCTGGTGTTAAGCATGCATAATCACTTGCATTCTTAAGTATAAGCATCATTATGCATGGCATTAATGAAAAGATTGATTGTCATTTCATGTATCATGCTTGATTATTCAAACTATGCTTGCCTTTCACATGAATTGGATAGTGGTATGAGTGTTTGGTGTTTGATGACCCCTAAGGTAACCTAGACATGATTAGGACACCAAATGGACCTAGGTTTATGTTCATGGTTTTGGTTAATTAAGCTTTGTTGTCATAGTTGACCAAGGTGGACCATTAAAGTAGTTTTGTTTGACTGAATTGGAAGTGATAGCTAGATTGCTTGCATGTGTGTGCACCCTAAATAAAGTTTGTAGAGAATTTCATAAGGAACAAAAGTTGTAATTACCACTTTTTATGAAAATGCATGGAGGATGTTCAAAAATGTTGAAAAAAGACAGAATTAGAGGCTGTTTTTTTCATTTTTAGGGATTTAAGAGGTATTTTCTTTGGATTTTTGTATTTCAAAATCTATGCATAATCTGTCCAAACTTTGTATAGATGAAATGTTCTACTCTTCAAAATCTATATTTCATCTATTTGGAGTTTTTGCTAATTTGGCCTAGTTCAAGAGTTATTAGGCAGCAAAGTTTGTTTTACATTCATGAAAATAGCTTTTTGGTGACGGCCGTTTCCTGGCCGTCAGGGAAATGGCCGGCCACCGCCCATGTCGCCCAGCCCGCGTGCTCCACGTGGCGCGCGTCCACCGGCGGTCCGGGGCGGCGGCGGCCGTCCCGACAGCATTAAACGACCGCAGCTGCTCCCTCCCCTCTGCCCTCTCTCTCAATTTCGACTTCCCTGCCTCCCTCCCGCAGCTCCGCGAGCCGCCGTCGCCGCCGCGCAGCACCGAGCTCACCTCGCCGCCGTTCAAAATCCACCGCCGTCAGCAGCGCATCCTCTCAATTGACCCCGCAATCGAGTGAGCCTGAGCTCGCTCCATCATCCTCCACCCTCGTCTCTAACCGTCGCGTCAAGGTTTGCACGAATCGACACGTTTTCTCCCCGGCCGCCATTGCCGCACCTTGACCGCACCGTGGTCCCGCCGCTCTGGCCATCATCTCTCGCGATTTTGGTGCACCTCAGAAGCGCCGTGATGTGTAGGTGCTAGGACGCTAGTCAATGGGGTCGATTAGGGTTCCGTAGGGCCGGATTTCGTCGGACCGCCGTGCGGATTGACGCCGGTCCGCCGCGCGCACCTCGCCGAGCCGCCGTAGTCGAGCTCTAGTCGCTTTGAGTAGCCGATAGGGTGCGCTGTGGTCCACTCGAGTTAAAGCCCTAGCCTTTGCCGCCGGTCGAGCCCTCCTTCGCCGGACATCGAGCTCGCCGGAGTCGGGAAAGACCGCCGCTCCGCTGCGCTCGTGTCCTGACCCTCCGCAGCCACTCCCCTCCCTCTTTAATACCCTTAATCGACGGGCACGGCTCTCCTCTTTCCACCCCACTGGTTGGTGTCACCGGAGCGCCGCCAGGACGGCCGGCCGAGCCTCGCCGCCGTCGAGGGCCATCGGGTTAGAATATAGGAAACCCTAGGGGTCTTGGTGCAAGATTGCCAGACACAGAGTATTTCTTTTTAGGGCTCGGTTATTTTCTAAAAACCTCAGGGTCTCCGGTGCAAAGTGTTTTTCCTTTTTCTTTTTCAAAACTGTTTCCAGATTTCTGTTAAATCTTTAAAAATTCATAACTTGCTCATTTTTCATCCAAATGAGTTGGTTCAACTTGCAGTATTTTTCTTATGAGATGACCTATGCATGAAAAATATGAAATGTGGAAATTATGATACTTTTCTGTATAGCTTTATTTATCTCTATTAATTGCTTTTATCTTAGGAAATGCATAAGTAATTCTCTGTTGCTCAGAAAAATATGAGACCAAGTTTGTTAGTCTTCTTATGTCATGCTCTATCTATGAAAAATGTTGTGAGGCTATGTCCTATGGAAAGTTTGTTCTGTCTAGTTATGGTGCCTATTTTCATGTGATGATAAATAATTCATAATAAATAATATATAAGGAATTTATGCATGAAACTATTTTTATGACTACCGAGTTTATTAGGTCTCAATCATGTAGTTTGCTGTCCTAATGGTGAATTATGTGCTTGTGCTCTAATAAATTGGTCGGTTCTGTCACAGCTAGCATCGGAGCAAGGTTTAGCGTGTTACTGTTCACAAGTATTTAAAATAAAAGAGTTTTTGGTTTGCGAAAAGTATTTACAAAAAGTGTAGGTATATATAGGTGTTCAGATCTATGGTTTTGAAAACTAGAGTGTGCCAGTGGTCATATCCTTTATGCCCAATAGGATTCAGGTGGCTTAATTAAGTACTGACTTGGGGGAAATTACATCATATTTTCTATTTTGTCGTTGCCTATACAATGACGGAGTCGTATGGGTGCCATTCACTTGAATGGTAATGTATGGATCAAATTGCCTCTACGCCCTGGTAAGTGTGAGTTGTGAGAGCATGATTGGATGCAATGCCAGTCTAGGAGAGTGCTCATTGATGCCGGATTATTCACATGTTGCACACATGTTTATATGAAGGTATCCCATGTTAGGACCATCTTCTGGCGGTGTCGTCTTCTGCGCGACTGTTGGGGTAGTAAGTAATCGGTGTTTTCACCTTGTTCGGAAGGTGCGTGAATTTTTACGTCGAATTGCATTCATATGGGATATGGGCTGAAGTGAATTTTCTGCAGGTACACTAACCGCGAACGGTAGCACGAAGTAGTTACGTATAATGAGAGAACGATGTATGCCACCGCATAGAGCGTTAGATTATTAGTTCATGAGGACGTATGTACATGCATGCATCATGGTTAAAATTGCTCATTCATACATTCATGGTTCCTTCCCTTATAAATAATTTGTCTCTTTTCTTTAAGAATTATAACTTATGGGATATACAACTTTTGGACAGATGGCGAGAACCAAGCAGACTGCTCGTAAGTCCACTGGAGGAAGAGCGCCCCGTGGTCCTTTGGCTGTCCGTGAGTCGGCACCCAGGGAGGTGGACACTTTTCTTAAGGAGCACGCCATGCCTAGCCTTCTTTGGAGGATTCTCTCCAATGCTGGGTACACGGTGGGCATGGAGCCTCACTACTACTGGGACAAGGACGATTTGGTGAACTATGGAGAGGCTCGTGTGGAGGTAGTAGTCCCACCTTTGGACGGTGACCCCCACTGGGTTGGGTGACGCTGTTTTGGTGCGGGCAGGACTGCCAAGACAGGTGCCACGTTTGCAGCTTTTGACGTGGTGGAGCACCTGATGGAGGAGATACCTCACCAGCTTGCCGAGGTTTTTTCTGGAGTGTTCCCCTTTGCTCACCGCCTTTCTAGGTGGCCACATGCTGAGGAAAACCCACTGGATGCCGGTCCTGAGGAGGCGCAGGGTAGCAGCACGCCTGCCATGAGTGCTATGTTTGCAGTGATGAGGGCCTATGTCAACATGGAGACTAAGGCACTTCGTCTGAATGAGGAGTTCAAGGAGGCTCGAGCTGATGCACGCAAGGAGAAGCGTGAGTTGACACGTGAGCTTCAGCGCTCACGAGAGGAGGTCGCCCATGTGTCTCAGCATCGAGACAAGGTTGTGCTGGAGAGCCAGAAGATGGCTCAGGCTAGGGATGAAGCCTGGTCCGAGTTTCATCGTCTTAGCATCCGCCAGCAGCAGGTGCTAGAGGACGTGGAGGAGGTTCGTGCTTACAATGCTAGTCTTCACAAGGAGGTGCACAGGAAGAAGGAGGAGATCCGTCAGTTGAGAGCAGCCTTAGTAGCAGCTAGGAGGGCTATGAACAGTGCTTCTAGTGAGAGTAGCAACAATGGAGAGTAGCCTTGCTGAGGATCGTTAGTCTCTAGTTGTTCTTTTGCGTTCCTGTTAGGTGGTCATGTAACCCTTTTACTCGCTATCGAGACTTTGATGTAAGGTTGGAACATGGTGTTTGATGTGGTGATATCCGTACAACTTTTAAAAGTCCAGTGTATGTATGCTGGCAAAATATGAATGTTGTAAGACGCTTTGCGATGGTTCGAAGTAATATTATTAGTGATGTTGTGATGTGAAAAATTGGAATTATTGTGCCTCTATTTATTGTGCAAATTTATTTCCCTCGATAAATTTAGTTTGGCATGATTTTTATATTCACCTCTTATTATGACAACATTCACCTAATAAATACTTGTTGCTGAAATATGCAGATGCCGGTTACCCGTAGTGGTTCGGATGCTAATGGCAGTGGTGGATCTGAAGAGGGTGTCGATAACACTGCACGTGGTGTGCCACCCCCACCTCTGACCAATGCGGAGTAGCTGTTTGCTCAGTTCTTAGGCAGCCAGCGCAATGTGGAGTAGCTTCTTCGCGAGAGCTTGGCCCGTGATGTTCGTCAGGGTCCTCAGCAAAGTCAATACAGCAGCTTCAAGGAGTTTCAGGACACTAAACCTCCTGTGTTTAAGGATGCTCCTGAGCCACTCGAAGCAAATGAATGACTCAACACCATGGAAGATAAATTTCATCTTCTAAGGTTGACAGAAGAGCTGAAAGCGGAGTATGCAGCCCATCAGCTTGAGGAACAAGCAGGGACATGGTGGAAGCAACATCGCACCACCTTTCCGCCGGGTGTTCCTATTACTTGGGACCGCTTTGCACATGCTTTCCGGGGGAATTTCATTCCTCCTAGTCTGATGGCTATGAAGAAGACTGAGTTTCTGTCGCTCACTATGGGGACTCGCAATGTGAAGGAGTATCTGCGCGCCTTCAATACTTTGAGTCGCTATGCTCCTGAGTTTGTCAACACTGATGAGAACAAGATAGCTAGTTTCAAGAGAGGCTTGAGTTCCAAGTTGATGAAGACCATGAGCACTTCTGCTCGTGTTACTTTTAATGATTTCTTGAATGATTGTATTATGCAAGAAAACAGTAACAACATTCATGCTGCCACCAAAAATCGCAAGAGAGCTCACGATGGAGGTGGTTCTTCTCAGTCAAGAGCCCCAACTGCTTTCCGTACGCCGTTTCGTCCACCGATGTCTGGTGCGAGATTCAGGCCCCCGCAGCAGAAAAGGCATAACAATTATCCAGCTCAGAATTCGCAGAAGCATCACAGAGCATTCAAAGTTCCTGCTTCATAGGGGAAACCAGTACAGAGCAGCTTGACCGGTGCTAACAAGACACCAGTCAATGGACCTTGCTTCAACTGCAACCAGACAGGGCACTTTGCTCGTTATTGCCCTTTTCCCAAGAAGCAGCAGGGCCCATATCAAGCTCGTGTGCACAACACCTCGATTGAGGAAATTCTTGCTGGTGAACCAGTGACTGCGGGTATGTTTTCTGTGAATCAAATCCCTACCACTGTTTTGTTTGATTCTGGATCATCGCATTCTTTCATGAGTCAAGCATTTGCACAGAAGCATGATCAAAAGATACTTGAATTGAGCATTGAATTCAAGGTTAGTTCAGCTGGAGCTGATATAACTACTAAGCAGATAGTTCAGGGTGCAACCCTAGACCTAGATAAGTGGAGGTTTCGGTTGAACTTGATAGTTCTACCTGGCTTAAGAGTGGATGTCATCGTGGGAATGAGTTGGATGAAATTCTGGGGTGCTGTAATCGATACAGGTAATAGGATGCTATCTATCAGAAATCCTCTTGGGGAGGGTACTTTTCAAGTGCCATTACCCCGAAAGTTTAAGCTGGAGAGCGTGTCCTATTCTACTCGTGTGACCCCTCTTCCCGAAATTCCTATCGTGTGTGAATTTCTGGATGTTTTTCCTGAAGAGCTTTCGGGTCTTCCACCCGATAGAGATGTTGAGTTTCACATTGAGTTATTGCCTGGCACTGCCCCAATTTCTAGGAGACCATATCGGATGCCGCCAAATGAATTGACAGAGCTCAAAAATCAGTTGAAGGAATTATTAGACAAGGGTCTTATTCTCCCTAGTGTGTCGGAATGGGGTTGTCCTGCTATCTTTGTGAAGAAGAAGGACAAATCTCTACGGATGTGCATGGATTATCGTCCACTCAATGCTGTCACCGTTAAGAACAAGTATCCGTTACCCCGAATTGACATTCTTTTTGACCAGTTGTCCAAGGCGAGAGTGTTTTCCAAGATTGATCTTAGGTCTGGCTACCATCAGATCAAGATTAGACCAGAAGATGTGCCTAAGACCGCTTTTTCTACCAGATATGGATTGTATGAGTATCTTGTTATGTCCTTTGGCTTAACAAATGCTCCTGCATACTTCATGTATCTGATGAATTTGGTCTTCATGCTGGAGTTAGACAAGTTTGTGGTGGTGTTTATTGATGACATCTTGGTGTACTCAGAAAATAAAGAAGATCATGCCGAGCATCTGAGGATTATTTTAGAAAGGCTTAGGGAACATAAGCTGTATGCTAAGTTTAGCAAGTGTGAGTTTTGGCTCAAGAAATTTCAATTCCTTGGCCATGTCCTATCTGATGAGGGAATCTCAGTAGATCCGAGGAAAGTACAAGAGGTTATGAACTGGGAAGCACCAACTTCTGTGCATGAAGTTCGGAGTTTTCTTGGTCTAGCCGGATATTATCGTCGTTTCATTCCGGATTTCTCGAAGATTGCCAAACCTATGACAAATCTGTTGCAGAAAGAGAAGAAGTTTGTCTGGACAGAGGAGTGTGAAACAGCTTTCCGTACCTTGCGGGAATTATTGACCACTGCTCCTGTTCTTGCGCAACCAGATTTGGGGAAACCTTTTGATGTATATTGCGATGCATCAAAACAGGCTTAGGATGTGTGCTTATGCAAGAAGGAAGAGTCATAGCTTATGCCTCACGTCAGTTAAAGAAGCATGAAGTGAATTATCCAACCCATGATTTGGAGCTAGCAGCTATTGTGCATGCTCTAAAAATCTGGATGCATTATTTGTAGGGTAACTTCTGTAAAGTCTATACTGATCACAAAAGTCTGAAGTATATCTTCACTCAACTCGAGTTGAACATGAGACAACATCGATGGATGGAGTTTATTAAGGACTTCAATATGGAGATCTTGTACCATCCAGGCAAGGCAAACGTAGTCGCTGATGCGCTGAGTCGAAAATCACATAGCCATGCTATTCAACCTTTGTTAGCAGATGGTTTTAGCCTCATGCATCCTGTTGTGCTGCGTAACATCCAAATTAGTTGCTCGCTTCAAAGTAAGATTATCGAATGTCAGAAAACTGACAAGGGTATAGGTCATATCAAGGAGAAAATGTTGAAACAGCTGCTCAAGCATTTCAGAGTGGATGAGAAGGGAATCTTATGGTTTGATGATCGTCTGGTCGTACCAAAAGATAGAGAACTCAGAAATCAAATCATGGATGAAGCTCACTTATTAAAGTTATCTATTCATCCTGGCGGTAGTAAGATGTTTCATGATCTGAAGGTTCGTTATTGGTGGACCAAAATGAGAAAGGAGATTGCAGCTTATGTCGCACGGTGTGATATCTGTTGTCGCATAAAGGCTGTTCATTTGAAGCCAGCCGGAATGCTTCAACCATTGCCGATTCCTGAATGGAAATGGAAAGATATCAGTATGGATTTCATTACTGGACTTCCCACCACTCAAAAAGGGCATGACTCTATTTGGATAATCATTGATCGACTTACCAAGAGTGCGCACTTTATTTCAGTTCGTACAAATTATCGACCGCCTCAATATGCTGATATTTATCTCAGGGAGATTATCCGTTTGCATAGAATTCCCAAGACAATTGTATCTGATCGAGGATCTCAGTTTACTGCTCATTTCTGGGAACACTTGCAGAAGGATTTGGGGACAAAGCTGAATCATAGTACAGCTTATCATCCTCAAACTTCAGGCCAGACAGAAAGAGTGAATCAAGTTCTTGAGGATCTACTGAGGGCTTGTGTTTTATCATCCAAGGGTTCATGGGAGAAGTGGTTACCTTTGGCAGAATTCTCTTATAACAATAGTTACCAAGAGAGTATACAAATGGCTCCTTTTGAGGCACTGTATGGCCGAAAGTGTAGGACGCCTGTGAATTGGGTAGGACCTGGAGAAAGAAGATATTATGGTATTGACTTTGTTAAAGAAGCTGAAGAGCAGGTTCGAACAATTCAACAACACATAGTAGCTGCACAATCTCATCAGAAAAGTTATGCTGACAAGAGAAGAAGACCTCTGACTTTTAATGTTGGTGATTATGTATATCTGAAGGTCTCTCCTATGAAGAAAGTGCAACGTTTTGGTGTTAAAAGAAAACTAGCACCTCGTTATGTCGGTCCATATCAGATAGTGGAAAGGAAGGGGTTGTGGGCCTATAAGCTCAAACTTCCTGAAGAGATGAGTGCAGTGTTTCCTGTTTTCCATGTATCCCAACTCAAGAAATGTCTATGTGTTCCAACCGAGGAAGCCGTTAAAGTTAAAGACATTAAGCTGAGTTCAGATTTAACTTATGAAGAGAAACCTATGAGACTCCTGGATGTCAAAGACAGAGTGACTAGAAATCGTGTGGTCAGGCAATACAAGGTTTCTTGGAGCCATCATGATGATGGCGATGCCACTTGGGAAACGGAGGACTATTTAAAAGAAGTATATCCCGATTTTCATAAAGAATGGTTAGTCTACTCAAATCTCGGGACGAGATTTCTTTAAGGGGGGAAGTGCTGTAACACTCTGGTGTTAAGCATGCATAATCACTTGCATTCTTAAGCATAAGCATCATTATGCATGGCATTAATGAAAAGATTGATTGTCATTTCATGTATCATGCTTGATTATTCAAACTATGCTTGCCTTTCACATGAATTGGATAGTGGTATGAGTGTTTGGTGTTTGATGACCCCTAAGGTAACCTAGACATGATTAGGACACCAAATGAACCTAGGTTTATGTTCATGGTTTTGGTTAATTAAGCTTTGTTGTCATGGTTGACCAAGGTGGACCATTAAAGTAGTTTTGTTTGACTGAATTGGAAGTAATAGCTAGATTGCTTGCATGTGTGTGCACCCTAAATAAAGTTTGTAGAGAATTTCATAATGAACAAAAGTTGTAATTACCACTTTTCATGAAAATGCTTGGAAGATGTTCAAAAATGTTGAAAAAAGGCAGAATTGGAGGCTGTTTTTCCATTTTTAGGGATTTAAGGGGTATTTTCTTTGGATTTTTGTATTTCAAAATCTATGCATAATCTGGCCAAACTTTGTATAGATGAAATGTTCTACTCTTCAAAAGCTACATTTCATCTATTTGGAGTTTTTGCTAATTCAGCTTAGTTCAAGAGTTATTAGGCAGCAAAGTTTGTTTTACATTCATAAAAATAGCTTTTTGGTGACGGCCGTTTCCTGGCCGTCAGGGAAATGGCCGGCGACCGCCCATGTCGCCCAGCCCACGCGCTCCGTGTGGCGCGCGTCCATCGGCAGTCCGGGGCGACAGCGGCCTTCCCGACAGCATTAAACGACCGCGGCTGCTCCCTCCCCTCTGCCCTCTCTCTCAATTTCGACTTCCCTACCTGCCTCCCGCAGCTCCGCGAGCCGCCGTCACCGCCGCGCAGCACCGAGCTCACCTCGCCGCCGTTCAAAATCCACTGCCGTCAGCAGCACATCCTCTCAATTGACCCCGCAATCGAGCACGCCTGAGCTCGCTCCATCATCCTCCACCCTCGTCTCCACCCGTTGCGTCAAGGTTTGCACGAATCGACTCGTTTTCTCCCCGACCGCCATTGCCGCACCTTGACTGCACCATGGTCCCGCCGCTCTGGCCATCATCTCTCGCCATTTTGGTGCGCCTCAGAAGCGCCGTGATGTGTAGGTGCTAGGACGCTAGTCAATGGGGTCGATTAGGGTTCCGTAGGGCCGGATTTCGTCGGACCGCCGTGCGGATTGACGCCGGTCCACCGCGCGCACATGGCCGAGCCACCGTAGTCAAGCTCTAGCCGCTTTGAGTAGCCGATAGGGTGCGCTGTGGTCCACTCGAGTTAAAGCCCTAGCCTTTGCCGCCGGTCGAGCCCTCCTGCGCCGGACATCGAGCTCGCCGGAGTCGGGAAAGACCGCCGCTCCGCTGCGCTCATGTCCTGACCCTCCGCAGCCGCTCCCCTCCCTCTTTAATACCCTTAATCGACGCGCACGGCTCTCCTCTTTCCAACCCACTGGTTGGTGTCGCCGGAGCGCCGCCACGACGGCCGGCCGAGCCTCGCCGCCGTCGAGGGCCATCGGGTTAGAATATAGGAAACCCTAGGGGTCTTGGTGCAAGATTGCCAGACACAGAGTATTTCTTTTTAGGGCTCAGTTATTTTCTAAAAACCTCAGGGTCTCCGGTGCAAAGTGTTTTTCCTTTTTCTTTTTAAAACTGTTTCCAGATTTCTGTTAAATCTTTGAAAATTCATAACTTGCTCATTTTTCATCCAAATGAGTTGGTTCAACTTGCAGTATTTTTCTTATGAGATGATCTATGCATGAAAAATATGAGATATGGAAATTGTGATACTTTTCTGTATAGCTTTATTATCTCTATTAATTGCTTTTATCTTAGGAAATGCATAAGTAATTCTTTGTTGCTCAGAAAAATGTGAGACCAAGTTTGTTAGTCTTCTTATGTCATGCTCTATCTATGAAAAATATTGTGAGGCTATGTCCTATGGAAAGTTTGTTCTGTCTAGTTATGGTGCCTATTTCCATGTGATGATAAATAATTCATAATAAATAATATATAAGGAATTTATGCATGAAAATTTTTGGAGAATGTTTTTATGTTAATCTAGAGCTAATTATGTTCTGAGATCTATTGTTTGATATACTTTTATGTACAAAGTATTTTAGGCCCATTAAATTATGCTGCCTTGTTATTTTTGTGTAGGATAAATTACTTAATGTTTTGACTTGAAGTTTTTAAGGTAGTCTTTATTAGACCTGATTAAGCTTCTGTAATTTTTACAGAATTTTCTGAGTAGTCTAAAGTCATTTTGTAGTTATACCCTGATTTCTTTTAATTATAAATAATGCTTTAGAGGTATCATTTCATGTGTGTAAAAATATTTTTTATGCTGTTTGTGATATGTGTGATCTGCTATTGGTTTTGGTTCAGTAGAGTGTAGTGTGCGAAACAATGGTTGTTTATAATTCCTTATAGTGTGCGAGTAAATTGTAATGCGAGGCTTATTTGAAGAGTTGTCGGTAGAAGAGAATGCAGATGACATGTGCTTATCATACATGTTTTCAAATATGATATCATTCATCTTAGCTGAGCATTCATTTACCATCAACATCAGCATTGTATTTCTATGTATCCATGGTATTCATACGCACTATGCATCATACAGGATCGTCAGAGCTCGAAACGGTAGTTCCCGGAGCACCAGGAGAGGAAGGCCAGCAGGAAGCTTTGGTGCGGGAAGCAGCAGCAGAAGAGGATCCCGAAGTTGATCTTCCGGAGTGTCCCGACCACCAGCCAAGCTCTTTCCTGAAAGGCAAGCCCCGGAGCATTCTCCCTGTGGTTTGCAAAATATCTAACTTGAGTCCTTTACTTGTTTGATGCATTAAGTTATAGGCGTTGTTTTATACCGTTGCTGCATTACTTATATTCCTTGCCACTGTTTATACTTTAACCCTGTTAGGTTCAGGTACGAATATATGCTTAGCTCTGCTTTAACTAGATCGGTAGAAGTCGGGTGATTTCCTGTCATCCGCGAGTTATAGGTGGTGACTTGGAATGGTTGAATACATTGTTATCTTGGATAACCATGTGGAGATAATAAATCGAGACCGGGAGGGATTGGTGTTGAGACTGAACTGGAGGTTTGGTGTGGTTATCCCATCTGTGTCGAACTAGGACCCCGTCCGTTGTACGTCCTCAAGTCATTGAATTTATGCCTCACATTTAGCTGGAAGGATAAGTCGTTCCGACCGCGAAGCCTAATTTTGATTTGGGCCAGGAGTCGACCTGCTGTACGCATCGTATTGGTGAAGATGGGGGACCACAGGTTACGCGGAGAGTAAGTCCGAGTTCAGGGTCGCCTTGAATAAGGCAGCCGGGCGGTTTCTGGATACGATGGTACTTGTTGATCTCGCGCTTTTCCCCGAATTAAATGTCGGCGATCTGTAGCTCACCGTGGCTGGTGAGTGTGGTTTGTGTGAGGAATACCCGCCAGCTGGTTAGTAATCGATTATAATCGCCATCGTTCCTGGACAGTGAACACTTGACTTGAGCAGCGGCATCGTAGTAAGAACTTGAACAAGAGATGAGATGGTTGAGCTGTTGAGATCGAAGATACTCAACCGAAATTGGTTACTTTCTTATTGAATAATTATTACCATGCTTGTTTAGTACAGGTGCTAATGTAGCATGATAAGGTTAATCTGATTAAAATACATTGCTAGAAGGTTCTTATTAATTGTTCCTTAATGCAAGCTTTTCCATAATTAAATGAGTCAGCTATCCTACTTATACAGCTTTGCATACTCCTTGGAGTTACTTTATTTTAGTTTATGATGGGTAAGTCTAGCTGAGTACATCTTCGTACTCAGGGTTTTATTTCCCATGTTTTTGCAGATGGTGAGATGTTTTATGGCTATTGTCAGAACTGCTTTTATCCCGCTTTGGGAGATGACTAGACCTGGGGCATGGTCACTCCTCTCTACTTGATGCTTTTGCTGGATGTTGACCAAGGGACTGGCACTGTATTTGAACTAAGTGCGTGTGTGGATTTGAACTAAATTGCTTTCGCTTATTTTGAAATTTGAACTTGGGTTGTAATAACTTTAGTCGTACTCCGATGATTTAAACTATGTGCGAACTATGTACTTGTGAATGGGAACGCTAAACTATTACGATCTTGGTCGTGCCGGAAAAGTTTAAAATCCTTCGAGATTTCGGTGTGACTACCGGGTTTATTAGGTCTCAATCATGTAGTTTGCCGTCCTAATGGTGAATTATGTGCTTGTGCTCTAATAAATTGGTCGGTTCTATCACAAGGTCAACGGTTTGAATCCGATGTAATGGTGCGAAAGGTGATAGATGGATGGTGGGCTGGCCAGGTCCCTTTTCCATTAAAAAATTGTAATGAAAAGTGCAAAAAAATCATGAAAAAAAATGCAATAGATGGGTGAGATCCTGATTAAAATGCAAATGGGTCCCTTCCCCATTAAAAAATTCATATTTTTAGGTTTTTTTACGGTTCGACGTTTGCCAACAGGTTTTTTAGTGCTCTTTGCTAAACGCGGCACTCGGCAAAGCCTTGTCGGGTGGACCTTATCGAGTGCAATATAAGGCACTCGGTAAAGATCCTGATTCTGATGCATATGTTGTTCTACTAGCCGTCTATGGCTATTGAATCAACTTGCCTACCAATACCAAGACTTGTTGTCGCATGCAGTGAGATTTATTGGTTTTCTTTTCTCAGGTGATAGATTGATACAGCACGATGACCCAGAGTTGCTTCCACAGGATGATTACTGCAGCAAGGTAATGCATGCATTACGGGAGAATATAATAGGCCAAGTAGGGAAGAAGCCGACTCCTATGCCTTGAGTCGGCTTAGCTAATTATGGAAGTTGGCTTAGCCGAGTCCTCTGCTTAATTAGAACCGACTTATCTGACTGGATGAACTGGCTTAGCTGACTTTGGCACTATAGATTTGTCCAGAGCTGATTTGGATCTTCTGTCTTCCCTTCTTAAACACCAGGGTAGTAGGTTGTATTTGGTGCAAATGTAACTTGCTTACGATGTCCCTACACCCACAAACACATACACCCGAGTAGACACAAATGGATGCTTACATATGTATGAAATATATGCAAGGTAAAGTGGATGAGACAAACCGAGGAGAAACAAGGACTTGTGTCCTTCTAGCCATGTCTCTTGAATTGGAGAGCAACATTTGAGAGCCTTCTATGAGATTGTGTTTGAGCAAATTCAAAGCTGAGCAACCCTTGAGCATTTTGTGGTGACATCAAGTTTGTGTGAAACATTTGTTACTCTTAGAGGTTTGCTCTTAGACGGTCTTAAGTAGTCACCGGCGACCGTGGTATGCATGGTGCATGGCCATAAGTTTGTAAGGGCTGGTTTTGTCACTGGAAAGGAAACATGATCGCTCTCGGCTCCTTATTGAGAAGGTGGAAAGATGTAGCTTTGTGTCCGACCATGAATATACCTTTGTTGGGTTCTTATTGGCTTGTACCGCGGAGACGTACTACAGTGTGAGAAGTTTTTTTTAAGAGATCTTGCGAGAAGGTATAAGTGGTTGGGATTCAAAAACAAGCCAAGAGTCGTGGAAACCAATCACGTCCCTGTCACCAAAGCAACGATTTTTTTTAACACTCACCAAAGCAACGTTGATCACCGAACCAAGTGACATTTTCTTAAAAAAAGGGGGCCAAGTGACGGGTCATAGGTCCCACGTGTCATCCTCTAATATACGCAGCCTCCGTTCAAGTTCATGTAGAGTCACTTACACGCGGGCCCGTGGCCATGTCCCGTTGCAACGGAGCACTTAAACGCTGCACACCCGTCAAGAGATAAAGCTATCCCATCCCCTGGAGGCTGGAGCTCCCCAGTGGCCGCTGGCCAGTGGCCGTGCACACCGCACACCCGTCAAAGATAAAGCTATCTCATTCCCTGGACCTGGAGCTCCCCAGTGCAGTGTCCGTGCTGCCCACCGCCACCTCCTGCCCGTCGTCCAGCTCCCCAGCCCGGCAGCGGCAGCCCCACCTTGGAGGTTCTGGAAGTGGCGTATCCCTTCTAGACAGCCATGCAGAGCGCCGCGGCTTTCCGGCCGTGCCCCGCCCGGCAGCTGGTGAGCCGTAATCCTCTCCTTCTCCTCCCGGCCCGCCCGCTCCGCGTCTCGGTCTCCGCCGCTGCCTCCGTCGCCACAAGATGCAGCGCCGGTCTCCGACTCGGGCTGCTGTCAGCCTCGCCGGATCGGGAGGCCGAGTCCCGCCAGCGACAGGTGTCGTGCGCCGCGGCCGGGGACGCTGTGGCGGCACCGAATGCCAAGGAAGGCGGCGGGCTCATGAAGACGCTGTGGCTCGGCTCGCTCTTCGGCCTCTGGTACCTCTTCAACATCTACTTCAACATCTATAACAAGCAGGTCAGTGTATGGAGCACTTTAAATGTACGTGCACGTGCTATCTTGATTGTTTTATTATGATTGATTGATTGATGCTAACCTTGTTCAAGCACATATATTCTGTTCCAATATTTTGGCCAACTTACTAACCTGCGGCTTTACTCTGCCCTGGTGTCAGTACTGGCATTTGTAGAAAATCTTGCAATTAATTGTTCTGTTGAACTGAATATCAGTTCTGTCAACTGATATTCAGTGTTTTCTTTTTATTATCTTAGAGCACCTTTTTCCTGGCAGAATGCTAGAGATATCCAGGAAGATATGCATCAACTTTCTCTTGCCTTTACTGTATGTGACAGGTTCTCAAGGTTTTCCCATACCCCATAAACATCACAGAAGCTCAATTTGCTGTCGGAAGTGTATTATCTTTGATCTTTTGGACCACCGGTATTATTAAGAGGCCAAAGATTTCTGGGGCACAGGTAACCTTTAACATTTATTTACAAACTTTAGGCTGTTTACTCGGATCAGCCATCAAAAGGCTGTTTACTTGGATCTGTACTAACAAACTCATGTTCCTTTTAACAATTTTCAGCTCGTAGCCATCCTACCTCTGGCTATTGTTCACACGATGGGCAATCTCTTCACCAATATGAGCCTTGGCAAAGTTGCAGTATCATTTACGCACACCATCAAGGCTATGGAGCCTTTCTTTTCTGTTATTCTTTCTGCAATTTTCCTTGGCGAGGTAATTTTTCATCCCTATATAAATGCTACACAATCAACATGTTTTGAATTGTAAGAAATTTCTGTCTTCTTATCCTAAATTGTATTTGGATGGCAGTTACCTACTGTTTGGGTAGCAGCATCTCTTCTTCCAATTGTTGGTGGTGTTGCATTGGCATCTCTTACTGAGGCATCCTTTAACTGGTAAGTAACAGCCGCTATCATTTGAATCCAAGCATAGCCAAACTGATTCCTTACAGTGTAGGAGCTTCTATTGAATGCTTTCTTCCTTCCGTGCATCTTGTGCCATGTTGTTTCTACTTTTTGTTATATGTTCTTGGTGAGTGGACCTAAATATGGTTATTTATTATTTGTAGACAGTGTAGCTATGCTTTATTTAGATTATGGTTATGGTATGTCATCTTGCAAATTGTGAGCTAAATTATCTAACATGCTAAGGGGAGATACTTCACCAGATATATGCAATTTTATTCAAATACTGATAACAACGCCAGCAAAGCATTTTAGCCCCAAACAGGTTGGGTTAGGCTAAGTTGAGACCCAACATGAGCTACAAAGGAAAAAGGGAAAAGGAAGAGAAAAGGAAAAAAAAATATAGGATCTAAAGCTCTCTTCATGGTAACTGCAATTTATTATTTTTTCAAAAGTGACTATGATGTGTACTAAAACTGATTCACTCAGCAATGTATATCTTTTGATAATCTTTCCTAGAATCTTATGTATGGTTTAAACATGGTGATGTTTTTGAATAGTTTTCCATTAGTATCCCTGAGTTGCACTCTGAAATATATTAACTTGGTGGTAATTTGAAACAGGGCTGGCTTTTGGAGTGCAATGGCTTCAAATGTTACCTTCCAGTCCCGGAATGTACTGAGCAAGAAGCTCATGGTTAAGAAAGAGGTAACTAAAATATCTTGCATCTTAAAGATAGTTTGTTTATGAACTTGCATTGGCTTCTTTTCTCTCATGTCCATCATGTGCAATTTGTTCACTTCCATCTCAAATTCCTAATGCACTTCATATGCTCCCTTTCCACAGGATTCCTTGGACAACCTTAATCTCTTCTCTATCATTACAGTGATGTCATTTTTTGTTTTGGCCCCTGTTACCATCTTTACAGAAGGTGTCAAAATTACTCCTACATATTTGCAATCTGCTGTAAGTGTAACAATCTTCAATATTGAATCCATTGCTTACCAAAGTAAAAAAAAATAAAATAAAGACAGAGAAACTGCATCTTGCAGAACTATCAGGGTTAATTTTAATTGGCTTTATGTGCTTGTAGGGTCTGAATGTAAACCAGGTCCTTACAAGGTCTCTTCTTGCTGGACTGTGTTTTCATGCATACCAACAGGTCAGTCAAGTTGCTCAATGTACTCGGTGATAAATATATTCATATCTTGAGTTGTAGACTACAGTGTGTTATCTGCTCAATGTTTCAGTTTTATGTAGGGCTCAGAGTTGCGCAGATTGAAAATACATTTTTTATTCCTCATATGTGACTTGCAACAGCTGTAAATAGCATGAGGAACTAATTATTTCTTTGTACTTGCCTTTAAACCCTGTGCTTCATATGTCGCGTTAAGTTGCTAGTGGCCTGCGTGGAAGGAAGATACTTATGCACATAAACTTGTGACAAGTGTTGACTTTCAAAAATCTTAGGCCATCCAGCAGTGTGGAAAATGTGAAACATGTGTCTACAACAAAAATCATCTCTACACTAAAGCAATCTTATTGTAGTTAGTATATCAACATTTTCTGACCGCAAATAAGATTCTATTATCAGGGTGCATGTGTCTGTATGGTGTTGTGCCTTAACATGATGTCATAGTCAAGGCGACATAGTGCTGATTGGCCAAAACAAGACCTGTAAAAGCGGGTGTACAAGATTTCCTTCCTAATGCATGACATTTGTTATATTTTTTCTTTTCCTATATATGTAGCTGCATGTGTATTGCAAGGATATCTTCAGTCTCTCATTATGTGTGTGTGTGTGTTTTTGCAACGAGTCTCATTATTTCTTTTGTTTGATTTTGTTGAAGGTGTCTTACATGATTTTGGCGATGGTGTCTCCTGTCACTCATTCTGTGGGCAACTGTGTTAAGCGTGTTGTGGTCATTATAACATCAGTGCTATTCTTCAGGACACCTGTTTCTCCTATCAACTCTCTCGGTAAGCATGTTGCTTAAGCTTGGTTCTCTGTTTTTGTCCTATTTCATCCTTATGTTGTATCACCATTACATGCTTTCATCTGTGTGTGTACAGGTACCGCGATTGCACTTGCCGGAGTTTTCCTGTACTCACAGCTCAAGAGACTCAAGCCCAAGCCGAAGACTCCTTAAATAGGGATTTTATATTCCATCTCTGTTGTGTTAATGGAGCCAAACACTTCTATATTTCAGGTGTCTGAATTTTAAGATATTTAGGCAACACTCTTGTACAACTCTTTTATGATTTGTTATTTGTCTTTGTATCATAATGTATTAAATTTTGTCCTTGTCTAACTATAGAAACAATTGTAAATTATAAATTGTCTTTGTGCCAACACGAATCAAATTTTGCCAAGTTTATGGTTTTGTCTGACAGTTTCTTTATTTTCGGAATAAAAAATTGCATCTACATAAATTACAATGAGCTAAAACTACAATTAGTATAAAATATATGCACCCACATGTGCCCCCACACATGTTGTAGTTGTACACCTTTGTGTTGCTGTGTAGCGTGAGCCGTTGCAGAGGTGCATAGGAATTTGATGATAATCCGAATAACCATCAAAGAAATAAAAAAATTGCTTTGCTTTATAATCCGAATAACCACAAAGTTTCTTTCTTTGGCCTTGTTTAGTTCGTCGATTCGGCGGCCGGATTCTGTGTTTGCACAGTGCACGCGTCAAATTAACGTACTGTAGCATTTCGTTTGTATTTGGTAAAAATTATCCAAATTTTGACTAATTAGATTTAAAATGTTCGTCTCGTAAAGTACAACAAAATTGTGCAAATAATTTTTGATTTCATCTATATTTAATACTTCATGCATGTACTGGCATTTTGATGTGACGGAGAATACAATTAGTATAACATATATGCACCCACATGTGCCCCATACATGTTGTAGCTGTACTCCTTTGTGTTGCTGTGTAGCGTGAGCCGTTGCAGAGGTGGATAGGAATTTGATGATAATCCGAATAACCATCAAGGAAATAAAAAAAATTTGCTTTGCTTTGTAATCCGAATAACCACAAAGTTTCTTTCTTTGGCCTCGTTTAGTTCGCCGATTCGACGGCCGGATTCTACGTTTACACAGTGCACGCGTTAAATCAGCACACTATAACATTTCGTTTGTATTTAATAAAAATTATTCAAATTTTAAATTTGGGGAACTAAACAAGGCCTCTGTGGCCTGCTCGTGTTGGCTTCCTTGGCCGTCTGCTCCAAGCTCCCGTAACATGACAGAGGAGAAGAGAAGGGTATCTTGGACGTTTTCACAGCCCGATCCACACAAGTCGTGGCTCCCAATCGGTAACAGACAAATAGAACATGGACGGAATGTCTTTTGAGAACTGAACCTTTTTAATGGCTTGTGAGTACGTAATTATCATTTTTTATGGGACACAACTAAGAGCTTGTTTGGATATGTATATATACGCCTCAATTCACATATGATAGAGTGGGTTGGCCTAAAACTTAAACTGTTTTCCACTTCAATCCACCCCTAAACACATGGATTTAGGTGGACGAGTGCATTCAAACAAAACCTACTTAGAGTTTATTACAGTCATCAATTTTTTTTTGAGAAATTGTTATTACAGTCAATTGGACCACGATGGGCCGCAGTAGCGTGGGCTGGGCCGCGTCGTCCTCGCCATCAGCTTCACCAGTAGGCGGAGCAAGCGTGCGGCGAACCCTTGCCTTGCCAGGCTCCACACCTCCCGCTGCCCGCCGCGCTAGGGGAAGAGGAAGGGAAGATGGCGGCTGCGGCGGCCGCGAGCATGGGGGTGGTGCGGGAGGTGCTGGGTGCCGACGTCGTCGAGGAGGTGGACCAGCCCATCATCGACTACATCGCCAACGTCCTCGCCGACGAGGACTTCGACTTCGGGGCCCCGGAAGGGCACGGCATCTTCGAGGCGCTCGGGGAGCTCCTCATCGACTCCGGATGCGTCTCCGACCAGGAACACTGCCTCCAGGTACCGCCTTGCCCTTCCTTCCTGGTCCTGGTATAACTACTGCCAGCCTGTCTGTTCTTCGATCTGACTAATCCCACTCAGGCTAGACTAGGTTGCCATCTCACTGACCGGTAATCAGATATGGTCATGCCTCGATTGCTCCATGCTGCACATAAGCGCTATGGCTTGCTGGGATTCTTTGTTCTTTTGTTTAAAAAAAAATATCAGGAGCCAGCTCCTCTGATTAAAGCAACTGTCTGTGTCATTTGAACATGAATCAACTGCACTAGTTTGTTTGATTTGAGTTACTGGTGGGTGTGTCATCCAATGAGTAATTTGAGGGTAGCTGTTCGGAATGACTTGATTTAGTGCTAACATTTTGCAATTCAATGTCACTCAGTTGTCATAAGACCTGCTTGAATTGGAACCTAGCTTCATTACTTCCTGACGCTTTCTGCAATTTAGATGTTCATATCTGTGGTGCCACCTGCCGCATATTTTCCCTTGCTCATGCTGTAATAGTATCTACAGAGAGCCTTGAGAGCCACTGAGGAAATCTATCCACCTGGGAAATGGATAATGCAGAGATTGCTGATTGATACCTAAATGCAGAAGCACTTACGTGTGTCTTGTTTTGGTCCACTATAGGTCTGCAGTGTGCTTTGTGAAAAGTTTGGAAAGCATGGTCTGGTGAAACCCAAACAAGTTATGCGCAGCCTTGTTACACCGTTACGAATGAATGCGGGGATGGACGATGACATTGCTCCAAAAAAGCCGCAGCCAGACGTATTTGACGGACCGCTGCTGTCTTCACGTGATAAAGCCAAGATTGAACGGAGGAAAAGAAAAGAGGAGAGGCAAAGAGAGGTAATCTATTTTGCAGATAACTCCTCTTAGATCGCCGCATGGTGCAATTCTTGGTAGTATAAATCTGATGTTCAACATCTTCTCCCATTCTGTTCTTATTTTGTTTGCAGATGCAAGTTTTCCTTCCTGACTATGCTCTTCTTTCTTCTATGGACTGTCCTGTTTGTTGGTACAGGTTCAATATCAAATGCATGTCGCAGAGATGGAGGCACTTAGGGCTGGAATGCCTCCTGTTTATGTAAACCACAGTAATGATGGTGGGCCAGCAGTTAGGGATATACATATGGAGAACTTCAGTGTCACTGTTGGTGGTCGTGATCTAATTCAAGAAGCTACTATAACACTTGCTTTTGGAAGGCACTATGGTGAGTACTTTGTGGTGTTTGGTAGCTTTCCGTACATAATAAAACAGCCAGGGCCCGGGCCCGGGAAGCATGCATGTGCAGTTTCTTTATACATATCTGTATAAAAGTTTTCATTGAAATGATACCCTGCAAGTTTCAGAGTTTCTTATTCACCCGTTTCAGGTCTTGTTGGGAGAAATGGGACTGGGAAGACATCTTTTCTCAGAGCGATGGCATTGCATGCGATTGATGGTATTCCCAAGAATTGCCAGATATTGCATGTTGAGCAAGAGGTCGTGGGTGATGATACAACAGCTTTGCAGTGTGTCCTGAATGCCGATGTGGAACGAGTTCAACTTTTGCAGGAAGAAGCTCATCTGGTTCAACAACAGGTTGACTAGGGGCATAATTTCCTGATGGTTTTCCTCCCTTTAATTTTCTGTATCTGTCATGTGTCATCTGCTAATTGTTGCCACTGTTTTGCAGAAAGATTTAGAGATTGAGGCTGAGTTTGGGCAGAGCTCTGGCAAGAGCAAGGATGTCCTTGACAAGGATTCTATCAGCAAGAGGCTTGAGGAGATATATAAACGGCTTGAGCTCATTGATGCAGATGCAGCAGAGGCTCGTGCGGCATCAATTTTGGCGGTCTGTTTTATTTCCTTCTTTGTATCATTTGCACAATATCATGTCATTGGTTTACTTTTGCTCCAGTTTGATTTCAGTACTTACCTTGATTACACATCAATGTTTCTTTCAAGCATCATTATGCAACTATGTGTCTTGAAATAGATAATCCTCAATAAGGGCGATCACATTTCCTTGATGTTTTTTACTTGTGCATCTGTTCATGTAGGATTTGTGCATGTTGATCTCAGGAACAACATAGGATTTGGTGATTTGCAGATCATGCTCACATTACATATTTTCATTGTACTGTTCTGAATGGAGGAATTATTTGCAGGGTCTTAGTTTTACTCCAGAAATGCAACGCAAGAAAACAAAACAATTTTCTGGTGGATGGCGCATGAGAATAGCTCTAGCACGCGCTCTGTTCATTGAGCCTGATTTGCTACTACTTGATGAGCCGACAGTAAGTTGGAAATATGGGTTATTTACTTATTTTTCTTCACTTTTTCGCACATGCTAACATCACATTTTCCAGAACCACCTTGATCTTCATGCTGTGTTATGGCTAGAAACGTATCTCCTGAAATGGCCAAAGACATTCATTGTTGTATCGCACGCAAGGGAGTTTTTGAATACGGTATGAACACCCAATATCATTTCATAGTAGCTAATTTGACAAAATTTGCATAGCATATTTTTCTTGTGTGGATTTAAAGTTTAAACTGGAACTGATGACCATAACTTTTTAGGTTGTCACCGATATCCTTCATCTACATGGTAGAAAACTACATGCTTACAAAGGTGACTATGACACATTTGAGAGGACAAGGGAAGAGCACCTTAAGAATCAGCAGAAAGCCTTTGAAACAAATGAGAAGGCCAGACAGCACATGCAGGTTGGTTGTATTTCTATCAAGTATCATGCATTCTGAGAGTGCTTTAATGCCTATTTTCAAGAAAACTATGTTGTTTCTGAAGCAAAAAAAGGACCTGAAAGGTGATCTATACAAAAACAAATTGCTCACACGTCTTTTATGGGTTTCTACACTTCCTTTTCAAGAGCACATAAGCAACTCTATCACTGTCACCTGTCATTTCAAGTACACCATATAGCTTTGTACCATAGAAAGAAACATTCAGACAAAGAGAATGTCAAGAAAACAAGTAGTCCAGCTTGTCTGATACACCATGTTACATAAGTGGAGGTATTAGTAATCATTAGACTGCATCTTTCTTTAGCTTGAACATGGTAATAGGCCAATTAGAGACTGTAGGCAGCTGGAGCTGGGCTAGCGCTTCTTTCATTGTCTAGTGAGACCAAACACTCGGGACAAATCTTTGCATGATATAAGCTCAAAGATGAATGGAAATTTTAATTACCTGGAAACTGTTGTAGATATTAAGCACTGCTCGAGATTTTCTCGAAGACCAGGGGTTAACTTTAATTGTTTTCTCTGTGTAGACATTCATTGACAAGTTTCGGTACAATGCAAAGAGAGCATCACTTGTTCAATCGAGAATCAAGGTACAGTTTTTCACTCTTGTCTCAATGTAAACAATTTTGTAGTTGTTTCACTTAACAGATACTGTATGGACAAACTCTCAAGAGGTATTTTAGTCTAGGATGTTGTTCAGTGACAAATTTGATATCTGACTTGAAATTCTTATCTGTGCTATCACAGGCATTGGAGCGAATGGAACATGTTGATGCAGTTGTCAGTGATCCAGAGTATGTCTGCTCCCTAAACTATTTTACTTCGGTATTTTGTGTACAATCAACTCATTAATTGTTCAAATAATTCCTTGCAGCTATAAATTTGAATTTCCAACCCCAGATGATCGCCCTGGACCACCAATTATTAGCTTCAGGTTTTGTTTCTGATACCTAGTGCTATTTATGAAATCTTTTTGGATGTTTGTGATTCTTTCTACCTTTTTCTTTAAGGCAAATTTTAGACATCCACATGTTTTCTGTTGAATAACTCTTTCCATTTTTTTGCAGTGATGCCTCGTTTGGTTACCCTGGAGGGCCTACCTTGTTTAAAAATTTGAATTTTGGTATTGACCTTGACAGCCGCATAGCAAGTATGATCTCTTTGTTCCACTCATCGTAATCTTACTGCATATTAATGTCTGGTTTTTGAAGTTGCGGTTCCATTTTCAATCCCTCGTTGACTTGTTGTTTCAGTGGTTGGTCCTAATGGCATTGGCAAGTCCACTATACTGAAACTAATATCTGGGGATCTGCAGCCAACTTCTGGAACAGTATTCCGGTCTCCTAAGGTGCTTCATTTTTCTGTAGCTACAGCTGTGTTCACAATTATTTAAAATGTTTTTCATTTTCTACCTTAACAAAGTTATGTTACATGAACTTTGATTTATGTCATTTGAGCTTTATTGTCTAATTTCATAACAGTATGTGCATATTCGTTCTTCACTTGTCAGGGTGTGGTTCTGATGCTTGTATCAATCATTGCCATTACTCATCAGACAAAATAATCTGAACCTTGATCCTTAATGTTGAATATTTTTTCTTTGGTTTACTAGCATAATAGTGCCAATCACAAATGATGAGAGCTATTTGCTATCATTGTTGATTCCATGTTTTCCATGCAGGATCCTCTCTTTTGTTTGTTTCTTTGAAATTTACTTATAATTGTTTTTATAGGTTCGCATGGCTGTATTCAACCAACATCATGTTGATGGCCTTGATTTGACGGTGAATCCCCTTTTGTACATGATGAAGTGCTACCCGGTAAGTTGAAGCATCCCTTTTGGTGTTCATTGGATATCCATCATGTGGTTAGCTAATAAGAAGGATATTCCTTTCTACATGTGACCTGAATTTGAATGGCATCTTATAAGTGGAAAATGTATATGGCGCTGTTTGCAGGGTGTGCCTGAGCAGAAGTTGAGGGCACATCTGGGTTCGTTTGGTGTTTCAGGAAGTCTTGCCCTCCAACCTATGTACACTTTATCAGGTAGAAATCGTAGCAGTTCCATAGAATGTTTTAGCTGATGAAACGGGCTGCAGAACTATACCATCGTTGCTAAGGGGTTCATATCTGTGTAGAAAAGAATTACGGATTTCTCGATATCCTAACCAAAGCAATTGCAATTCCAGGTGGTCAGAAGAGTAGGGTAGCATTCGCGAAAATAACCTTCAAGAAGCCACACATCATTCTACTCGACGAGCCTTCTAACCATCTTGTGAGCAAAATCATCATGCTGCATACAATTGTTTTGTTTTTGACATGGAGGATGAGGCGCCTCTGGGTCTGGGAGGCAGCTATTACCAAACGGAAGGAACTGAACATAACCTTGGTCTGTGTTGCAGGATCTGGACGCGGTTGAGGCGCTCATCCAAGGTTTACTCATCTTCCAGGGAGGAGTGCTGATGGTATGACTAGACAAGACCTTGTAAATTTGCCAAGAATTGCAAGACGTTCCTTTGGGTTGATGACTAAGGTGGGTGGTCTTGGTTTTGCAGGTGAGTCACGACGAGCATCTCATCACTGGAAGCGTGGACGAGCTTTGGGTGGTGTCGGAAGGCAGGGTGACCCCGTTCTCGGGCACTTTCAAGGACTACAAGAAGATGCTCAAGTAACAAAACATGTGTGTGTCTGTCCTTGTACCGTGACGAAGTCATGCAGTAGCAAGTGGTTTATCGTCATAGCCTATATTGAGAGAGGTGACATGACATGACGGTATGCTTGCTACGTGATAGTACCGTATCTGCATATTTGGAGTTTTTTTTGTGAAGATAATAAATGCAGTGTGTTTTGGTGCACTGTTTGGGTATATGCATGAACCTCGTGATTTCTTGAGAAAGTTGTGGTTACTTTCCCCGTGGGGTGATTGGCTGGTTGGGTTGTGTCACGGAGAAAGAAGGGAACTATTTTTATTTGTTGGCAAAGAAACAAAGAAAAATAGTGCGTGTTTGTCATGGTGAGCGGAGCAATATAAATCCAAACAAGAGGCTACGTTTCAAATAGTGTCTAGCTATGATGACCACAATTCATTTGCGACATATGACTCATCTGTGTTTGCTACTCTCTCTATTCTAAATTATAAGTTGTTTTAGCTTCATTGGGTTGTACAGTAAAATGGATGTATAAAAAAGTTAAAACGATTTATAATTTGAAACGGAGAAAATACTTAATTTTAAATAAAAAAAAGAGAAAACAGCTACTCGAACATTATGAGGCCGGGCCATCGGATGGGCCTTGCCGGCTTGCATTGCCAGTTTTGATGGGCTGGCCGGCGTGCGTGCGTTCCACTACTCCTCTCTGCTGTGCTGGTAGAGTCGAGTCTTTTTTTTTTTTGACAAATACTGGTAGAGTCAAGTCGAAGCAACTCAACCGAGTCCTCTGTTTGCTTCTTCCTCTTCCTCTCCGCGTGCGTTTGGTTTGACCCACTCCCTCCCCAGCGCCGTAACCCTAGCAAGCAGATCGCCTCGCTGGCCATGGAGAGCTGGGCGACCTGGGTGGGGACCAGCGTCACCTCCGCCTTCTTCGCCTCCCTGGAGCGCTGCTCCTGCATCAACCTCTCCACCGACGACGACGACGACGACGCCGACCACGAGGAGGCCAAGGACCGACCCCTCATCCTCGCCGCCGCACCCCGCCACGACGACGTCGCCAATCCCGATCCCGACTCCGCCGCCGCCAAGGACCAGGTCCAACTCCAGGCCGATCAGAAACAAGAGCAGCCGCCCCTGCCGCCCGTATGAATCCAACCGATCTATCCATCCCTTGCTTCTACTACTGTTGTCATGTGTTAGGAATCTCTCTCTCCCCTTCCTTCGTCGCCAAATAAGTCGTGTGTGTGTGTGTGTGTGCAGTCAGTTTAGTCTGTATCGCGTTCTTGTCAAATACTACTTGTACTATCCTGTGTCAACCTGTCTCTCAGTTTGAATCGACTAAAAACAACTTATGTGCTTTAAATCACTCTATCAGTCTATCATCATCAAATTGTTGTGTCCTCGGTTTGTCACATTGTTTCGATTCAGCCTGTGCGTGTTAAAAATGTGATCGCAATCGATCATGGACTGATCGGCCGACCACCGATGATGTATGCTTCTACTGCTTCCCTGTATTCCGTATGTGTTAAAAACGATTCCTCTCTGCAGTCACTTTGGACTCAAGAAATCATGTATGCAGCATATGCATATATAAACATAAATGTGGCTCGTTGCTTCTTACATGCAAATTCATTGGGATCTGCCGACCTGGTTTGGCAATGGTGTATGAGGGTATTGGGTGGTGGCCTCACTAGCCATCACTTCCAAACTGCTCATGATGTGCTTGTGGAAAGGTTGAATTATTGTTACTCAAATCATTCGATTGAGCAGTGAACAGTTGGATGAGCCTACTCTGGTTTTGATATTTATTTTTACGATATGTCCTGATTACCTCAATATGGTAGCTAGGAGTAGCTAATAGCTTCATTACAAACTGCACATTTCAGGATTTAATTAACATGGAACCCTGGAAATTACGTTTTGGTGCTGCCTGATAGTATATAATGCAAGTCCCTTTTGTTTGTAAAAAAAAACTTGCACGTTTCAGGATGAATTCACATGGAATTCTGGTGATTAGTTGTTAGTGCTGGATGGTGGTAAATAACGATAATGATAATAGTGCTTACCTTGATTTGAAGGCTCCTGAAATTCTTTCACAATGGGGTAGTATTAGTATAGGATTGATACTGTTAAAACTTTGTCTACATATATATACCAACTGATTGATCTTTCTGATCTTCTTTTGCCTGTTAATGTCTTGGTGTAGGCTTGGATAGGTATGGTAGATAAGGTATATTATACATCCTCTACTGTATGTCTTGAACAAGAATTATGTCGCTAGTAGATTGATAGGATATTTTAGTGTATTGTTCATGACATTTTGGTGAAATATACAAAAATTCTGTAACATGTGCATATATATGTGCAATTTTGGATTTTCCGGAGGTATTTTGCTGTTTTCATTGATTTAAATGAATTTCGGCGCGACGGGTGGCCATAATTGTTGGGTGCACTGGGAGTACCCCAGGTACGATCCGGAACGGTGTTTGTAGAAGGCCTGAAAGAACAATTGCTACTTGCTACTGGTAGCCCCTCAATTGTGTCAAAAATGTCTTGCTGGTACTCGTTTTGAATATTCCCCAGTTGTGGTACAGAGTACTAAACAGATTTGTGGTTCTTGCCTGTAATATACTGCAGCAATTATCATCTTATTATGCAAATTAGTCTTGTGCAATCCATCAATATTAGCACCAGCACCAATGTACACAACGAATGATGGTGTACGGTCATGCTGGTGCAATACTGAAAGTCCCTGTAACCGTTTCTGAGTACAAGCACGACAGCACTTGATCTGGCAGAGGTTAAGTAGGGACGGTGCACAAGTTACTACCAGCACTGGCGACGTGTTAATTGCTTATGCTCGTGCAAGCAGGCCGGCTGTCAGTCGTCAGTAGGGTTGAGCGGCGATGGAGACGTCGCTGCCTGCACACTGCCCTTCAAGGCCTTGAATGAGAAAGTAAATGAAACGTGGTGTTGGTGTACCCCTATGAGCTGAGCTGCTCACGTCGGTTGATGTGGATTTCTTTAGCTATGCATCTATCTAGATAAATGAAATAGCAAAAGCAATGAATCTAGATGCATTACTCATAAACAGGTAGAATACACTGAACTTCCAAATTGCTCTCCGTTTGCGACAAGCTTTGGCATCAATCCATTGCATCGGTTTTACTCCATCCGTTCCAAAACACACACGATGTTATATGATTTGTAGAACACATATCAGCAACCAAACACACAATGTCATCTTCTTGTTCTGTGGGCAAGACCAACAGAAACAATGAAAGGAAAAGCAGTTGGCAATGCAAGCACCGGGAAAACATGGCATGCCGTGTTGCCTGGGGGGCAGCCAAGCACACACAAGCCAGGCATTGTTGTTGTTGGTTGATGCGATGCGCCGTGCCGCCATCGCCAGTTGGCCACCCCCCTCGGCGCATCGCAGTCAGAAGCCGCGCACGTGCTCGGTCCCTCGTGCTCGTGCAATGCACATCACATCTTGTTCGGCTGGACGCCATGGCTGCCTCTCCTCTCATATGAAGCTACTTAGGGCGGATGCAGCGATGGGACTCAACCACCCCCACCATCTAAAAGCTTCCGCGACAGTGGAGCTTCTCTTTACGACTTTAGGTCGTTTCTAACATTTCTCAGTACCGAAGAGCTAAAGAGGAGGAGATCTACGGTTCAAAGATGTTCAGCCTGTTTGTTTGAACTTATCAGCTAAACCAGCCAGCCATTCAATAGTATTTTTCTCTCACAAAAATTCAGCAGCAGCCAGAACCAGCCAGCCAGAAACGACCAAGCGACCAGGGCTGTTATAGATTTCCATCGCCAACAACCTCCTCATTTCACTTCTCACATGTTTATAGTATATATAGACCATATATACGGAGGGCCAACTTCTTCAAATGCATATGAAAACAAAAACACACACAGAGCACGGCGGTGATGCTCTCTGGTTTGGTAAACGAGACAAGAGTCGTCTTTGTCGATTCACACAACCTTCAAATGCTCACGCGTTGGAGTGTGGGGGCATTTTTTGGTCCAATGCCAATAGTACCAACACCAGCTAGTACTGCTGATTTATTTAGTACAGCTACTAGTACAGTAGTCTGTCTGACTACACACCTAGCTGTATTGGCCCTGACCACTAGATATCTGCCTTGGATCTCGAGCTTAATTTGACCAATCTCACTACCTCTCCTCTCTCGAGCTGCGTACGTATGAAATTAATTTCACGGAAAAACAAACCGGAAACAGAGCAAGTTCCTGTGCTTCCTTCTTCCTTGTAACGGTATTAGAAGTCGTTTAAAACATGATTACGCTTACTAAGAAGTATATATTGTTCCAAATTGAGTGCCAATAGAATATTGCGTACCAATCGCTATAATAAAAGAAGGTGGGGGGGGGGGGGGGGGGGCGGGGGGTGGAAGCTAATCTCACGCCGACCATACTCATGATCGATGGGTCCAAATTCAACAGCGTCATGTAACCCACCCGGGTAACAGAAACAAAACTAGATAATTAAATAAACAATATTAGCACCTAATTTCACTGTCTCATCAGCGCATCCTGCGGGGGAGACGCTGACCGATACTGCTCACTGCTCACTATGCTGCTGGGTACTTTCTTTTCTCCAGCCTGCCAGTAGCCAGCCAGCTTGTCCAAACTCAACCAAAAAAATCATTCAAATTTCAACCAACCAGCCTCTTTTCCCACGCATTGCATTTAATCACAGCTCGATTTAAAATCAATCTGGTTTCCAGTTCCTTCAAACATGAAGTTACTTTCTTGTGCTTCCATTCCATCCGATCCGACTGAGCAGGAGCACTCAAAACCACTTCTTAACGCCTAACCACAGGAGCTAGCAGACGGCTCTTTCTTTTTCTGAAGATGGCAGCTCTTCAACTACACCAAGAGATAACACAACCAGCACAGATCACACCTTCCTTTCCTTGACACAACAAAACAAACAAGTAACCATCCCAGCATACAGTGCTGGATTGTCTAATCACCCTTTTCCCCCCTTCCCTCTCGTGCTAATTAGAAGCATACATAACTCACGGAAATCCCTGTTGTTTCTAAGTAAGAGGGGTACTACCTGCAGCCATATAGTATGTAAATAAGCATACAAAATCTAGATCCATCGAGCACAACCAAACTTTTACACCTTAATATCATAAAAATCTATGTACAGAGCTGTCTATAAATTAAATCAATGCAACAAAAACACATTACATGGGGAATTAGTATTCAACTTATATATGCATCCATCTGTAACAAAAAGGAAGAGGAGAAGGGTACTTTGTTGAGTGCATGCCACTCACTACACCATTAGCATCCACCTTGGCTGAAGACCATACCAGCAGCAGCAGCATGCTGCTCCGATCCTCTCATCTGTTGTGGAGAGGGTTTGGACCTTGAGGAACCATTCTTCTCGAAACTGTGAACTTACTCGCGGCCGCCGTAGCGTCGTCGCCCACCTCTTTTGAAGGAGATACGGCTGGCGGAAGCTCGTGTTCATGGCGCCTCAACTCACTCTTTGCTTCCCTTCCTCTCAATGTTCTCGAGCCGAGGATCGAGCTTGGCAAGTGTGACATTAGCAAGAGCAGGAGGATGCAAGAGAGCAAATGCCGGAAGAACATCTTCATGGCATATGTTAGAGAGAGGGGGGAGAGGTGTTTGGGAGGCGGGTCTGACCGTCTGAGGGTATTAATATGGCTTTAGCTTGGGGTCCATAGTCCATACCCTGTTCCCGTGGCCGTGGGGTGCAGACACGGGCAACAAGAAATAGAGCTCTAAATGAACCTACATCGATCATATATGGTATGGTATGGTCCAGTTACCTCTTGATAGATGACAACGCGTTTGGTTTGCTAATTAAAAAATCACTACTACTTTTTACTCTTTCGGTTCCAAATTATGAGCCACTTTGATTTTTTTTTATTCATTTATTTTGCTATTTATCCTGACATGTTATTAAAAATTCTAGTCAGACATAAGCTTGACTTAGTCTAAATCTAAAATAACATTCTTTTTTTATTGGACATGGATGTATTTAGCAGCTATATTTTGATATGGGCCTGTATATCGTGGCTTCTGAATGAACATGAACAAGTACGTACACGGACAGTCAGGCAGTGCGAGGTATCCCATCGGCTTAAACTTTGGGTTCAGGCAAGTCTGACTTCCACTGTTACAGTAACAGTGCTGTAACCATGTGAAACAGAGAACTAGGTCGTGCTAGGTTAGGTTTAGGTAACTTCGAAGTATGTGTCCCCGCCCTCTTTGTTTAGCTGTCAGGGTCTTCTGAAGAGATTTGACACTAGGATGCTCTGGTACATCTTTCTCCAAGGTCTATACGGAAAGATTCATGAAACTCATGTGGGCAAATAAAGAAATGCTTAGGCCGAGAGGTTACTGACTGAAAATCTTGGCTGTTTGTGACAGTTTCCTTGCATGCAATTATATTAGCCTGATCAAGCAAGCACCCAATGGTCCTTTGAAAAGGTACCCCCAGCAGACTTTGGTTGCAGTTACAAGCAATTGTTCTTTGAGAGGTGAGATGGCTTCTGCTTCCCTCTCACTCTCACCTCAACGCATGGTAGCTTAAGCTAACATAACACCATTGGTATCCCTACCAACCGGTTAGGCTCCACATCTGGTGGAAATCCAAATCAAGACCACAACTCAGTGATCTTACTAATCTAGCAAAACGCTGCAGCATCTGCAGGGGACAATGCACAAGTGTCAAATGTAAAGCTGACCTTCAGAGGCACTGAGGCATGGAGGGTGTACCAACATTAGTTAAAAAGGAGGGACCATCATCCTGGCAGAATCTTGAACCTGGATGGGGCAATTCAATGTGATGGACCAAAGCGAGTTCTAAGCATTGCAAATTCCAATTACCAGCAGAGCGACTACAAAACAACACACCCCCCCCCCCCCCAAAAAAAAATGCAATTGGCATTTTTTTGAGTTTGAGAAGTCAAACAATTATAATTTGACCAAAATTCTATACCAAAAATTACTAACATTTATGATACTGAATACGTACCGCTGAATTAATCATGAAATATATTTTCATAATATAGGGCCCTAAACATTAATAATACAGGCTGGCAGAGAAGACATCAGTTACATTTTTCTATGTCTACTGTTTGGCCAAGTCGATGCAAGGTTCAACTCTGGTAACAGGGGGAAGAAAAAAGAACCATGACAGGACAATATTGATTCCCATTTGACGTGCTGGATTGTTAATTGATGTGTCTCTGCATCGATCCGTGCGGCTGCCTTATTCAGTAACAGTGTGTCTCACTACAGGCAGGGTTAATGGCAATTTATTATCAAGCAACCAAATTTAGTACCATGATGAGCATTTGCTGCTTTAGCTGGAGATTAACTGGAAATCTACAGGCATACCATACACAGGTTAATATGCATGCTTACCTGGCAATGTTGTCCAGTGATGCAGCCTGCACGTCATGCTTTGATGATGTCGGAACAAATATCTGTCAGCAACAGGACCTGCTAACAAGTGCAGAAAGTGGTAGAAGCAAACATGGTATAAAAGGCAAGTGTGAGTGCTCAATTTTTCAGTGGTTCAATCTTTGCTGCGTATAATATATGCATAGTTCCTACAGAGCTGAGGTAGCTTGTCGTGGTAGAGTTGCGCCAAAGAGTTGGTGTACTAACTTTAGCTATTATAAGGTTTAGGCACATGTGAATGTGATTCGCCCATCGCCCTCTCATGCCCCTGCAAGCAATGCAATTTATTCGTGCCACAGGTGCTAAAACCTATAAATTACATGTAAAAGCCATATTAGCTCTGGAGTAACAGTACTTAGCTTTGCCAATAGGTCATTCTACAGGACAATGGTTTGAGTCAAACCATGTTGCTTTGGCTACAAGCAGAATGCACCTCTCATGGGAATTGCACGTGGAATTGCTCATATTTTGCCCTATAGGTAATGTATTGCCAAACCAAGCACTTCTATTTAATTCAATCCAGAGTTATGCACTATATAGAATAGTACTCACCAAGGTAGGGTTAGAAATTAAAGCCAAATATTGGGCAGAACAAATCTGAAAATACCAAACAAACAAAATACATGAGGGTAACATTAATTGTACTGTAATATACACACATAACACAGTTACATACTTCTGGAAAAAAATGATTTAAAATGAATGTCATTTTTATTCATAATGGTACATTACAATCAAGCAGTAACACCGATGACGACATTGCTGTTTAGTAGGTACGAAGTTACATATTTTCACATAGACCCAACAGAAATTTACCGTTACTGAAATTTCATAAACAAAATGTGATTCTTTATGTCACACATCCACATTTCAATGCAAGCAACTCCCTTAGGAACTCAAGCAAACTGTTGAGGAACTGTCATGTACTGGCTTCTGCATCAAGTGTATTTCTGACTCCATCTTGAAATGAGACTGGCTTGATACCAAGAGTCTGGGTTAGCTTGGTGATGTCCATGGATATGTCTGGTGGAGAAGCTACCCCACGATTATCCTGAGTAACAGGTAGATGCGGGCATTACAAGATATTATGATGGAAAATTAAGCATATGGGAGCAAAATGTTTAAAACGACCTCAATACTCATGTTGGATACTATTTCAGTTGTAAACTTGAGACCAACTTTCATATAAAACCTCATGCTTGTTGAATAACTGTGTTCTGATAGTACTCATGTGTTAACACTAAACAGGCAGATATGGATGCTTCAATGCTACATTCCAGAGGCAAGATAATACCGACGACGCAGACACAGATTTGATTATACTGGGGTTATATCCACGAATAACAGCAACAGACTCAGCCATCTGCAGTCTTGATACCCTATCTGGACCACCAACATTCAGGAGGACCTGGACTTTCTTGCCATCTGTAGAATGCACTTTGATAACAGTCACCATGGCACAAGGAAAACAATTACTAAGAGGAAAACACCAATATTAAAGCGTTATATATGAAATGGAACATTTTGTGAAGAAGATTGTATTTTGTGGGGTCTTAGCTCTAGTGGAAATTTTACTGTTAAATCAACATACAAAGCATTGACTGCAAATGATGCTGGCCCATATCACAGGAAGAGTCGGAAAGGGAAGATTCCACCGAAAATAAAAATTTTCCTATGGCTCTTGATGAATAATGCTCTTTTAACAAAGGATAATCTGATACGTAGGAAATGGGTGGGATCTGCTTCCTGTTACTTCTGTGATGAGGATGAGACTATTGCTCACCTGTTCTTTGAGTGTAGTACAGCTAAGGCAGTTTGGGCAATTGTAGCCTATGCCATTGGAGCTAATAATGTGCCCAGATCTATTTACCAATGTTGGCGGTGGTGTGATCAATGGTTACCTGCTGGAGCTGTGTTTCACACTACCGGCATTGCTGCCATATGTTGGGCTATATGGAAAACTCATAATGCAGTTTGTTTTGAAGGGAAATCTGTAAGGAACCCTGCAAATATTGTGTGTTTTGCTTGTGCGCTCATGGGTTATTGGGCAGGACTTCATCTGGACGAGAACAAGGAGGTCTTTGTTGAAGGCATTAATGCAATGCTATCAATTGCTACAAAACTGGTGGCGGAGCAAAAGCAGAAGAAGGCGCGTCTGCAGCTGGAGAATGCACCCGAAGATGATCAAGAATGAGCTCCTGTCAACCGCATGTTCCTGAAAAAGAAGGCTTTAATCCCGACGGTGGACTGCCAGAAGTTCTGGGCGATTACTACATCTTTTGTTTCTCGCTTATCAGTACTGTCATACTTTTGTTCTTTGGCTTATGAGTGTGCTGTCGGTCGTAGCGCTTGTGCAAGGTGTTTGGAGCCACAGGCTCGAGATGGATACCCTGAACTGCTCTCTCTTGCTGTGCTTCTTTTAAACTCCTGAACAATGTATTTCCGTTATGGTTAATGGAAATTGGGAAGTGTCCTCGTGTCTAAAAATTAAAAAATGAAATGGAACATTTTAAAATTGTTTATAGAGTGAACACAAGAAAGAGTATTGGTGTTGATTGAGTTCCATGAATGCTGCTACAAGTCAAACGGTCATACCTGATAACCAAGTTTTTGTCAATGACAAAATTACGTCCACCATATCTTTGACATAGACAGGGCACCGGAATTCATCATTGAAGAACTCAACCTGTTGGCCTTGTGAAAGAACACCATCCATCCACTGCATCGAAATGGCAAGTACTTTTCTTAGTTAGATACTGCTGGTCCTGTAACAACACGAGTTTACCTACTTATAAGTTGGCGAGAATAACATGATACTATTGGTGAGTGCTGACCAGTGCATTTTACCTGAATGGGAAAGGATTTTGCCACAGGAGAGATTGTTTGTGGCCCATAGATAATGCTGCTTCTCAAGATCGCGTAGTTTGAGCATTTCTCAATAATGAGTTTTTCCGCTGCAACTTTAGTTTCTCCATACATGTTCACCGGCACTGTGTCGTCCTCTTCTTTGTAGAATGTTTTCACCCTCATAAACTGTCAGTACAGGAGAGGCATATTTCATTGTACACTTGAGTCTAGGATGTGCATACATGCACCACAGATAAAATGCCTGAGTAGCAATGTATTACACCAAAGATTATGAGTACTGTACCTTGATCAGTTGATAGGTGAATCAAAAGTGAGTCGTCATTCCCAAAACTCAGCAACCAATTGACGAGTGAAGAAGGTACATTGGTAGCCATAGCAGCAGTTGGATCCATTTCGCATGCCCGAGGAACGGACATCGCAGCACAGTTGACAACTACGTGTGGCTGAACATAACAGGTACAGGTTAGCATGCTGTTAGCGGAGAGCTAATGTACTATAGTAGTGATGATCTCATGATTAATGCAACGTACTTAAACCAAGCAATCGCCAATCAGTCAATCACTGAATCAGTGAGAGCAGAAGTTCGTACGAAGCAGAGAGTTGCGCGCGGTGGGAACTGGGAATGCGAACGTATATGTACCTGGCCGAAGGACGCGGAGATCTCCTCGAAGCCGTCGCCGGAGCGGAGGTCGGCGCGGACGGAGGGGAGCGCGTCGAGGAGCGGCTGCGGCGGGGCGGGCTGTGGTGGATGAAAGCGACGTCGAGGAGGTCGGCGGCGGCGAGCGCCGCGAGGAGGTGCTGGCCCAGGTAGCCGCTGCCGCCCACCACCAGCACCCGCTTCCTCTCCTCCTCCCCCGCCATCTCCACAGGAGAGATCTGCTGCCAACTCCACTCCGACGAGAGATTGCGAGGGAGGGAAGCAAAGCAAAGCGCTCGGGATTGAAGCTGAAACGTGGGTCCTACATTTCAGTTCACAGCGTGATAGTACGTGTCCTGGCGGCGCAGGCGGAAACCTCGACTCCTGAAAGCGGAAACTAACTGCTCAGTTTGTTGCCTTGGCCGCCGCCGCCAAAACCCAGCAGCGAGCGATAAACCCTACAGCGCCGCCGTCGCTGCAGCCGGCGGCGATGGGGGGCGGGCCGCGCACGTTCCCGGGAGGGCTGTCCAAGTGGCAGTACAAGCGGATGCACGAGAAGCTGGCGCGGCAGAAGCAGCGGGGGCTCCTCCGCCACGAGAAGCAGCTCTACCTCGCCCGCCTCCGCTCCGAGATCCGCGCCTCCCGCCTCCCAGGCGCCGCGGAGGCTCCGCCACCGGGTGAGGGGCCCACCTCGTCGCGGACCCACATCCGCGCCCTCGCCGACCGCTTCCGCAGGCCCGGCGCCGAGGACCTCTGGAACGAGGACGACGGGCCGCTCCGCCGCGCCAAGCGGCCGCCGACTGGGATCGCGTCGGGTGTCCGGCACCAGCAGCTGCAGCAGCTGGACTCTGGGAGGCCCCGCGGAGGACCGAGTTGGGAGGATTGGGAGGACCTGGCGGCTCTGGAGCAACCGAGGCCTCGGAGGGAGCCTTTAGACAGGGGAAAGGGACCGGCCTTGGCCGCGTTCAATCCGAGAAGAGAGTACCAAACGGTGGTGGCGCCGTGTGTCGACCTGATGCCATTGATTGCTAGAGGGCTTACTGAGGTTGGGAATGGAAGGAGGGAGACGCCATTGGCACTGTATAATCAGGAGAGGCTGTACTCAGTGGCTGCAAGGCGATTTGGCAGGAAATGGAGACCAGATTCATCAGATGATGATGCCGATGAGGGTATGCCTGCGCCCAAGAGGAATCTGAGGTTTGGAAAGTTTGGGGCTTCGGGCGAAGAGGATTCAGAAGTTGATGAGTCTGGGGACACAGGTGCCATTAGGAGGAGATGGAGCAGTGCTGCTCTCAGGAACTGCGATATGAAGAAGGAAAGGCGTGTGCTCAAGTCTTACGAGGAGGAAAGCGATGATCTCGCTGGTAAAATCCGAGAGCTGCGAGAGGAGATCAGAAATAGGGAGGTTTTGGGTACTGAGAGGAGGCGTTATGAGTCCAGGGGTGAATCTCTGCTTACAAGTAAAAGGTCACACTCTCATCTCATTATATGCTATTGTTTTGTATTTGCTGTGTAGCCTAGGTACTTCATATAGTATGGTTCATGAAATTTAGGTAAATCAATGAAATATTGAAATTTGTGCATCATATTGTATGAAATCCTCTAGTTCAGCTTCAACTTCTAGAGTTCCGTTTTATCATGACACTGACCTTTAATATTAAAATTAACAATAATACAAAGAGTGAGGCAATATAGATTGCTCATCACAGCACATCATGATACTTTTCGTTTTGACTCAAGGTTAATGAACGATTGGTGAATAATAAATTTAATTTGGCATGTCCTGTCTCACTTTGAAATAGAGATTGCATCCATATAACCAGCAAGTTATGTTGTTTCTGTCTTCAGATTTGATGAGTGTGGTGTCTCCCCTCTGACAGTCAAAGCACTTAGCGATGCTGGATATATACAAACAACTGTGGTGCAAGAGGCAGCTCTTCCTTTATGTCTTGAAGGTATTATATTTATTTTACTTTCTCTAGGATTTTTTACACATAAAAAGAAAAGGGATGAACTATGTGATATGAGGAAAACATTTGTTTTGGTTCAGAAGAATTTGAGAACATATTTGTCAGAATGTGGTTTAGGTTGCCCCTCGTAATCTTATGCATTTACATCTCGCAAGAAGCCAGGCTGTTAAATCTTTGTTTGTACATTGTAATATCTTCTTTAAGCATAAGCATATGGTTCATGATGTTTGACTTAAGTATTTCTTCATTTTACTAATTTGACCTTACGATACCATTCTGTTATATCTCTGCCAAGTCATCGCATCACAGAAGTTATCAAATTTCTCACTTGTGCTACTATATATAAGCAGGTAAAGATGTTCTTGTCAAGGCCAAAACTGGAACTGGCAAAAGTGCAGCTTTTCTGGTAAGTAATGTTCACTCATGATATATTAGTTTCAGACATTCTGTTTCTTTTGATGTTCATATTGTTCAACCAATTTATTCAAAATGGATTGAGAAACAGCTTCCTGCAATTGAATCAGTCTTGAATGGTATGAAGAGCAATACAAATCAGCGAGTATCTCCAATATTTGCTCTTGTCCTCTGCCCTACAAGAGAGCTTGCTATTCAGCTTACAGCTGAAGCAAATGTCTTGTTGAAGTACCATGAAGGAATTGGTGTTCAATCTCTTATTGGTGGCACTAGATTCAAGCTTGATCAGAGACGTTTAGAATCTGATCCATGCCAGGTTTGTCATCTTTATTGATCTACTCAAGATCGAGACAAAGCTAACTTTGTCCTGACCATTTTTCCTATTTTTCTTCTTTCCCTTCCAGATTTTAGTTGCAACACCTGGTAGACTGCTGGATCACATTGAAAACAAATCATCATTCTCTGTTCGTTTGATGTAACACCTCTGGTGTTATATTAACTAAAACCTGCCATGTCATCATATGCATTGCAAAGCATTCATGGTTAAGTCAACTTTAATGTGCATCAACTAAAATAAGTTTACATTTCATAGGTTGATTGAGTTTCTGGAATGACTTGTCACATGAAATGATAAAATCTTATTTTCGAATGTCATCGTAAATGCTTAGTTTATACTCTATGTACTTGAGGTGTAAACTGTGTTTACACTAGTATCAAGCATAGTGTATAAGTCTAAGTCTAACCCTAAAAATGATTTCCATATTTGAAATTAAATTTGGATTTCCAAACTTATTTCTAAACCTGGCTATCCAAGTTTAAATTCAAATAGGAAATGCTATAAAAGGTTTTTCAAAAGTCAATTTGGTCAACCAAGGGTGTAATTGGGTCAATGATCTAAAAATGTCCTTGGATGATGTTTGTGATCATTAATAACCAACCAATTAAATTAGAAACCAAATTAAGTTTAAATTCTATTTCAAAAACCCTTTATTTCCAACCCTAGTTTTATCCCCTTTTCTCTAATTCAAATTTTATAAGGAATTTGGAGATACTCTAAAAAGACATTTTGTAGATCTTGACAGGAGCTACAAAGTTGGTATACAAAGTTTTTCAAGTTTCCAAAAGGAATTTCAAATTAATTTGAAAATACAGTTCTAGCATTTATGTCCTTTTGAATTTAAAACCATAATTTAAAAATTTTGCATAATTTGAGGAAACTTTGTACATGAAAAATGTTTGGTTTGACAAACTCAACATTTCATAGTTTTGAAGATTTTCAAGTTTTATTTAAAAATCAAAAGTAATTTCAAAAGTTTATTTCTAGGGTTAATCCCCTTTTCAAATCTGAATTCAAATTTTAAAATCTAAACAGAATTTGAAGATGCCCATTAAGGGAAAAATGTAGCTCTTGAAAAGTTATGCAAATGATATTTTTGGAGATTTTCAAGTTCTTATATAAATTTGGAAATAATTTGTATTTTGAACCGAGTGGCAATCCTGTAAATAATCCGAACAGCACCTAACCCTATCGGCGAACGCCATGGCCGGCTTCGCATCGCGCGCCGCCGTCCACCGCCGCGCCTTCCCGGCCGCCCGAGCGTTTTCGGATGCGAGAAACTTCACCGTCGCCGTGTCACTTGCTCCTTCATCGCCCCGAGCTATAAATACCGACCGGACGTAGCCGTTCTTTTCCTTTCTTCCTCCCGCCACCGCCGCCGACGATCTCCCTCCGCCGCCGAAATTCGCCGTCGACGCTCCACCTCTGTCTAATTGCCCTCGCTCAAAGCTCCGCCACTTCATCACGGTCCTTTTGGGCCAGTCCGTGCTTTCTTTCATCGCCCGAGCTGCCTGCACGCAGTCTTCTTTCCCCGCGGCCGGTCAGTCGCGCCGCCGCCGCCATTTCCGTCGTTTGCCGTCGCCGGAGGTGAAAATATTTTACCTTCGACCCTTTTATCGTGCTCTCCGTGTTATCCTGCGTCTGATGCGTACCTTGGTTTGGGCAGCGCATTACCGGAGGTCGCCGTAACACCGTCGTGCCATCGGAGCGCCGCCGCCGCCATCACCGCCGTCGACCACAGCAACCCAGCCACTCCGGACCTCCCTTAACGTGCGCATCAGCGCCGTGGTGAGCTCCTGCGTCTATTCGTGTTATCAATTTCATCCATCTCGCATCGGGAGTTGTTGTAGTGCAGTTCGAAGTCGTCGGAGTCCTGCTCGAGGGCTCGGCCGACGAGTCGAGGGGGTGACGGTCGAGGTGCGGACTCGAATCGAGGGGTCGAGTCGAAGGGTGCACTGTTCTCGAGGGTATTCGAGGGTTGCACTGTTCTCGAAGGGGCCGAGTCGAGGAATCGAGTCGAGGGATCGAGTCGAGGAATCGAGTCGAGGAATCGAGTCGAGGGATCGAATCGAGGAATCAAGTCGAGGGGTCGAGTCGAGGAACCGAGTCGAGGGGAGGCTCGTTCGTCGGGCGGAGTTCCGTCCTCGAGGGGAGGCTCGTTCGCTGGGGGAAGTTTCGTCTTCGAGGCTGGTCCATTCGCTCGAGCCGAGTTCCGTCTTCGAGAGGACGCCCGAATTGTAACCTCGAGTGTACAGTACCTAACCGCTCGATCGCTCCTCGAGCAGGACTTGGTTTCGAGCCGCCATAGCCCGTCCGTGAGTTAGCCGGGCATGTCTTAGCCTGCGGGACCTCGAGCGTCGATAGCCAGCTCGAGGCATCGCCGGTCAACCCCGGCGGGGTCGGCTGTTGACCCAGAGACACTGTGCCGATTTTCTTTTTCTATTTTCAGAAAATGATTTAAATGCTATTTTTCCTTGAAAATTTATAGTAATTCATATATAGCTCCAAAAATTCTAAAAATTTTTGTGAATGTTCTTTATGGTGTTATCTACCTAGGAAAAATATGAAATGCCAAATTTGATAACTTTAATTTTTATGTCTTTGTTTAATGTTTTTAAATAATTAAGTAAACTCTTTAGTTAACCTAATCATTATAGGATTTGATTGACCTTGAGATTGATTGATGACCTTAGGTCATTAACCCTAATGACCTTTGGCACTTTAATTAATTGTTTGCGCTTATCTTAATCATGTTATTAGGATTTAATTAACGTTATTTTATGTGTTTAATTAATTATAAAAAAATGACGTAGTTAACCCTAACAAATTATATAAGCGAAGTTTTGTTGGCTTGCAACTTTATCATTAAGAAGAGTTGTACTCAAGCCCTTAATCTGATCATACACTCATCAAGCATCATGTTTACTATTCCATCATGTAAAGCATATTAATTATTGAATAGTTCCCTTTAACGGAGAGTTAACGTATCACTCAGATCCGAAGGACGAGCAGATTCAAGAATCGGGAGTTGATTCAGAGTTCGAGAACTTCTACCCCGAACATCAAGGCAAGCCCCGGATGCATCTAAACCCTATTCTATTTATAAATGTTTTACTGCTTCAGCTCTGGTATGTTGCATTCAGTAATAGGAGTTGAGTGAAAACCCACAAAATTGCATTACCTGTCTTATTCCTTATCCCTTGTTACCTAATGAAAGATAAGTAGTAATGCTTAGCCCTGCTCATTTATTTATTTATTCAAAGGCAGAAGAATGAAAAAGATGAGATTGGTTTTATTGTTGGAATCTTGATGATAGTAAGAAATCGAGTCCGGACGGCGAACTTGCACTGGGAATGGAGTCCCTCTGTAGTGTTCTCGTCTGTTGATGCCCTAGGTCCCGTGCGTTGGTGAACTGTATGATATCGAGAATGTAGAAATCCACATGCATGAAGTGGTATACGGATGGTTGGAGCCGTGTATGCCATGGAGTGACCTAGCGTGGGGTCAGAGAATCCCATCTGCTGTCATAGTGTGTTTTACTGTGGGGTTAAGTTCCCATGTATCTCGGTACGCTGGGCCGCAGAGCTCACGTGTATCATGTGGTGATATATGGCTGAGGTTGTTATCCCGGTATATCGGTGTACCTGGGGTGCTTCGGAGTTAAAGTCTCCGGTATGCCCAGTCGCCTAGGTCCCAGCTGGGTATGGAAATGGATTCGAATCGCCGTTGCTTCTCGGAGAAGAAGACTCGATCGTTGTTCATCATCGTAGTAACAACTTGAACAAAAGTTAAGATTCAATAATGAAGTTGAGTGATAATGGGAGTTAGCCCAAGCAAACTTCTCTTTCTATAAAGCTTTTACGCAAAATTTCTTATCTCCTACAGACCTTACCTTGTCCCTCTAGCCTGCATTTCTGTTTTCTCTACCCTTCTCTTTCGTCGGGTCAGTCTTGTTGAGTACTTTGTACTCAGGGTTTGTTGAACCCTTGTTGCAGGTGAGCCTCATGGGCAGGAGTGCTTTGCATCCTGCTGCATGACAGTCGTCGAGGAAAGCGACGAAGAGTAAAGGAGTTCAGCTCTTGGGCAGAGCTTTTGTTAATATTGTAATCTACTGCTACTCCACTACTATTATGGCGTGTATAATCCAAACTTATTGATGTAAATATTTGAAAGTTAGAGTTTTGTAAACTTATGTTATTGTAAGTCTTCCGCTGTTTTACTCCATGGTACTTTATTTATATGAAACTGTTGTAATACTGCAATATCTCTCTACAACGATTGATTCTGCTCGGAGAATCGTGGATGATTCGGGATTTACCCGACAGACTTCTTAAGTCGTATGGAACACAGTCATGGTTATTTGGAGTCTGTTTAGACAATAATCATGCGTGTGGGCCGTATGATTTAGGAGGTTCTGCCACATTTGATGAGATTGAAATTGCTTGTGTTGGATGAAGCTGATCATTTGCTAGATTTGGGTTTCCGTAAAGACATAGAAAAGATCGTTGATAGCTTGCCACGTCAAAGACAAACATTGCTCTTCTCAGCTACTATTCCAAAAGAGGTAATCAGCATAGGTCACGCACCAATATATGTATATTTTTTATAACTTTGTCTGTGTTATATTATATTATATCTGTGAATGAATAGCCACTATCATAAAATTGGGAATAATGGTTGCTGGTTGTGATTGACAGGTTCGAAGAGTTTCACAGCTAGTATTAAAGAGGGATCACGTTTTTGTTGACACAGTGGGCCTTGGAGCTGTTGAAACCCCAACTAAGGTATACTCCTTATTTTATTTTTTTGGAATGAAACTGAGGATACTGTGTGTCAATATTTCGCCCTCTTACTATTCTGATAAGAGACTTGATACTCATGTATAGATGTTTGGAGCCATATATTCTCCACTCTTTAGTTTGACCATTTGAATATTATGCCATCATACCTTTTTAGGGATACATGAGTTGTATTTGTAAATCATGTCTTGCTTAAAATATAAGTTTGTAGTCCTCTGTTATCCTTCTTTTCTATTCTCTGTTATGAAAATAATTTTGTTTGCTCATAGACCTATTTTTGAAGGGCGGCCCTGGTGCAAGCGGTAGAGCTTTACCGCCTGTGACCAAAAGGTCCAGGGTTCAAGCCCCAGCCTCTGCACATTTATGCAGGGATGGCTGCTGGCTATTTTTCCTTCCCCAGACCCCGCAGTGCGGGAGCCTACGGCACTGGGTACGCCCTTTGCTCATTGACCTATTTTTACCCCCTGTTGTTGAGCTTAGGTTCAGCAGTCATGTCTTGTGGTACCACATGAGCTGCATTTTCATATGGTTCATCATCTACTTCGAGAGCATATTGATCGTGAAGTTGATTACAAGGTCCTGCATCTCCTTTTCTTCGAACAACCAGTTGTAAGAACTTCAATGTTTTGTTTTACTAATAATATTCAAATTTCAGGTTATTGTTTTCTGCACTACAGCCATGGTGACTGAATTTGTGTATATCATGCTTCGAGATTTGAAGTTAAATGTCAGGGAAATTCACTCAAGAAAACCTCAGCTTTATAGAACTCGCATATCTGAAGAGTTCCGGGGCTCTAATCGCTTAATTCTTGTAACCTCAGATGTTTCTACTCGTGGGGTGAATTATCCAGATGTCACCCTTGTGATTCAGGTGAAATTCCATTCATGGTTATTCCGGCTGAAGAAGGTTTAGGAGAATATCATTTATTTGCCTAAGCAACTGGAGAATTCATGTCTAACTCAAACAGTTGTGTGGCGATTACATTGCTTCTGTGCTTCAGTATTACAGTACTGACATACATGGTTGTTGGATTAGGTTGGTGTTCCTCCTGATAGAGAGCATTACATCCATCGGCTTGGAAGGACTGGAAGAGAATGTAAATCTGGCAAAGGAATTCTTTTGCTTGCACCATGCGAACAATATTTCTTGAATGAGATAGGTGATCTCCCTATTGAGAAATGTCCAGCACCAGACATTGGTCAGGAGATGAAGCAAAAGGTCCATATTGCTAACTTAGCTTGCGTTTTTGTTATCTTTTAGTAATAACTAGTCTATAATCATCTCATCATGCAATTTGTC
>CM041635.1:59097635-59110970 GCA_023333625.1 Bothriochloa decipiens | reverse complement strand
TGTGCCCACGACAGCTTTTCTGATGTTTTATGTCATCATAACACTATTTAGTTCACTGTTTGATTGCTGCGCCCATTATATTGTAGTGATTTTTTTTAGTATATTATATCGTAGTGATTGAATAGTCACGGATGAAGGGCGGCCCTGGTGTAAGCGGTAGAGCTTTACCGCCTGTAACCAAGAGGTTCAGGGTTCAAGCCCCAGCCTCTGCACATTTGTGCGGGAAAGGCTGCTGGCTATTTTCCCTTCCCCAGACCCCGCAGTGCGGGAGCCTAGGGCACTGGGTACGCCCTTTATTGAATAGTCACGGATCAGCTTATTCAGCCATTATCATACTTTTTATTCATGTTTTGCAATGCAGGTTGATGATTCAATAAAAATTGTTGACATGAGCATCAAAGAAGCAGCGTACCATGCCTGGCTTGGGTACTACAACTCAATCGCTGACATAGGTAGAGATAAAACCATGCTTGCTGACCTAGCAAATCGGTTTGGTGCCTCGATCGGCTTGGAGAAGCCTCCAGCGATATACCGGAAGACCGCACTGAAGATGGGGCTGAAGGATGTCCCTGGGATTCGAATAAGGAAATGACTTGTTCCTCAATTGAAAACACAGCACGGTTGTTTTTTATTTTGGTGTTCCCTTAGGCTTTTAGCCTAGTGTACAGATTCACTCATAGTCTCAGGGATGAGTAGTATTTGTTCTATGTTCATCTATACTAGTTCCATTGATCAGCATCTTTTTTTTTTTGAACTCATTGATCAGCGTCCTTGACAACTATGTAGTGATGAATAAGATGGGCTTCAATGCGAATCATTGTAATCCAAAAGATGTTGAAACATGTAACCGTGCGTTTCAACTCATTGTACTATTGTGGTACCGCTTCCCAATAGGATCTGCTTGACTGGGTTTGTTTAGAAGATACAACTCTACCAAAATCATTTTTATATCAGGGGGCATGAACTCGTGCGTTAAGAACAGGCGTCCAGGCCTGGGTGCAGGAGCGGTCACTGAATCAGCAAGACGAGATGTGCATGTGGTTTAACTATTCAATATGAATATGTGTGCAGCTCACGAAGCACAGTACTGTGCTGGAAACAATATATCCTCCAGATACAATTATAATTACGAAAAGACAAATTGTGACAAATAGATAAGTTCCTAAAAAAAAAGACCAATACATAAATAAAATCATCGGTGACTGAATCTCATTCAGATACAGAACATGTTAATATCTCTTTATTTTCAACAAAATGACCCAGGTACATCATAGACAAGATACATCAATAAGACTTATCGCCTATCTGAGGCCACTGAATCAGCAGAAAATAGATACTTCACGCGAGAAAGAACCGAGTCATGCGCTGGATCATATGGATGGTCCTTGGACGGGATCTCCAGTATAGCAGGAACAGGTTTGTTGTAGCCATCAACCAAGAACCTTATCATGTTTGCAACCTGACAGACACAAATTGCACACGTCAGAGAACGTATTCCATACCATTTTTTCAAAGCATTTCAATTTAGACTTTTACAGTACTCAAAATGCAAAAGCTTAAAGCTGATTCTAGTGCATTGCTGGAATTCCTATATTCATTAAATATTAGTAGCCTAAGTTCTGCAGACTGAGCAAGCACTTTACTATAAGTCTAGAACTAAGCCGAATGAAAGGTTGAGCGGTTTTGACTCATTACACCTGCAGGGACATAAGCAAGTATGTCGTGATGAAATAGTTTTACCCCTAAAAAACTAAAAGGTACATTTTATGTGTTTAGAATTGAGTGCAAATTTCCTAGAACTAATTAATTCGCCTGAACATTGAGGCATAAAATTTAGCGTGCCATGATCCCATGATAGAAAAGAATAAACAGCTGGACAAAAAAATACTGTATTAAACAAGATTACTTACAAATTGGCTGATAAGTACAATTGCAATGTCCTCTCTAGTGGTGAACTCCTTAAATGCATCTTCAATTTGTTTAACTGTTGTTTCTGTAGCATAAAGACATAGCTTAGGAAACACACAGGATGTTATCATCAATATACTAACAAACACAAACAACATAAATAAAAGGAAAAAGCTAGTGCTACCAGATCAGCATTTCAACTAAATACAGGAAGCCATAAAAAATGTTCAGCTAGAAAATAAAATTTTTTCATCGTTCAAAAAAGTACACCAACTGCCAAGGAAAAAACTAAATGTGTCCAATAAGCTACTTTAGAAGTTTTGAGTATCTTCCAGAGTAAAATTTACGGCCCAATAGAGCAACTTCAGGTTCAACAAATTACCTGAACAGGTCCTGGAATTCACAGATGATTGTGTAATGTTCAACTACAATTTTTTGGCACAAAAGCTACCATAAAAAACCTTCATACGAAGAACCATTGCTGAAGCAATCTACCAGCACACCAATATTGCACTAAACTGAGTGACACGTGATGACCAGAGGCCATTTTTTCTGCGAGCGCACTATGCTGTGGAGCTTTCAAAAGATTCACCAAGTTGAACATTTAACTGTATAATAGTACTATGGATCAGTGGGCAAGTCATGCATGACCTTAAAATGAATGTTAACATCATCATTCTGTGAAGTCAAAAGCTAGGCAAGTTCAAACTAACACAGACAACTTAAATGGCTTTGCAATATTAACAGTTTTAAGGAATTACTGTTATCAACAATAAGATAATTTGTTTTCTTTCTCAGATCAACATTGCCAACTCCAGCCAACAAAAAGCCAGTCACTGTGTCCTGCAAAACAGAGTGAAGACAACAAAATCATTTTCACAGTATAACTCTAACAATGCATTAAGATTAAATTAGAAAACCAGGCCATACAGAATAAAAATAAAACCTGGCTGTTCTTAGGTGACATCTAACAGGTACTAACATCAAATTAAAAAGCTATCCTCTGACTGGAGAAGCACTGTCTACTATGACAAATCTATCCCAGTTCCAGGAAAGGTTTGGAGTACATGTGAAACAAGAATTAAAATTATATCAGGGGTCTCAGTAATTACTATGCTTGACCATCCACTAGAAAAGTTTTTTCCTTAACTGCCATCATCAGAAATTAAAGTGGTGTCTCGTTTGGCACTGGAAAGTTTTTCTTCCTTACTTGGCATTGAGTAAAATATCTGTGCCTTACATGCCACTTAAGTCCATTTTAGAGTTATGTACTGTTAGGGAGCAAGTGGCATGGTAAATGGCCTATCTGCCCCTATGTTCATCAAGTAGTAAAATTTGGCAGGACTTCCTTTCTTGCCACTCCAATACAAACAGATGGCACGTTGCCTTGTTTATGAAGTAAATAATACTGCGTTACCAAGTCAGTTATGCTACCATTCGCGTATATCTATATTCTATATTAGAATAAACATGCCTTGTTTATCAAGTATGCAGGAAGTAACTACTACGTTATCAGGCGGTAGACCATCAGCTAATTTATGTTCAGCTGTCCATACAGAACAGTCAAAACACGGAAACTGCACTGTTTCTGTGCTTCCCCTTGTTACAATGGCAGGATCAATAGAATAGCATATGGTGATTGCTGTGTTTGTCCAGTAACGAACCTATCTATTATTACTTATGCTTCAGCCAAGAAGCAATAATGCATGGATAATGAGTTTAGTGCTGAACAGCAAGAAATGATTGACAGATCTGTCGCCACTGAACAGCTAGCACAGCAGTTATATTTCTCGCATAACATAGGCCGGTAATGCCAAGCTACTAGAGAGGAAGGAACGGCGAGGAATCTCTCTTCGTTCATAGCTTCCTGCTGCGGATCTGATCTCTACCAGAGACAAAGTTTGAGTTATCATAGATTTATATATATATATATATATATAAAGAACTTAACTACTGGACACCCTAGCATCTTCACACATCAGATAAGCAAACATCCCGATTCGGCGATTCCCGAGTAATAATGAGGAGAGACGAAAAGGGGGGACAAGAAACGTAGGGAGCCGGCAGCGAGGTACCTCGTCGGCGATGATGGCGATTAGCGCAGAGCTGTTGGTCGGGATGTTGGCTCTCCCCGCCATTGCCGCGGCCTCTTCCCTTCCTGCAGCAATCGAAAACAAGAGGGACGCTAGGATCAGAGAAAGAACCGCAGGTCAGCGGTCGGTTTGGAACGAGGAATCCGCGATTAGGAAAATTCAGGATTGGACCTCGCGAGTCGCGGATCCGCGAGCGGGCGTGGAGAGAGAAGGGAAGGAAACCCGGCGCGAGATCGATCGATCGATCAGATTAGATGGATGCTTTGCTTTGTCCCGCGGCGTCGATGGATCGGATAGTCAGTCTAATCTGTTTCGGCTGCCTGTCTCAGAATATGATAATGAGGTTGAAGGTGGGTCCCATGTGGAAGACGTCCACAAGCTCTCGTGTCGGAGTAGGTGCTCGTGTATTTCTCCCGTGCCTATTTGATACAACTCGGCCTGTATACGTCTTCTTCTTTCCCCCTTTTTACGAATCACAGCATAATGTTTTATTTAGTGATTTTATTGTGTGTTTCAATTTGTGCGGTAATCAAACTCCGTACATTAGATGTATCAATAATCATGCCGTGCGTTCCGGTTTGTTTTAGATCAAATATACACCATGCCTTGACGCTTGACTCGAATGTGAACGTGTGGCGTACCATAGGAACACTGTATTCCACCCCCTAGAAAATACTACTCCCTCCGTTTAAAAATATCTGTCGTTTACGTTTTTCGAGAAATAATTATCGGTAATTATATTTTAAAAAATATTAATATTTATAATACATAATTAGTATCATTAGAAAGATCTTTGAATCTAGTTTTTTAAAAAATTTATTTAGAAATTTAAATATTATACGTATTTTGTACAAATCGAGTCAACACGAAAACCGAAAACGACGGTCAATTTAGAATATTCCAATTCATTTGAAAATGAACTGTACATTATGCTTAGATACGCTAGCTTAAGTACATTTGTATCCCATCAAACTATGGGCGATAAAAGCGAAAAAAAAAATTTCGCTCTATAATATTATTATACGAATAATACAAATTATTGGTTTTTCTGGAGTGGAAAAAATGAATGACAAAACAATTCTAAAAAAAAAATGCTATCGACCCAGAACAAGAAGGGCCCATCCTGGCCCAAAAATGCGTCTTCCCCACAGTCCTCCACATATCCTTCCTTCCCCTCTCCTCGCCGCCTCTGATCGCTTTTCCCTCGCGCCCAGTTTGCGCCGCAGTGCTGGTGCTCCGCGCTCCGCTCTTCATCCTCCTCCACTTCCTCCTGCCCCGCCGCCACTCGCAGCTCCGTCGGATCAACCTCCTCGTCGAAGCTCCCCGCCGCCGCCGCCGCTCCCCGTCACTTGGCCTCTAACGCCAAGGTAATTCCTGTGTCTCCCTACGCTAACACTTCACCCCCTCCTTCTCTTCCATCGTTCCCTGCCTAGTGCCTACTATAACACAGGAATGATCGATCAGGTGGTGGCCAAGTGGCTGGTCTACGACGACGACGACGACGACGACTACTTCATCCTCGCCTCCGCCGCCGCACCCGCGCCGCATCCGAACGCTGTGGAAGAGGACGGGATCGCCAAGCAAGAGGACGACCTGGCCCCGCTCCTCGAGCTCCCGGACCCCGACGACGTCGTCTCCGGCGACACCTCCTCCACCTCCGTCGTCTCCGCTGCTGCCGATGACGCGCTGACTGCTTCCGCAGACTCCTGCGTCACCGAGGTGGGCGCCTGCATTCGGAGGATTTTCCTCCCTATTTTGCGTGCGAGTTCTGTTTGAAGCGCGGATGGATGTCACTGCAATGCCGTGTTCTGTGTGCCCACATTTGCATCGCGAGTTCTTCTATTTTTCATCTGATGAGTTCGTTGTTGGGTTTGAGCATTTGAAAATTGAAATTCGCGCTGATACTGTATGCTGATCACATTTTCATCTGGTTTGAGTATTTTGAGGGGTATTCGAATTTAAGGAGACCACACCCTTTGCTTGCACAGGTGCCAGCGCGCACGAATTCGGCCACCAACACCGAGCCCGCCGCGGCTACGCTCCCGGAGGAGATCAACCTCGCCCTGGCCGAGCTGCGGTCGAAGCGCCTCCTGGCCGCGCTCGCCGCCACGGCCACGCCCTGCCGCCTCCCACCTGATGGCGATCGTGGTCTCCCACGGAGTCACGTACGTTTGTGTTAGTTTGTTTCAGTACAATTTTAGAACGGCTGCATCGGTGCAAGTTTGTCTCAGTAGAACTGCTCTGCATTGCATTGCTGCACGTTTTGCGTTCCATTCCTCTCTGATGAATATCAAACTAGCAAGGGTTAATCCTAGTAACATGTGTGTACAGGTTGCAGTGCATGCTTTGAGTTTGAGATACTGAAATGTTCTCTTCGTGGTTACAATACATATATACATATACAGTTACAAACAACACCCAGCAAAGCAAATAGCCAAGATTGAGTTACGAAAGCAGGTAGGAGTATGTATGTAACTATGTACTACACAAGAAGGAGCAAAGACTGCAAAAAGATGAGATGATCAGAAACAGCCGAGGAATCTGGTGGCCGGGGTCGTCCCTTTGGACCGGTGCTTGGCCGCTTCGCCTCCACCGACGCGCGCTTCTCTTCCGCCGCCTTGTGGACGGCTGCCGCCTGGTTCCGCATCTTCTCCGCGTACTCCGCCTTCTTCTTCTCCAGCTTCTCCTCTCTGGTTCGCAGCTTTGCTTCCACAGCTGCCTTCTTTGTGTTCTCCCACGCCATGATGGCCGACATCTTCTTGTCGTCCCTGCGTGGTGCATTCAGCGAGAACAAAGGTAAAACAAACAGTTTGTCTGGCTAAACAAGTATCCTAATAACTACAGTAACAGTAAGCAGAGCAGCAGGGAGAGTCCAGCTGAGCACTGCCTAGGTACGCACTTGTTGTCGGCTTTGCTCTTCTCGCTCTCCTCCCACGCCTTGATCAACGACAGCTTCCTGTCCATCTCCACCTTTGCAAGCACGGCATCTGCCAGACAAAAAAAAAAAAAAAGATAATCATGTGTTAGTGTACAATGCATTCATCAAATCAAGACTCGTTTTGCACTGAAAGCTTTGATGGCAATGTGTATATATGTACCTCTGTCAGCCGGAGCAGCTTCAGCTTTGTCGACTGGCACTAGAAGACCATCTGCAGAGAGACACGGGTTAGCAGAGCGCCTTGTGGCAAGCAAAACAAAGCAATCCATCCGGTCCGCCTTGTGAAGCAACTGCTAACTGATGTATACAGTACAGTATCGCTATCAGATTGGCCAAACGCCTGAACGATGTATAGGGCAGGCAACTGATCTGTACAACTAGAGCAGGTACGGTAACAAGGATATCTAAGACTGACAGGCACGGAGCTGGTGCAGATGCCTTTAGCAAATGAACAAGAGGAGGATGATACTGCAAGTGAAGTCTGCTATTATAGTGGCATTTGGGATCCCAAAGGTTACAACTCACTTGTCTGAATGACTGAATCGACAGGGGATGCCTCAACATGTGAGTATTATGTGGCCGACATTCAAGCCAAGGGAGACGCAAACAAGTCGAGTGCTAGCAGAGACCAGAAACGGGGGCAGTGGCGAGTCTTACTCTTGGCTTCTCCAGCTCCGGCCGCCGGCGCCGCCACCATCTCCTCCTGCTTGGACTCCATGGGCCGACAGATCTCCCCTTCTTTTGGCACGAGCTAAGACCAAGACTGACCGACCCCCAAGCTGCGTTGAAATGATGGCCAAGCCAAGCTGCTGTCTGTGCTAACCTCCTGCCCCTTTTAGAAGCTTGAAGAAGCTCTGTGGTAGTAGGAGTAGTAGAGCTTACGCGTTAACACTAAGCCCGTGCTAACACAACGGGTTTAATATGAGAATGACAAGAAATAATCAAATGATAACATCTTTGAATAGTTTAAGTCACACGTAATCACGTAAAAGCATATACATTATCCAGAATACACGCATCCATAATAAATGCATAATAAATTCATGTCTGATATATCTATCCAACTAATTTATTTAATTAAGTAGATCTAGCAGTTCTTTAAGAATATTACGGGTAGATTCCTTTGTGCTGCTCTTTAGAATGTCTACTAAAAACTCCATCTTCAGTAAATCCAAGCTCTGTGAGTTAAAAAAAATTAACTTATTAATTTGCTACTTAATTTTTAAAATATTCATAGAAATTATGCATGATTACTGTGTTGATGAGCGACGCTAATCCTTTGTCATCCTATAACTTTATGTAGTTGTAGACAAGGAAGCCTGCTGTTTTTCTGAAAAAGGAGAGAGCAAGTATTTGTTTGTTGTAGTTAAATCAAATGGCTACATATATTTGACAATAAGATAAGATAAATCACAATAAGTTGTTACCAGTTTGTTCCTCTTGGATGATTTTGTTTGAATTCACGACGTCAAAGAAAAATATTCTCGTTCCATGCAGGATTGGTAAATCTCATGGCAAGGTTAAAATGAAAAAGAACTCTCAGCAATATTTCTGTATATGGCGTGGTTGGATCTACATCCATGTACGGCAGATTTGGAGCATGCGGATCCATAATGTACATAATTTTGTCAGCCATGTCCAATATGAATAAAATATAGAACCTATCACGAAAATAAGGCAATAGTATCTGTAAAACAAACACAAAGACTATAAGTGCAAAACAAAATATAATTTTTTGAATGAGTTTAACAACCATATATCTTACAGTGCTACAATTTTAGATTTTGTAGTCCTTGTCAGGCCCACATTGAAGCAATTTTGCTAGTTCGTTATAGTCTATCCAGTCAACACACCTTGGATCTCGTCTAAATTGTGTTCTGTACTGTTCATTTTGCCAAAAAAGTACTCATTATATTTTTAATTAGTGATACAACTAATATATGATTTATTTATTGTATACATTAGTTAGTGAACAAATATTTCATCTTACAGCAAACTGGAGGTCCATGTGGTGTTGTTGGTCTTTCTCCGACAAATAGGTTTTGTTGGATGCAGCCATCCAAACAGCAAGGTTGAAGCAATCATGATCCATCCCCATATTTTTATTTAAAATTTCATCAATTTTTCTATGAGTTAAAGAAATCGGATATTGTCTTTTGCTTCGGACCCACTCTTTGCTAAAAAATCATGAGGGTCTTCATTTTCTTTGTGCTGAAGCGAAGGTGCCCCCGTAAGAATCGACGTAGACCCCGTCGGAAATGGTGAGCGTAGCCCTCCTCCTGAGTAGGACACTGTCGTATCCAACTCACAAAAAGGCATGGTTGTAGCAGAAAAACATATTTCGGCTGACAGCTGCACAATGGTGGATGGAGTTGTCGCATGTGGTGTATGCTCTATCCCAACGGTGTTAGGATATGTTGGTCCTGCAGTTGCCGTAACACAGGAAGATGGGCATATAAGAATTTTATTTTATTTTTTCAATTATAATGCATATGTAGACACATTTGAAATAGTCCCATCCTTACCTGCGGAAGATCCTTGTTGTGCTTGTTGTCTTGAAAGTGCACTGATTTTAGCCTTTCGACGCGTACGATAGTCACGTTGCTTCCTATTTATTTCCTCTCTTTCTTCATTGGTTTGCTGAGCCCTTATCCTAGCGCGGTACTCACGTTGTTTCCTATTCCTTTCCTCCCTCTTGTGTTCTTGTTCAGTGCAAGCTGGTTGACCTGGCATTTGGATGTTTGTTATATCGCTGAGCGCAGTGCGTCCTTCTCCTTGCATCCCAATTGATCTGTCAAGGCATCTAAACACATCAGAACAGTCCCTGCTAGCTATGCTACAACTAATCAAGATGCATGGTCAAAATTTGTAAAGATTGGAAAAGCCATCGTGTCTGTAGGATCTTGTATAGAAGCTCATGTTACGTCTATGTAAGGTCGAGATGGACTAGAGGGGGTGAATAGTATTTTCTAAAACTTATCGCACCGGCTAACCGAAACAATTATGAAATTAAACTAAACGGTCTAGCCAAGACTTCACCCCCTCTAACTATGACTCTAGATGCACCTTGATAAAAGATCCTAAGCAAGAATTCAATGTGCCAATCTAGTTAGTGCACAACTAAACAATACTAGCTTGCAAGGTCACACAAACCTAAGCAACTAGTACTTTGGCAAGTGGGTGTGCACCTACATAATTCTAATGAGCAAAAGCACAAAGCCAATCTAAGCTTACTAGATGCTCAAGGACAAGGTTACACAAACCGAACCCAAGAGCTCAATTACTTAGCTACACCAACTAAGCAAAGCGAGAGATAAACTTCTAGCTACACAAGCAAGAAGATGATTATCAAGCTACACAAGCTACCTAACCAACAACACAAGCAAGGTATATATATATAAGTAAATACAAAGCTTGTGAAGAGAATTGCAAACCACCGTGAAATGTGGAATAAGATGACAAGGCGATTTTTCACCTGGTTCACTTGGTTGCCACCAAGCTACGTCCAGTTGTGTCGACCACCACCCTTGTGGTTCCTCCGGTGTGACTCGCAAGCCACTTGCCTCACAAGGCACTCCCTCGTAAGAGAACCGCGAGCGAACCCATGCACAATTGGTTCTTCGGTATGACTTGCAAGACAATTGCCTCGCAAGGCAAGCTCTCTCAAGAGCATCGCAAGACCCCGTTGTGTTGAATGAGGTAACTCAATGACACGAGCAATCCACTAGCGTGTGTTACTCTTCACGATCCCCGCGAGGTGATCACCAACCTCTCACAAATCGACCTTCGGAACACCTCACAATCTCCGTTGCATGCCTCACGAAGTCCCTTGCCACCAAGCCGTCTAGGAGGTGGCAACCTCCAAAAGTAACAAGCCCACAAGCTTGTAACACGAACACCTAGTGCCACATGATGCTATCTCTCAAAGTAATCCACACTAGAATCACTCACTCACACTATCCAATAATCTCCTATCAAGTATATGTGAGTTAGAGGGCTCTCAAGCACCACAAAGCAAGCCACCAAGGCCCTTGTGTGCTCCACACCACCCCAAGGCCGGCTAAGGCCTCTATTTATAGCCTCCAAGACAAATAGAGTCGTTGCCCCCTCGGAGAGCCGTTACATTCAAATTTGGGTGGCCTACCGAAACTTCCGGTCACCTGACCGTAACTTCCGGTTAGTCCAGATCTAGCCATTGTACGCGCTAGATCTAGCCGTTGTGCATGAAGTCAACCCAGATTTGGCCTACCGAAACTTCTGGTCACCTGACCAGAACTTTCGGTCATCCACCGGAACTAAATCGGAACTTCCGTTCGTGAACCAAAAGTTAATCGGGACACGCGGTTGCTCAGACTGGGCTGACCGGAACTTCCGGTCCATGCCCACCGGAACTTCCGTCATCCACCAGAACTTCCATCGGAACTTCTGTCATCCACCAGAACTTCCACCGGAACTTCCGATCGTGAACCGAAAGTAAATCAGGGTGCGCGATTGCTCGGGCTGGGCTGACCGGAACTTCCGGTCCAGACCTACCGGAACTTCCGCTAGTCCAGCACCACCCCGCACTAAAACGGGCATATCTCTTAGCCCTGAACTCCGTTTTCGATGATCTTAGACTCTATGAAAAGCTTATTTAGAGGGCTACACAACCCACATAGCCACTTGATCCAATTCTCAATAGATCAAAGCATTTTTCCAATCCAAATGACATCAACTCCCTTTTCCAATGCAAGAGTTCGTGAAAACATCTCCAACACCTTCTCCTTTGCAAACGTTCCAACATCACCAAGTGTACATCACCATGTGCATGTGTGTTAGCATTTTCATAATTATTTTCAAAGGATTTTCTCATGATCTCACAACGCCACTCGATCCTAGAAATATCGCAATGTTAGATCGCTCAAGTGGCACTAGATGACCGATATGCAAACTCGTTTGCCCCTCTTGATAGTACGGCCTATCAATCCTAAATCTGGTAATCAACTTCTCGACACACCTCATGACCAGTGAAATGAAATACCCTAGGTTATACCTTTGCCTTGCATCTTCATTTCCACCGTTGTCTTCAATGTGCCCGTGCAACGCATGCACGACACGATCAACAATGATATGATCAACTTCACATCATCACATGACCATCTTGGTCCATCGACCTTGACCTCACTTGCTCTTTTCCGTTGAATCGGTCCATTGGTGCCAAGTCTTGCCCAAGCTTCACCGTCGCACGGTCCTTCGCTTCCAAGCCTCAACTTGCCCTTCACACTTACAACCGGTCCTTCGAGCCAAGCCTCATCTTGATCTTCACCATGCTTAGGTCACATGACTCCATGTCATGTTTCATATTCAATAAGCTCCTTCAGCATGCAACCCTCTAAGTCCATCGATCCTTGACCTTACTTGCTCTTCACCGTTGGGTCGGTCCATCGGCGCCAAGTCTTGCTCAAGCTTCACCGTCGCACGGTCCTTCGCTTCAAAGCCTTGACCTGCCCTTCACACATCCACCCGGTCCATCAAGCCAAGCCTTGTCTCGATCTTCACCTCATGGTCACATACATGTACCTGTGGACTAATCTGTGTATCTCAACCATAAACATATTAGTCCACCTAAAGTTGTCACTCAATTATCCAAACCAAACACAGGACTTTCAATCTCCCCTTTTTTGGTAATTGATGACAACTCTACAAAGATATGGAATTTAAGAATTTTTGGACTTTATGCCACTTATCCAATATTTAAGCTCAATGTTATGATTTGGATAAGTACCACAAAGTCAACTTGGTAGTGATAGGTCCCCCTATATGTGTGCTTCAATGATTCAAATTCAAGCTTGCACACATGCATAAATATGGAAATTTTGAGAGAGTTAGCACTACTAAGCGACTAAGGTATATAGAATAAACCTTTGAAGCGTGATATACCAATTGAAGTTGCACCATTGAGTTCATCCTTAGCATCATGGTTAGCTAGATATCACATTAAACGCACTAGATACCTCATGAGATCAACATTATAAACAAGGTTCTAGTACCACATGAATGAATACATATCTAGCTATACCATCCTATGCATGCTAGTTATCAAATCATCAATCAAGTTCTATGACTAGCATACACCACACAAGCAATGCATAGTGAATTTAAAAACTTATGCAAATGCAAGCAAGCACATGAATATGCACATGTCAAATGCAATCAACCAAGTTCATGAGCTTACTCCCCCTACTTGTGTGCTTCTCTTGTCCAAGAATTTTTTGATCCCCTTCCATTCTTCAATGTTGCTCCCTCTTGGTCCATGTCCATTTCTCTCCATCTTGATACAATGTATTGATACAATGTACATTTCTCTTCTCATTTCTAGAATATGCCTCTTGCATATCTTTGTACATTTCTCTCCCC
>CM041635.1:59079590-59092635 GCA_023333625.1 Bothriochloa decipiens | reverse complement strand
CCTTCTTTGCCCGAACCAGGATAAATCACTGTGTCATTCTTGCATCACCCACCGGATTAGGGAGCACGCGGATACAATATTACTCGTTGGTGTTAACCCTCGAGGGTCAGAACACCGACAGTTGGCGCGCCAGGTAGGGGACCGCGTGTCACTAACGATTTCCCGCCATTTTTCCGGATGGGCGATTTCGTTTCACCACTTCCGCACACTACGGTGATCTGGTTCGGGAGCCTGGAGTTCATGACCCTCGGCCAGGGCTACGACATGACCCTGCTCTCGATCAGTGACCCGAACGGAGGTCGCGGTACGCCCCCACGTTCATGGGGAGCCGCTCGCCAGTCTTATGACCATGCTTCCACATCCAGAAGGAGGCACGGTCGGCGCCGTCATCGCCGTCAACCCGAGTCGAGAAGGGTCCCCGCCGCTTTCTCCATGCCCCAGACCGGAGATGAGAAACCTCTTGTTGAGGGCGTATCTGACCCGAGTTTAGAGGTAGAGGGCAAACCGGCAGGATCCCAGCACAACCCTGACTCTGTTCTTACCGAGCGCTCGTCGAGGAAGTGCGACGAAACCCCCGCTCGATCAAGCTCGCTTCCGCACGGGCTGTTCGAGCGACTTCGGTGGCCTTCGACCGACTCCAACAATCCCACGACGACGGCTACGACAGCAACCCGCTCCGACACGAGTGCATTGGAGGACCGCCCAGACACCCTTCTCCGCGCGATGACGGATGCGAGGACTGTCACACCGGCCTCTGAGGGTTTGGCTTTCGCAAGAGCGCCCGGCCCCCGGAGGTACATCGTCGGCACACTCCGACGGCGGCTACAGGAGGAGGCACGGGGGCAATTCCCCGTCTTCTACTACGGTGACCCTGACTCTGACTCTGATCACTGGGATCCTACCCGAGAGTGCCTCCACATCGATGGTGGCGTCGACTCCGATCAGGAAACCATCGATCCAGCGGCCGCGGCGTCTACCGCCGTGGCGAGAGACGCTCCCCCAGAGCAGAGGACCAACAACCAGACGCACCCTGAGAAGCGTGCCCTCGTCCTGGCGAGCAGGACGTGCAGATGGCACAGATTCGGGAGTTGCAGGCGAAGCTTGCCGACGAGTAGGAACGCTTGCGCTTACTCGAGCTGACCCTCGAACAAGAGCGGTGACCGCTCGGCGGTAGAGCCCGAGCCAGGGCCCGAGAGGTCAACCGGCAGATCATCGAGGAAGGGGTACCCGAGCAACCCGTCCACTGTTATCCCCGAGCAAGCCAGAACGTTGTGGCGGCGGCTATGCTCCTCCGCAATATGCCCGCGTCATCCAACTCGCAAGCTCGACGGATACAACGCGAGGTCGAGGGTCTCCTCCAAGTTGCTACTGCCCAACAAGCCGAGAGCTCAGCCTCGAGGCGTCGAGGAGCTGCCTCTGAGCCTCAGGTCGAGCCCTCCCGGCCAGAGAGGGAAGGCTCGGTCAATCAGGGGGCGGCCCCCCGACAGAAGAAGAACCCGGCCCGAGAGCCTATCAACGATGACCGCGCTCCCCGCGACGCGCGCCTCGACGTTGTCGAGAACCGCAGACGCAAGCACGGGGATGCCGAGGATCGAGGGTACGGCGCCCATCGAGGGGGCGTTACGACAGCGAAGAAGACCAACAGGCCCTAGAGCCACCGGGCCCCCGGGTCTTCAGCAGGAGGATCCGCTGCGCCCAGCTGCCCGACAAGTTTCGACCCCCCACGAGCCTCGTCAAATAAAACGGTGAAACCAATCCCGAGCTCTGGCTAGCCGACTTCCGGTTGGCTTGTCAGGCGGGCGAGGTGCGTGATGATCACGCCATCATACGTCACCTTCCCCTGTTCCTGTCCGACACCGCGCGTAGGTGGCTCAAGGAGCTTCCCCCCGACCAGGTTCGCACTTGGACCGACCTTGTCCGTATCTTCGAGGGGAATTTCAAAGGTACCTACGTGCGTCCCGGAAACTCCTGGGAACTGCGCAACTGCAAGCAAAAGCCAGGGGAGTCTCTCCGTGACTTTGCTCGATGGTTCTCCAAGCTCCGCACTGAGCTGCCCCACATCTCCGACCTCGACGTCATTCTAGCGTTTGCTGCGGGTACAACCTGCAAAGACCTAGTTCGCGAGTTAGGGCGTAACTTCCCCGACACCGTCGACGAGCTTATGGATGTGGTCACCAACTACGCCGCTGGCGAGGAGGCCGTCGGCGCCTTCTTCAGCGACGTGAAGGACAAGGGAAAAACGCCGGTAGCCGACAACGCCGGAGGCTCGAGCAAAGGGTCGAAGAGAAATAACAAGAAGAAGAAAAATCAACAAGGCAAGCGGGAGGCTGCAGAAGATGATCTCGTCGCTGCAACCGAACGCAAAAGACCTCGAGGTCCCCCCGCGCCCCCCGAGGGCGCCATCTTTGACAAGATGCTCGAGGAGCCCTGTCCTTACCATAAGGACGGGGCAAGGCACAAGCTTAAGGACTGCCGCATGCTTCGAAGGCACTTCGAGCAAGTGGGTGTAAAGAAAGGTGACGACAAGAAAGACCAAGGCGGCGGCGAGGGAGACAACGGGGAAGACGGAAAATTTCCCGAAGTCTATGACTGCTACATGATCTACGGGGGTCCCTCGACCTAGCTCACGCCCCGACAGCGTAAGCGGGAGCGTCGAGAGGTCTTCTCCGCTCGTGTCGCGACGCCTCACTACCTCGACTGGTCTGATGCGCCCATCACGTTCGACCGCGATGACCATCCGGATCGAGTCCCCAACCCCGGGGCCTATCCGCTCGTCGTCGACCCGATCATCATCAACACCCGCCTCTCGAAGGTCCTCATGGACGGCGGCAGCAGCTTAAACGTCATCTACCTCGAGACCCTCGACTTCCTGGGAGTCAGGAGGCACCAGCTCTGACCCAGTGCCGGGGGGTTCCATGGCGTTGTGCCAGGGAAGAAGGCTTTCCCCATCGGCCGTATCGAACTCCCTGTCTGTTTTGGCACCCCTGCCAACTTCAGGAAGGAGACCCTCACCTTCGAGGTGGTCGGGTTTCACGGAACGTATCACGCCATCATCGGCCGACCGGGCTACGCACAGTTCATGGCGATCCCGAACTACACTTACCTCAAGCTCAAGATGCCAGGACCCAAAGGCGTCATCACTGTCGCCTCCTCCTACGAGCACGCGAACGATTGCGATGTCGAATGCGTCGAATATGGGGAGGCCGTCGAGCAAAACGCCATGATAGCCGCGACCCTCGAGCACCTCGCCGACGAGATGCCAGATCCCAAGCGACACACCGGCAACTTTGAGCCGGCACAAGACACCAAGAAAGTCCCCCTCGACCCGAGCTGCCCATGCGAGAAGGTGCTAACGATCAGCGTCGACCTCGAGGACAAATAGGAAGTCGTGCTCGTCGACTTTCTCCACGCAAACACCGATATTTTTGCGTGGAGTCCCTCGGATATGCCGGGCATACCGAGGGAAGTCGCCGAGCACGCCTTGGAAATCCGGGCCGGGTCCAGACCGGTGAAGCAACGCCTGCGCCGCTTCGACGAGGAGAAGCGTAGGATCATCGGCGAGGAGGTACACAAGCTTTTGGCGGCTGGATTCATCAAGGAAGTTCATCACCCCGAATGGTTAGCTAATCCCGTGTTAGTTAAGAAAAAGAATGGAAAGATGCGGATGTGTATTGACTACACTAGTTTAAACAAAGCATGTCCCAAAGTTCCGTTTCCTTTACCACGCATTGATCAAATTGTCGACTCTACCGCGGGGTGTGAAACCCTCTCGTTCCTCGATGCTTACTCCGGCTACCACCAAATTAAGATGAAAGAGTCCGACCAGCTCGCGACTTCCTTCATCACACCTTTTGGCATGTACTGCTACGTGACAATGCCCTTCGGCCTCCGAAATGCCGGGGAAACGTATCAGAGGTGTATGCTCCATGTCTTCGGCGAACACATAGGCGACACGGTCGAGGTCTACGTCGATGACATCGTGGTCAAGTCCAAAAGGGCGGACAACCTCATCCGAGACCTCGAAATCGCGTTCGGGTGCCTTCGAGCCAAAAACATAAAACTCAATCCTGAGAAATATGTTTTCGGAGTGCCTCGGGGCATGCTCCTCGGATACATCGTCTCCCAACGCGGGATCGAGGCCAACCCTGAAAAGGTGGCGGCCATCACGCGAATGGGGCCGATTCGGGATCTCAAGGGCGTGCAGAGGGTCACGGGCTGTCTCGCGGCCCTCAGCCACTTCATCTCACGTTTAGGGGAGAAGGCCATGCCTCTGTACCGTCTCTTGAAAAAATCTGAGCGATTTACGTGGACCGCGGAGGCCGAGGGGGCCCTCGACGAACTCAAAGCCAAGCTGACGTCCACTCCGATCCTCGTCCCTCCTCGACCAGCAACGGCGACTGAACCGCCCGAGCCCCTCCTCCTCTATGTCGCCGCAACCACCCAGGTGGTCAGCGCGGCCATAGTGGTGGAGAGGCAAGAGGAAGGACGCGCCTTGCCAGTCCAGCGGCTGGTTTACTTCGTCAGCGAGGTGCTTTTGGAAACGAAAATCCGCTACCCACAGGTGCAGAAGCTGCTCTACGCCATCGTCCTTACGCGTCACAAGCTCCAACATTACTTTCTCGGCCACCCGGTTACTATGGTATCCTCGTTCCCCTTGGGGGAGATCATCCATAACCAGGAGGCCGCTGGAAGGATTGCCAAGTGGTCAGTCGAGCAGATGGGCGAGACCATCACCTACGCATCACGGAAGGCCATCAAGTCTCAAGTGCTGGCGGATTTCGTCGCCGAGTGGACCGACACTCAGTTGCCACCAGTCCAAATTCAAGCCGAGCTGTGGACGATGTACTTCGACGGGTCGCTCATGAAGATAGGAGCAGGCGCGGGCTTGCTCTTCATTTCACCCCTCGGAGTCCACATGCGCTACATCATTCGCATCCACTTTGCCGCTTCTAACAATATCGCGGAGTACGAGGCACTTGTCGTCGGATTACGAATCGCCCTTGAACTCGGGGTCCGACGCCTTGACGTTCGAGGCGACTCGCAGCTAATCATCGACCAAGTGATGAAGGCCTCGAGCTGCCATGACGCCAAGATGGAAGCATACTGCAACGAAGTGCGCAAGTTGGAAGACAAATTCCACGGCCTCGAGCTTAGTCATATCGCTCGACGATACAACGAAGCCGCGGATGAGCTCGCGAAAATTGCGTCGACTCGAGGTACGGTCCCTCCGGACGTGTTCTCGAGGGACCTCTTCGAGCCCTCCGTCGATTTGGGCTCGGGGGCTTGCTCTACGCCCTCGAAGCCCCACCCCATGACCTCGATCGGGGCCCCCTCGACCGGGGCCCAGGTTATGGAGATCCAGGAGACATCTCCTCCGTCGAACCCGCCACCGGATTAGCGAGCCCCTTTACTCAACTGCCTCATTTGGGGAGAAGTTCCGGAGGACCGAACCGAAGCTCGACGGATCGCGCGACGGGTCAAGTCCTACATCATCTACGGTGACGGCAAGGAACTCTACAGGCGAAGCCCTTCGGGCGTTCTTCAGCGCTGCATTACCATCGAGGAAGGCAGGAGGCTCCTCGAGGACATACACTCAGGAGCCTGCGGCCACCACGCAGCACCAAGGACCCTCGTAGGCAATGCTTTTCGACAGGGTTTCTACTGGCCGACCGCCATTTTTGACGCCACGAACATCGTCCGCTCGTGCAAAGGGTGTCAATTCTACGCCAAGCAGACGCACCTCCCAGCTCACGCCCTACAAATGATCCCCATCACCTGGCCATTTGCGGTCTGGGGGCTCGATCTTGTGGGGCCTCTCAAAAGGACAACTAAAGGGTACACGCACCTGCTCGTTGCCGTCGATAAGTTTACCAAATGGATCGAGGCCTGGCCCATCAACAACATCCGCTCCGAACGGGCGGTCGAGTTCTTCACCGACATCATCCATCGCTTCGGGGTCCCGAACGTCATCATTACCGACAACGGCACGCAATTCACCGGCAAGAAGTTCTTGGATTTTTGCGATCGCCATCACATCCGTGTGAATTGGTCAGCGGTTGCACATCCTCGAACTAACGGCCAGGTCGAGTGCGCCAATGGCATGATTTTGCAGGGCCTCAAGCCAAGGATCCTCAAACGCCTCGGCAAGCACGGAAAAAATGGGCCGCGGAGTTGCCGTCGGTCCTATGGAGCTTAAGGACAACACCTAGTCGAGCCACGGGGTTCACCCCATTCTTCTTGGTCTATGGGTCCGAGGCCGTCCTCCCCACTGACCTCGAGTATGGTTCCCCTCGACTAAAGGCGTACAACGAGCAAACCAATGAAGAAGCCCTCGCTAACACCGTCGACCAGGTCGAGGAGGCTCGAGACATGGCGCTGCTTCACTCTGCGAGGTATCAGCAAAAACTTCGACGCTACCACGACAAGCGCGTGCGCCCGAGGGACCTCCAAGTTGGAGACCTCGTCCTACGTCGACGGCAGAGCAACAAAGGACGTCACAAGCTGACGCCGCCATGGGAAGGTCCATTCGCCGTAGCTGAGGTGCTAAAGCTCGGGACGTACAAGCTCGCTAACGACAAAGGCGAAATCCTCACCAACGCGTGGAACATCGAACAGCTACGTCGTTTCTACCCTTAGGGCACCAATGCCCTTGTACATTTCCGCATGACAAATATAAGGACTACTTTCGATTATAAGTTCAAACTCGTTATTGTACATGCAAGAGGTAGCCTCGACCCTGTCTCACCAGAGTCGAGCCTCCCTCGGGGGCTAACGGGGGGGAACCCCCCAAGTTCCTAAAAATACGAACGATTTTTTCGCACGCCCCCCTCTTTTTGCTTCCCAACCAAGTTGACAACGCCTCGGACTCCCTAGGGGTCGAGGGCTGTCAAGCCGGAGCTCTCCTACGCTTCCGGGCTACGGTACCTCCACTCGCTCCCCCCTCGAGGGATACGAGTTCATGTCGAACGCTCAGTCAAAAAGCAAAAGTGAGGCGAGCAAAACTCGAGTGCTTCTTCTTTCTCACACCTCGATACACTTCGCGACTAAGTAGAAAGCGCCTCGAACTCCCTTGGGGTGAGGGCTGTCGAGCCGGAGCTCTCCTACGCCTCCGGGCTATGGTACCTCCACTCGCTCCCCCCTCGAGGGATACGTGTTTGCGTCAAAAACTTAGTCAAAAAAGCAAAGTCTAGGTGAGAAGAAAGCAGAAAAGGTTCGAAAGTAAAACGACAAATCGCATTACGATAGATGCATTCATGTTCAAAAAGGGGCTTTCGAAGCCACATTGAATATAATTTACAAAAAATTAATTCATTACATGGGCAACCTCGCCCAGTCTTGCCCTACAGGCTTGCCCCGTCACTGCCCTCCTCGACGTGGTACCCTCCATCCGCGGGGGGGAGGACTTCACCCTCGAATAACTTCGCCAGCTCTCCCCCCGGCCTCTCGGCGTCGTTGATGAGCCCTCGGCAGCGCTCCTCATTCTCGGCATCGGTCTTCGAGATGTCAGGAACAAAGCCTTGGGCCACCACATTCATATCAAAAACGAAGCCGGAGGAGACCACCGCAAGCGCCCGCTTCATGCCAGTGTGAAGCGCCTCCCGCACGCGATCGCGAAGGGTGGCGTCGAGGTAGTAGATCCAGTCCACGAGCGCAGCACCGGGGATGTCTTCTTCGGCACCCTCGACGGGCCCGACCTCCCAGAGGCCGCAGAGCCGGTCGAGGGCAACCCGGAGCCGACGAAGAAGCGCCCCCTCCACCGCAAGGCTCTCCTGCAGCGCCTTGGCGGCGGTCTGGGTTGCAAGCAGCTCAGACTCGATGCCTGAAACACAAAGCAAGAATTTGATAAACCATACGGAAAGAACAAAGACTAAAAATCCTTTGAGGAACTCACCAGCACAGCGAGTCTCGAGGGTGTTGCGATCCCCCAGCACGGCATCGCGCTCCCCCCGAGCCTTGTCCCGCTCCCGCTGGGCCTCTTTGAAGGCTCGGGTCACCTCCGTCTTCTCGAAGCGAAGGGTCTCGAGGGCGCCACCAGCTAGGATGATGGCCTGCTCCTTGTCTTGGAGGGTGGCCCTCATTGCCCCGAGCTGGGTTTCCAGGTCGGCGGCACGGCTCTTCTCCTGCTGGACTAAGGCGGAAAGGGCGTTGCGCGTGGTGGAGACTTCAGCGAAGCTGGCCTCGAGCGAGCGGATGCGCTCCATGGAGCTCTGAGCCTCCGCCATGAGCAGCTCGACACGCTCCTGGGCTCGGACGCTCTCCACCCTGGCCTTCTCCGATTCGGCCTTTGCCGCGTCAGCCTCCTCCCTGGCAAGCTCGAGCTCCCCCTCGAGGCGGGCGGCTTCCCCTCGAGCGGCGTCGGAGTCCGCCTTCACCCGGGCGGCCTCTTCTTTAGCCTTGGTGGCCTCCTCCCTCATCTGCTTCAGCTCCTCCTCGAGCTCGGCCACCCTGCTCTGTGCAGAGCCGCCGGCCTCGAGTTGGCGAAGCACTTCCTCCCGGCTGTTGTGCGTTTCGTGGAGGAAGTCTGACTTGGAGTAGGATCGCCTCCGCGCCTCCTGGGGACAAGAAGTCGAGGGTTAAGGCATCCCATATGAAAGAACATAAAAAACTACATACGGCCTAACACTGAGACTCACCGCGAGGTTCCGGTCAAGGCCTTCGGCCAGCTCGACGCTCAGTTTCAGCAAGTGCCGCAGCCATGCCCAGGACCGCTCGGCCTCCTCCCAGCACTTGACCTCCGCCGGGTCGTTCATCTCGATCCCCGGAGCGCTGGAATCGCCGAGTTCCCGGAGCACGATGCACTCCTTGCCCCAATTTGGGAGGACCATCTTGACCTTGGCTCGCGTCAAGGACTCGATCTCCTCCACCACATCGCCTGGAACGCCGTAGCCCACGGCCAACTCCCCCGGGATGTGGAACTCCGACGCGGCGCGGGCACCCCTCAGCCCGGGGTCGGACGTCGACCTCCTCAGCACGCCAGAAGCCGCCGTCTCCTCTGGCTGCTCCATCGACGGTTGCGGCGCCTGATCTGGTGCTGCCTCCGGCGTGGTAGGAGGCAGCGAAGGTGTGGAGGCCGTCGCTTCACCCAACGCCACGACTTGTGGTGCCGGTGGGACCGCCGTCGCGCGTCTTCCGCCGGGCTCGGTACCGAGGCATCCTCCGGTTGCGCCCCCGGCAGCCGCGGGACCGTCGACACCTTTGACGCCGCTTCTCCTGCGGCCAGCAACTCGTCCAAAGTAATCACGGACACCCATTGTTTGGGCAGCCCGGAAGTCGCTTCCGCCTCCGACGTTTCGGGCGGTTGCTGCTCCAGCGGGTCCAGCAGCGCCGCGTCTCCCGGCGGCGTCTGCTGCGCCCGCTGATGCTGGGGCTGGCCCCCAGTTTTCTCCTCCTCCTGCTGCGGCCGTGGCAGCTCCGCTTCTTGCAGGGCCCCCTGCTCCTGCTCCCTCCGGACCTCGAGCTCGCGTAGCCCCGTCGGCCAGGGCCGCCGCTCTCCCGTCGAGGGGGGAAGGGTCGAGGTCTCCTCACCCTCGAGGTCCACGACGATGACCTCCTCTCCCAGCTCGTGGCCCTCGGGGGCTCCCGCCTTAGGTGCGGAGATCGAAGCCTCTGGACCGCTAGGAACGGAAGCCCCCGACGTCGGGGCGCCGTCTCCTGGTGCCGGGTCGAGCTCGAGGGCCGCAGGCGGTGACGTCAGGGAGGCACTCCCTCCCTCATGCGTCCTCCCAGGCACGGAGTCGCCACCCGCCGCGGCCCCCGAGACGCTCGACCCTGCAGCAGGAGTGGAACCTGTCAGCCTACCGCGCGCCATAGCACCAAGGGCGGAGGACAACCACTTGGCTTCCCACGGGGCCAAGGGCCTCGACGACGCACCTGTAGACGGGGCCTCCATCTTCGAGGCTGCATCCATCTTGAGCCGCTTGGCCGGCGCGAGAGACGCCTCCTCGATCTGGCGCTTGGGCTTGAATGGAAAGCAGAACGGCAAAAAGTTTATTAAAGCGCACGAAGAAGACGTAACAAAAAGAAAACGATTCAACGGCACTTACCCGAAGGGTATAGAGGCCTTTCGGGCACCCCTCAAACTGCCCGCAGATTTTGAGACCCCTCCCGAAGCCGAGCCCTTCGCAGGGCTGGGGCTGCTCGGGGCCGTCGGTGGGGTCGCCGCGCTTCCCTGCTTCAACGGGGCCTCCTGGGCACGCCTCTGCTCCGCGCGCATCGACGACCGGGACCGGGTCTCCCGGATCGAAGTGGGTGGGCTCCCGCCTCGAGTACGACGCGAGGCGGGTGATCCCCCTTGAGGCGAGGCCTCGGCCCCCCTTTTTCCACGTCGGCGCTCCGAGGCCGACGCCGTCGGCTGAGGGGCGCGCTGCTCCGCCACCTCCTCCTGCATGAAGGGGCGGTCAGCATGGGAGGATTCCGGCAGGATGCGATCGAGGCGCCCCTCGACCCCCTCGACATCATCACTATCATCATCATCATCTTCATCTCCCTCGGACGAGGGAGACTCCTCCTCCGAGAGCCCGTCGCGCCTCTGCTCAGCGCGGCGCTTCGCGAGCCTTTCGCGCTCCCAGAGCTTCTTGGCTTTCTTTTTCTCCTCCTTGTCCTTACTCCGCTTCTCTTGCTGGGCGGTGAAGCGTCTTACCTGACGATCGGGAGCGTCCTCCCTCAGTGGGGGCCTCGATCTCCGGTAGTCGATTCTCCCCTGCGCAAAGACATTTAGTCATAGGGACATAAGAAAGGGGAGGAGGAGGGGGGAAGAACTCGAAGGGCACGAGCCGGGGTACTCACCAGGTCGAGGCAACCCTCCTCCGGCCGCATGGGGAGGCGGTTGACGTCTTCCACCTTGAACAAGCCAGACACCATCCCCTTTACCCACGCAACGACTTCCGAGGCGGACGGCCTCTCGTCGGACATCCGGCACCTCCTGAGAACCTCGGGCGTCGCCGAGGGGAGCATCTCGTCCAACCGCAACGGGCGCTCCATCAGAGGGAGCACCCGTCGACTGTGAAAGGCCAAGGCGACCATCCCCGCCATCAGGCCTGCTTCTCGAAGGGTCCTCATCGCGACGACGAGGGGGTGAAGTCGACGCTGAAGGTCTCCCGCGACACCGAACGGCCAATTGTATGGACGCTCGGCGATGAGCCGCCCGGTGTACGGTGGGAGATAGCCGCCATCGTTGCGAAGATAGAACCATAGCTCGTCCCACTGGGAGTGGTTAGTCGCCAACCCGGTGGGGATGTACTCGCGTGGCTCCTCCGACCTCCCGGTCTTCAACGCGAAGTTGAGGCATCCCGCTCTGACGATTCGCCTTACTCCGACCGACACCGGGGAGGCGAACCACTCCCCCTTGTAGAGGTGGAGCCATAGCTCCCAATGTGGCTCCATTCCGAGATAGCCCTCGTAGACGGCCGCAAAGATGGCGGCGTTGGAGATGGCTTTGGGGGAGAAATGGTGGAGCTCGACGCCGTAGTAGTTCGTCAGCCCCCGCATGAACTTGCTTGGGGGAACGCCGAACCCGTGCCGATGGAACTTGAGGAAGCTCACCACATACCCCTCCGGCGGATTTGGCTCTTCGTGGTCCCTGGGCGGCGCAATCCACTCCGGCCGATTCGAATCCGTGATGGGGCGGAGAAGTCCTTCTCTCACCAGCTCGGTCAGCCTCTGCCACGTCACGGTCGACGGGCGCCAGGGCTCGACAGGCTGAAGGACTGGGGCCATGGTGGCGGCGGCGGCGGCACAGATCTGCTCGGTGGGCGCGGCGGCGGCAACAACAGCACGAATCTCCTCGGCAGACGGTCGACCAGGAAGGTTCCCAATCGCGACTTCTCGCTCTAAGTTTTTATCCTCACGCGCGCAGGAAAGCGGGAGCTCGGCAGAATGGCGAAGGTGGGAGCGAACGCCTCTCCCCCATCCATTTTTATACTCGGGAAGAGCAACGGGCGGAGCCCGGCGGCAGGGAAAAGGTAACTTCCCGCAATTAATGCGTTTACCTGACCGTTCCCCCCTCGCCCCTCGACCGGACGCACGCGTCACACCTCTGACAGAGAGCTGTTGCTCGGGCCCGCCATGATCGCACTGCTAAGCCCTTCTCCTCAAAAGGCGTGCCCAACGGTAAGAAAAAAGAACCGTCACTCGCTGACAGAGTTTTCTACATAAGGTAAAACGCACCTCGAAGTCTCGAGGGAGCGAAGGCCGGTCCTCGTGTGAGGGCTTAACGACCACCCTTGAGCACCGCAAAAGAGCGGGCTCTGACCCCACCTCGAAGTCTCGAGGGAGCGAAGGCCGGTCCTCATGTGAGGGCTTAACGACCGCCCTTGAGCACCGCAAAAGAGCGGGCTCTGACCCCGCCTCGAAGTCTCGAGGGAGCGAAGGCCGGTCCTCGTGTGAGGGCTTAACGACCACCCTTGAGCACCGCAAAAGAGCGGGCTCCGACGCCGCCTCGAAGTCTCGAGGGAGCGAAGGCCGGTCCTCGTGTGAGGGCTTAACGACCGCCCTTGAGCACTGCAAAAGAGTGGGCTCCGACCCTGCCTCGAAGTCTCGAGGGAGCGAAGGCCGGTCCTTGTGTGAGGGCTTAACAACCGCCCTTGAGCACTGTAAAAGAGCGGGCTCTGACCCCGCCTCGAAGTCTCGAGGGAGCGAAGGGCGGTCCTCGAGTGAGGGCTTAACGACCGCCCTTGAGCGCCGAAAGAGAATGATTACCCGTCGACAGAGATTTCCACGAGAGGAGAAAACGGGCTCTGACCCTATCTCAAAGTCTTGAGGGAGCGAAGGCCGGCCCTCGAGTGAGGGCTTAACGGCCGCCCTTGAGCACCAAAATCGGGCTCCGGCCCTAAGTCTCGAAGGAGCGAAGGCTGACCCCACGAACAAGGTTCGACAGCCGCCCTCGAGCACCCGAGTCAGGGGTGACCAAGGGGGAGCCAACATGAGGCCTTGCTCGAGAACAAACTCTCGAGACCCCTTTGGACGCATCCAAGGCGAAACGCTACGGACTTTATGGAATCCCCCCGAAGGGAGGCATCGAGCCGCCGAGACCTATCGAATGGAATCG
>CM041635.1:58955292-59074370 GCA_023333625.1 Bothriochloa decipiens | reverse complement strand
CCTTCTTTGCCCGAACCAGGATAAATCACTGTGTCATTCTTGCATCATCCACCGGATTAGGGAGCACGCGGATACAATATTACTCATTGGTATTAACCCTCGAGGGTCAGAACACCGACATTGCCATCATCCCATGTGGAGGCATCACCATAGGTGTGCTTGATGTTATTCCACAACACATGTGTGGACACCCTAGTGTAAACCTTATCAAACACATCAAAGCTCAAAGATTTGATTAGATACAAGAGAGCATTTGAATCAAGTGAATAGAGATCTATTTGAGCTTCAGTGAGGTTCTCTTTGTCCAACACATGGGTGAGACCATTTGTGACAACCCACCAAGCCTTAGGTCCCATGGCACGAAAATGATCAAGCATATGGTGTTTCCACCGTGCATAGTGTGTGCCATCAAATATATGCGTGTCACATAGACAAGCATCATCAAACCCTCTAGTTGCCATCCTCTCAGGCCCGTTAAGACGACTAAAATGAGAGACCTAGCTCCACGTGTAAGGTCAAGATAGACTAGAGGGGGGTGAATAGTCTTTTCTAAAACTTATCACACCGGCTAACCAAAATAATTATGGAATTAAACTAAACGGTCTAGCCAAGACTTCACCCCTCTAACTAGGACTCTAGATGCACCTTGATAAAAGATCCTAAGCAAGAATTCAATGTGCCAATCTAGTTAGTGCACAACTAAACAATACTAGCTTGCAAGGTCACACAAACCTAAGCAACTAGTACTTTGGCAAGCGGGTGTGCACCTACATAATTCTAATGAGCAAAAGCACAAAGCCAACCTAAGCTCACTAGATGCTCAAGGACAAGGTTACATAAACCAAACCCAAGAGCTCAATTACTTAGCTACACCAACTAAGCAAAGCGAGAGATAAACTTCTAGCTACACAAGCAAGAAGATGATTATCAAGCTACACAAGCTATCTAACCAACAATACAAGCAAGATATATATATGTAATATGTATGTATGTATAAGTAAATACAAAGCTTGTGAAGAGAATTGCAAACCACCGCGAAATGCGGAACAAGATGACACGACGATTTTTCACCTGGTTCACTTGGTTGCCACCAAGCTACGTCCAGTTGTGTCGACCACCACCCTTGTGATTCCTCCGGTGTGACTCGTAAGCCACTTGCCTCACAAGGCACTCCCTCGTAAGGGAACCACGAGCGAGCCCACACACAATTGGTTCTTCGGTATGACTCGCAAGCCAATTGCCTCGCAAGGCAAGCTCTCTCAAGAGCACCGTAAGAACCCGTTGTGTTGAGTGAGGTAACTCAATGACACGAGCAATCCATTAGCGTTACTCTTCGCGATCCCCGTGAGGTGATCACCAACCTCTCACAAATCGACCTTTGGAGCACCGCACAATCTTCGTTGTGTGCCTCACGAAGTCCCTTACCACCAAGCCATCTAGGAGGTGGCAACCTCCAAGAGTAACAAGCCCGTAAGCTTGCAACACGAACACCTAGTGCCACACGATGCTATCTCTCAAAGTAGTCCACACTAGAATCACTCACTCACACTATCCAATGATTTCCTATCAAGTATATGTGAGTTAGAGGGCTTCCAAGCACCACAAAGCAAGCCACCAAGGCCCTTGTGTCTTCGCACCACCCTAAGGCCGGCCAAGGCCTCTATTTATATCCCCCAAGCCAAATAGAGCCGTTGCCCCCCTCGGAGAGCCGTTACATTCAAATTCGGGTGGCCTACCAAAACTTTCGGTCACCTGACCGGAACTTCCGATCACCTGAACGAAACTTTTGGTCAGTCCAGATCTAGCCGTTATGCGTGAAGTCAACCCAGATCTGGCCTACCAGAACTTCTGGTCACCTGACCGGAACTTCCGGTCATCCACCGGAACTACACCAGAACTTCCGGTCGTGAACCAGAAGTTAATCGGGGCGCGCGGTTGCTCGGACTGAGCTGACCGAAACTTTCGGTCCATGCCCACCGGAACTTCCCGTCATCCACCGGAACTTCCACCAGAACTTCCGGTCATGAACCAGAAGTAAATCGGGGCGCGCGGTTGCTCGGGCTGGGCTGACCGGAACTTCCGGTCCAGGCCCACAGGAACTTCCGCTAGTCCAACACCACCCCGTACTAAAACGGGCATATCTCTTAGCCCCGAACTCCGTTTTTGATGATCTTGGACTCTATGGAAAGCTTATTCAGAGGGCTAAACAACCCACATAGGCACTTGATCCAATTCTCAATAGATCAAAGCATTTTTCCAATCCAAGTGCCATCAACTCTCTTTTCCAACGTAAGAGTTCGCGAAAACATCTCCAACACCTTCTCCTTTGCAAACATGCCAACATCACCAAGCGTACATCATCATGTGCATGTGTGTTAGCATTTTCACAATTATTTTTAAAGGATTTTCTCATGATCTCATAACGCCACTCGATCCTAGCAATATCGCAATGTTAGATCACTCAAGTGGCACTAGATGACCAATATGCAAACTCGTTTGCCCCTCTTGATAGTACGGCCTATTAATCCTAAATCTGATCATCAATTTCTCTACACACCTCATGACCGGTGAAATGAAATGCCCTAGGTTATACCTTTGCCTTGCATCTTCATTTCCACCGTTGTCTTCAATGTGCCCGTGCAACGCATGCACGACACGATCAACAATGATATGATCAACTTCACATCATCACATGACCATCTTGGTCCATCGATCTTGACCTCACTTGCTCTTCTCCGTTGCGTTGTTCCATCGGCGTCAAGTCTTGCCCAAGCTTTACTGTCGCACGGTCCTTCACTTCCAAGCCTCAACTTGCCCTTCACACTTGCAACCGGTCCTTCGAGCCAAGCCTCATCTTGATCTTCACCATGCTTAGGTCACATGACTCCATGTCATGTTTCATATTCAATAAGCTCCTTCAGCATGCAACCCTCTAAGTCCATCGATCCTTGACCTTACTTGCTCTTCACCGTTGGGTCGGTCCATCAGCGCCAAGTCTTGCTCAAGGTTCACCGTCGCATGGTCCTTCGCTTCAAAGCCTTGACCTGTCCTTCACACATCCACCCGGTCCATCAAGCCAAGCCTTATCTTGATCTTCACCTCATGGTCACATACATGTACGTGTGGACTAATCTGTGTATCTCAACCATAAACATATTAGTCCACCTAAAGTTGTCACTCAATTATCAAAACCAAACACGGGACTTTCAGTCTACCAGGCATAAGCATTTATCATGAGTTCATGACTGTTAAAAAGGCATAAGCATTTGTCAGGACTGAATTCATTAAGATCCTACATACGTACAGAAATTTTATATTACGTCTTTATCAGGTATAAGCATTTTAAATACTTCCATATGCAATTATCAGGAATATGGAGCCTCGACACCTCATCATAGTAGAAAAAAAAGAATGGTTGCATCTTGCTTCCTAGAATGTGCTTAGCACTGAAAGAGATAAACCGGGGCAGGACAGGCAATTCTGCGATCACAGTGCACTCACATGATATCGGCTGCCTTAACCGATCAGCCGTCGGCTGATTATGTCCACCGCTCCGCTGATGAACTCGTCCTGCACATGAAGATCTCAACCGCCCGCCTTATGAATTCGGTGGCGAAAGTGAACGCAGCTGAGTAGCGCACCCGATCTCTGCAAGCCAAGCGTCTCCGTTTTAGTCCCACGCCGCCGCCGGCGAGGTTCTAAACATGCAGCAGGGGCACGCGAATAAAGCATAGATGGAGCATATACATGGGTCGATGTATATCTATACCTGTGTGGGACTGGCAATCCCCGATCCAGCGGTCCGGCCTCGCTGCCTGCTGGCGTGTCGTCGTGGACCACGGAGACGACGGCGGCGCCGGCTTCACGTCAAGGGCCACGGAGCGCGATGGAGCGGCGTGCCCTGTCCACGACGCCGTGCCGTATTGACGACGTGATCTGCAGACGTTGGTACTGCGCGGGCGGCCGTCCTCCTGCGATGACCAGGCGATCTACTCGACGACGGCGCGAGTGCCGTGGCCAGGGCGGTTGTCCTTCCCTCACCACGGCGATCTCCTCGATGACGGCGCGAGTGCCGCGCCACCACGACGACCACGGCGATCACTCTGTACAAGACTGATCACCGACCCTTGCGTTGAATGAATTGAGATGAATTTTGAAAAAGGAAAGTCCCGCGCGGAAGGAAAGGGTCTCTAATTTTGCGTCGGCTTGAGTGGGGCGCGCAATCATTCGTGAGAGGCCGGTGGGAGGAGTAGACCATACAAGTGATCCTGATCATTGGATCTGAGTGAGTAAAGAGAGAGGAGGATGAAAAGAAATCTGGATTGTTGATTTCATATGAAGTTATTTTTATGGGTACAATTGCTAGGTGTACGGAGGAGGATCTTCTCAACGGGGAACGTTTTATGGGATGAATTTAACATTGTTTATGTTGGTATATTAATAGAGCACATCAATCAAAATCATCTTTTAAAAAGACAGGGCCTCAAAGAGAGATGCTTTTACAGTGGCATCACTGAACGAGGCAGGTGTGGCTAAATTACTCTATGTTGCTCAATTTAATTATTATTATATAACATAAAATAATCCTTGGGTAGAAATCAGAGAATAATGACTGACACGTCGGCGCCGGCCACGCGCTACGCGTCCGTCCCGTTCTCCTGCCTGCGGGCCCAAGTGGTTGTCGGCCGGTGACACGTGTCAAGTATCGGCGAGGTGTCCCGCCCACGTGCCCACAATCCGATCACCTTTATCTCGTCGTTCTCACACGACCTGTCCGAGTCGAAGCTTCCTCTGTCCATCGTGGCTCCTACGATGGGCCTTGTAGTGGGCTCGGAAATAGCCGGGCCTTCGTCGTTCCTGTATGGGCCAGATGTGCAGTATTTGGGCCTGAAGACAAGCAACGCCGCCACTAGCCCAGATTTGACGGCCACTGACCTTTTGACTACCAAAGGAAGGGGAGAGGCGGCTCGGCTTGGCTTTAGGGTTTGCTCGCGTCTCCTTCCCTTGGCTGCTGTCGTGTCGGCGGTGCGGTTGGCGGCGCCGGCGAGGGACGAAACATGTCGAAGAAGAACAATCTCGCCAAGAGGAAGAAGCAGTACGAGTTCGACCTCCAGAGTAGGATGCGATACGACCTCTCTTCGCTTGCCTCCTCTCCCTTCCTTGTCCAATCTCGATCGTCGCCTTGGCCTTGGGGAGTATTCATTGTCTGATTTGGTGGTGGTGTGCAGGGGAGAAGGAGGCCAAGGAGAAGCAGGCCAAGAAGCTGCAAGCCAAGAAATCCAAGATGAAGGTACCGCTGACCCTTGCTTTCGCTCCTTCTTCCTATATATGATGTATTGGATGCTTTGATCTGACTAGTAAATATAGAGGGATTATTACTCATTGACATTGCTGGATGGCTGGATACCTTTTCTCTATGTGCTATGGGCCTTCGATTTCCAATCATTTGCCTTAGAGAAGGCAGACCTAAGCTTGCTTAAAAGTAACGTGATGGTAACGAGCTACAGCTGGTGAATTTTGTCATTAGGACCAGGACCGTGGAGTCTTTAATTTAACATAATTACAAACAAAAATAAAGTTCTTGTCACTAAGAGACTAATTTGTCGCCTGAGTTTGCTTCAAACTGGCCAGACTCAGGAGCAGTTGCTCTCAATGCTCCAGCTTGGGGTTGCACTGAACAAACTAAACACATGGCAGGCATGAAAACTGTTATTGCGGCCATTAATTTCTCATGGCTTGATAAGGTTATGGCCATATTATACAAGTGCTAGTTTCTCACAAACCGTTTCTCTCGTTCTTTCTAAGGCATGGTCTTTACGATGATACTGTGTACACATTGAGCATGATGCTCATCCCTAACTTGTTCAGAATCCAAACGTATAGGCAACCTGGTGTTTTCTTGTAAGAGTCGTGTTGCACCTTTATTTATTATGTCTCATGAAATGCCACGCTTACCAGTCATTAGGCAATAGGCATTTGCCCGAATTGCTTGCAGCTGCTTTGATTATGATCAAACCAACATATATACATCTTCGATTGTTTTATCGTCTCAACTATTTTCAGGGGTCTGGTTTTACTCCTGTAAACGCTTTGGCAGTTATTGGTAACCAAATGTAGTGTACTTTAGGTGCATGAAAACGGTAGTTTACTCTTAAGCTCTATCAAGTTGCTCTCCCATTTGTGCAATTCAGCATTATGTTTGACTTCCTAAATTTGTGATCTAAAGTTTTGCCTATCATCCATTTTATGTACTTGTTGGCTTGTTGCCAAGTTCTTTGTGACAGCTAAATGATTCTTTGTGCCGTGCATGCTGTCTGTTGTGCTTTTCGTAATTTTGTGGCTCTGGGAAAACAGTGCTAATCTGCTGTCTTCCGAAACCGGAACCGGATTCCTTTGGTAGCATTCAGTGCTTGGCAATGAGATTTTCTGGTTTCTCCTAGTTTATGCGGTGGTGGCTTTATATCTTATACTACAGTTTTTTCCTCCTCTGGCTCATTGAATTTCACTGTTGTTGTTTGGTTATGTACTTTTGCTTGTATTAAGATCTGGATTACCTAACTATGCTCTAGAGAAACATTGATAATCCCCTTTATTCTATGACAGTCTACCATAAAAAAACTATTTAAAAGTTGCGCTTGCCTCCATGAGATCTGCAAATTATTCTTCATTTATGCATTGCTAGCTTTAAACAAATGGGGTAGCTTCAATTTTGTTCCCTTCATCAATTCATCAGATTTCACTACATGGTTGACCATGTTGTTGCACTAACACTAAGATTTCAACCACCTAACTACATGCCACATTTGTCTTAATGTTATTTTTTCTCAAATTGTTCAGATAGATGGTGAAAAGAATCGTAAGGGTGGTCAGTTTAAGGTTGGGAAGAAAAAGGTGAAGACAAAACTTTCAGCCTTAGCAAAAGCCAAAGCCGTCCAAGCCATGGAGGTCGACAAGTGAATGCATAGCACAACAAACATCATCAGCTTAACTGTCGAGCCAATGTTGGAACTCTGCACTAAATGTCCAAACTCCAAATTTCTATGCCCACACGAATAGCTTTTGATGGGACAACGGATGGGAACTGTGTAAACTTATGCAACTCCCATCGGCTGCAGCTGCAGCCTGTTAACCCTATTGCCTTTATGTACTCGTGTAGTGGTAGAGTATAAATGTGCTTGGCAACAGAATAACAATGGTATTGATTCAGATTTGTGATCTTTATGCTCTTTTGCTTGTGATGCAGCAGCATTTACATGTGCCAGTCTACAGTGTTGTGTCGTGTGGGTCCATTGAAATCATCCCATGGCCTTGTTTAATTCCACCAATTTGGTCATTAAATTTACTATGCAGAATTCCTATTCTCCGTCACACCAAAATACCGGTCGTGGAGTACTAAATATAGATGAAATCAAAAACTAATTACATAATTTTGTTGTACTTTGCGAGCGAATATTTTAAGCCTAATTAGTCAATAATTTTTATCAAATACAAACGAAATGTTATAGAAATTTCAGCCCCAATTTAGGGATCTAAACAAGGCCCATGCTTTTTTTGCTAGTGCAGCAGCACAATGTTGACAAGTGATGCCTGCTCTTTTCTCGCCATTTTCTCTGAACGTTTTCATCAGATTGCAAGCTTCTTGTACTACTGCCTCCGTCTGAAGAATATCATTCTTGCTTTTGTTGGGTCTATATGATCTTAAGTTTGATAAAATATATAAAATCAATAATATTTCTGATGCATACCCCATAATAAGTACCATAATATCTTTCACGATAAATATATTTACAGAGACATGGAAGTTGATAATATTTTATAAGCTAAGTTAAAATTAAGGAAGTATGAATTTTTTTTAACAAAGAAAGAAGTAAGAGCATCTTCAATAGACTTTGTAAATATCTTTACCTAATAATAAATCACCAAAATTTCTTATAACTTTTTTGTCCACATATGTTTTCTTCCACCTCTACCTCTCCTTATACGGCTCGATCACCCTGGGCATTCGGTAAATACCGAACCGATCAATTCGGTTCTTTGGTACCTATGCAAATTCGGTTCTCAAGAAATCGGCACCGATCGGTTCCAAAAACATTCGGTACCGAGGAAATTCGGTATCGGTAAATTCGGTTCGGTTCTGGTATTTACCGAACGGTACCGAACTGATCATAGAGAAGATGTAATAGCAAGTTCAAAAACTAATTTTGATATTATTTTATAGATCATAATAGTGCAAAATACATATACAAATAAAAATCCATAAGATTATAAGTCTAAGTGACAAAAATATATAATATAATAGTCTATAATAGTACAATCAATAATATAAGAGCACTCAAACTTATCACATTTTAGGTAATTTCGGTAATTTCGGTAAAATTCGGTTCGGTTCGGTATTTACCTCGATAAATTCGGTTCCTGAAGAACCGAACATGGAACCGAATATTTCGGTTTCGATACTTTCGGTTCGGTACCTCGATAAATTCAGTTCTGTTCTCGTATTTTGTGCCTAGGGTTACGCCTCGGTGTCGGCCTTTCTTCTGACTTTCTTTTCACCTGCCTCCTAATCTCCGATTGCGTTTCAGCTACGCTTACGAAAGGCCACACTTGCTATCCGTGCTAAAGTCAAATACAATACCTCTTCTCTAGCAAAAAGATTAAACCGGACACCATGCAGTCAATATAAATATACAAGGCATCGGCACATCTATCAAATCAAAATTGTTTCTTTTGATTCCTCAAAAAATCGTTTCTTTTGCCGATCACCACAGCAATCACCAAAAATCAATAAAATTCGATTCTTTCTCCATCCAATCAAAGAAACAAGGTCGTGCCTCCAGGCCACCCCACAAATCTACTGAGAAAGAAATCAAAAAAGGAATCAAATCCACGAAATCAGGTGGGTCATGCCTCCGGGCCACCCGGGTAGGGCGCCCCGTCGCACTATCAGCTACCGAAGCGACACGCCAACGCCACCACTATGCTCTGCTTCGCTCCAGCCGCGCCGCCGAGGCCAAATCCCACCGCCACCCACGCCTTGCTTGCATGCCGTAGTCGCGTCGTCGCAAAACACGCCAGAGCTAGTTGCTCCATCATCCAGCCCGTCGCTGCTATGCACGCCATCTACTTGTCGCCTCCGCCTTGCTCTCTCTTTCCTCCCTTCCCTCTATCTGATTGGATATGAGGACAGGAAACAGAATGACTGTGACCACGCAGAGCTGTACTCCTGGCCACGTCTTCCGGACGAATAGGACTCCCTCTCCTTTTCCTTCGTAGACTCGGTTCATGTGAAATAAAGAGGGAAAGGAGCTGAGTCCGCAGGTCGGTGCATGGGTGCACAACGTCGTCGACCTGACTGCTGACTGGTCCCACGGGTCAGCCGTGGGACGATCCTCCACTCCGGGGCAAATGTACTTTCAAAGCAGACAAAACTGCTATGTGGACACGGGATATATACATTAGGATATAAAATATAATTAAATAATATCACAAAAATCTTCAGAAATTTTTTAAATGATCTAGAGTAATCCTAGATCATATTTAAGTAGTTTCCACCCATGATAATTAGATATAATTTATAGAAACAATTTGCATGCTATATTTTGTGCTACCATTATTTTATTTTAACTGGATATACAAGCTTAATTATACATTGTCATATTATTGCCAACATTTCCTTATACTTTGGATGCCCTCAAAAAATAAAATTATAACTCTTAAATTTTATAAAAAGGAAAGCATATAAATAATTATATACTTTTTTTCTTCCGTTGCAACGCACGGACATGTTTGCTAGTATTCTCTAAAACATCATTTAGAGAGTTATTTAAGTAAAATTCGTTTTTTCTGTTCTCCAACGGCTTTTCTATATCCTCTACGCAGACCATTCTTGGTCTCCATCTCTCGCTAGCGAAAATCTAGAACAGAGGATATCTATGTATTTAGGTTTATGTATTCAAATGAATATTTGGAAAAGATATAAAGAGTTCTCATATTGACTTTCTATTTAAAGAAGATGTATCTCGGAGATGCTTTTAGACTACTAACCATTATATGGCAGTATTTATGCTACTATATTTTGGTATGCCTGGAATCACACTCCTGCATTTTGTCCTTTTGCTGGTATAGGAGCGGTTGTGTAATCTCCTTGTAACAAAAAGAAAGCAGTTGTTTAATCTCCTCTCCACGGATGTAGCGACGAGAGGTGTCGAAAGCAGCCTGGCACATGGTCAGCTTCAGGCTGTGCTCCATTGGAAATTTGGAACCTACTGGATGCGAGTACAACGCCGGTACGTCATGCTCATGTCACCACTTTGTTGCCTGCCTTTGGACTTGTGCTTCTCGGACCCAGAAAAAAAATGTCACACGGTGGAAATCAGGAAATTGAAAACCCAATAATGAGCATACTCAATGTCTGGAACGCATAAACTTCATAAAAATTCAATGAAGTTTTTAGAAGAATTGGTTCAGTTTTACAGAACCGACATGATAATAAAAAGCAATTGTGTTCGAAACAAGGTGGAAATGTTTGGCGGTTTGTCGTTTCAGAGAAACCGTTTCTGAAGAAACACGCACAGTTGGGGGGTACGGGCTACATTTGGTCTTGCTGAAATTTTGTGCTCCATGCATATCAACAGCTCACTCTCTCTCTCTCTCTTTGTCTCCGTTGAAAAGTGTTTCTTTTGGACAAATAAATACCTTGTAGTACTAATAATCCTCTTGTCTTGAACAAGTGATGGCAAATATCTCTTTTTGATGGCAATAGCTTGCTCAGCTATATCTGGGGTTCTTCACAGCGCAGTTGTACTGCCATCCTATCCTACGCGTTCAACAAGCGATGTGTCTGTCTTCGTACCCGGTCAAGGCTTGGATCCTTTGTCACAGCCATCCCGGGCCACTGTGTTTGCTTGAACTAGTGTTACTGTTGACACCGTTTTTTGACACGTGTCAATATAGGCTGAAAAATGTGCCGATCGGCAAGAGTGGTTATTCTCCAGCATTACTTCTGAGTTGCCGATGGATGATTGCCGATAAAGGACATGTTGATCTCATACATTGCCGATGAAGCCAGAGGGCTGTTGCCGATGGAAAGCAGAGCTGAAGGATGTGAAAAGCAGATCTGAGTCATTATCAATGAGTTTTGCCGATGGAATCTACAGAGATGAGGAGCGTGCTGATAGAAGTTTCATCTTAGAGCAATGGATAAGGAAACTGGCAATATTTATGCCATTATTTTAATAGTTTATTTTTGAGTCCGACCTTGGTACGAGTCGTTATTGTTTATTCCTTAGAAATAAGACTTGTTTAGGTAATACTTTGTCGTGTCTGTTTAGAACTCATAGTACCAGGGTATAAATATGTACCGAGAGACAATGTAAAATATACACAATCAAATACAACAAATCTATTACTTTTATTTACTTTTCAAGCAATCTACTTTTCGACGACTTCGTCACCAGTATCTTTTCCTTTTCAACGAGTTCTTTTAAGAATCGGCGGGCTGCATCAACTTGATCTCCGGTGACCTTGCAGGTTCCGCGTCTACCGAGCACGATTCAGGCTTTGACGTCCGGGCGTATCGCTGTCGTCTCGTCTGATCTGTTCAACAGTTATCGAATATCGTCTGAGCTTTGACGTCCGGGCGTATCGCTGTTGTCTCGTTCGGATCTTATTCAAATTTATCATCCTTGTCGATTAACAGGTCAAATCGACTGGCACGCCTTGATATCGAACCAGGGTATTAGTCCGGTGTGTTTGCAGATCTAACGCCTTTTTGCATCAACACATCTTTTGGCACGCCGACAAAATCAATAGATTTATCATGAAGAATCCTACTAATATCACTCCAGAAAACATCATCGAGATATCAGAATCAGATCTCAAGGAGGATCAGAGGCAAGCCATGGAAAAAGCTATGGAGGATTACAGGCAGCTCTGCTTGAAGTCTTTCAGCATGAATAGGGGAGGAGAAGTTATCCAGAAGCAAGATCTGCCGCTGCCTCGGCAGGTAACCTTTGACTCCAACCCTGGTAAATTACAGGAGATGGTTAATTCTGCATTAAATCAAGCTTTGATCAACCACTCCACCGTGCTGTCTAATACTGTTTACAATGCTGTTGTGCAAACATTAAGAGAAGGACAAGCACCAGGGTATGTCGGGCCGGCATATCATCAGCCGAGATCGGCATCTACCAGCACTCCATCGGCAATTCCAGCCGTTGAGAGTATAGAAGCGTCTACTCCAGCTATATCAGGACCATCCATCATTGAAGCCACGCCGATAGGATCAGATCTAACGTCTCAGGAGAGGTCTATTACTCAGTTGAGCACAGATCTATCGGCATCGACGATGTCAGGTCCTTCAGGTCAACATAGTCAAACTGTTGCTAATTGGTGGGGATATGGTATGCCTCCAGGTCCATCTACTGCCAACTCTGGATTGCCTCAAGTGCATGATATAGCAGGGAAGGGTCCGATGACATCGGCTACTCCAATTCGGCCGATGGCTCAAGTGCCGTATTATTCTATTGTACCTCCTGCTATACAGCCATTGTCAATGGGATTCTACGCACCTCCACAACAGATATCTTATGCGAATCCATTGACTAATCCTCCACCAGTTCAACAGAGAGCTTCCACTGCAGAGCAGCCCGTAGTACCGTTCATATCTCAGTCTGGGTTACCTGCGATTCAGGGCAATTATGCTGGCTATCATTCGTCTATACAAGAGCATCAATTGTCTACAAGCTATCAGCCATCGGCAAGCCAGGTGCCGATGAGTTACAGTCTCAATTGGTCAGGGCAAGCGCCAATTCAACAACCTGCTATTCAACCAAGCCACCAAGCAATAGGGACTCAACGGTATAGTCCACAGACAACTTTCCAGGAGCAAGCATCGGCAAAACAGATGATGAACTTTACTCCGCAGGTTGGTGCCGTGAATATGCCGATTTATCCAAGCCAAGTGCCACAGGGGTATGTAAAAGCATATCAGCCAACGCCTCCAGTAGAGATCCAGCCAGTGCATCGGCAAGATCAGGATGCACTCTTGACCGATAAGATTGCAGAAGTGATGAAAGAACAATTTGGGATTCAGCCCAAGATCGATACTTACTCTTATCAGACTCCATATCCTTCATCTTACGACTCAATTCCTTTCCCGAATCGGTACAAGGTGCCAGATTTCACTAAGTTTTCTGGGCAAGATGATATGTCAACAATGGAGCACATCAACCGATTTCATTATCCAGTGCGGGGAAGTAGCAAACAGGGACGAGCTAAGGATCCGATTATTCTCGTCCTCTTTGTCTGAATCGGCATTCGTGTGGTTCATCTCATTACCACCAAATTCTATTCTTACTTGGACCAATCTGGAAAGACAATTTCATAAATACTTCTTTGCTGGTGTCCATGAAAAGAAGCTTACCGATTTAATGAAATTAAGACAGCGAAGCGACGAATCGGTAGAGAATTTTGTGCAAAGGGTACGAGACATGAAGAACAAGTGCTACAGCCTAGTGCTTGATGACCGTCAGTTAGCTAGTTTGGCTTTCCAGGGTTTGTTGCCGCATCTCAGGGACAAATACGATGCTCAGGAGTTTGAAAGTTTAAGTCATATTGTGCAGAGGGTCTCTGATCAAAGAGCTCAAGCTCCAGAGCATAGAAAGAGCTGGAACAAGAAGGTGTCCTTCGTAGAGGCAGAAGAGTCAGATTTAGATGAAGAACCAACTATCGGCCTGGCTGAGTGGGTAAAGGGTAAAAAACCTTTATCGTGTCCTTTTGGTCAGAAAGAGCCAGAGAAATTCATGTTTGACGTCACAAAGGCCGATAGAATATTTGATCTGCTACTTCAAGAGGGCCAAATCAAGCTATCACCCAATCATGTGATTCCATCGGCAGATGAACTGAAGAAAATTAGGTACTGCAAAAGGCATAATGCAACTTCGCACAGTACCAATGACTGCAAGGTTTTCAGGCAGCAGTTACAATCGGCAATTGAATCTGGGAGGATCAAGTTTGACAATTCTAAAGCTCAGAGGCCGATGAAGATTGATCAGCATCCTTTCCCAGCAAACATAGTAGAGGCCGTAAACAAGACCAAAGTGTAGACATTGGTAAGTGCTAAGAGGAGAGCATCGATGGATCCTAGCAATCAAGCAACTACCGATGACTTGAAGGGAAAAGAGATAGTTGAAGCAAGCAGTAGTTCAAGAAGGCCTCCTAGACCAGCTCCGTACAGAATTCCAAGTAACCACTATCGGCATCGGCAAGAGGAGTTGCGTTGGGAAGCATGGCATCGGCACAAAGACCATTGGAGATGCTCCTTCTTCATCTATTGTTGGGAAGAAGGCATTAAATTGCCTACTGTTGATAGTTGCCCCGAGTGCAATGGTTATAATCGAACCGATCGGGCAGAAAGAAGGTTGCGCTATGGTGATCGGAGCAGATACATCGGTAAGCCGATCAGAGAAGGGGTATCGGTACATGATCGGCTGGGGGGCAGGACCAATGTACATGGAAGGCTGGGCAGGCGTGCTGACTGTTTGCTGATGAATCAAAAGGAGCTCGAAGAGATGACCAATGCAGGAGTCCCTGAAACGATACTCTGCAGGGATCCCGATACAAATTGCCCAGGTTCAAGTGTAAAAATTTACCAACCTGTCTGGAAGACGAAGCTTCCTCAATGGTGCCCTAAAGGTCTAACGAAGACTCAAAAGAGGAAGATGCAACGTGAGCACAAAGAGGAAAGTTCCCGTGGAGCAAAGACTCAAGTATGACAGCTGAAACGCAAAAGTGAAGGTCCATCGGCAGACATCAACATGGCTTTCCTATTGCCGATGAGATTCTTAGCACTTGCCAATAAATATATATATATAGATAAAGTGCTTGTTCAAAAAAGAATGTATCGGCACTACGTTAATGTAAAGTTTTGCAAATTTCCGATACGTCACATTGCCGATGAAAAGGGAGGTTTACAAGTTCAACAATGAATGGATAGATGATATCGCACGCAGGCGAATTTGGTCAGTTTCCTCCAGTATCTTTGCATCTTCATTGGCATTGCCTTCAATTGGCTTAATCTTCCTCTTGAGCGCCAGCGTCTTGAGGACTTGGTTGTCCCTTTCTTGCTGAAGAGTCTTGACAGCTTCGGGCATTTGGGCCTTCTCATGATTTGCTGCGTCCAAGGCTCCTTCAACCTGTCTCAGCTCCGCTAGCAGGGCTTCTCTTCTTGCCGATAGCTGAGCAATCTTGTCCTCCAGATCTGCACAAGAGGCTTCTAGCTTACCGATGTCTTTGTGCTTCTCATCGGCAAGTTGCTTATGCTTCATCATGTCCTCTTGGAGTTTTGCCTGAGTGGCTCTATCGGCAATCCGCTGGGCAGCCCTTTGATACTGCAACTGCCGGCTCTCCAGATGAGCAGCCTGGAAAAGTGCTTCCTCAGCATCGGCAGGAATATGACCTCGAATTCCTTTAAAAGTTGCTCTTGCAGAGTCAGAATCTTAGATCAGTAGAGAGGTCTCCTGTTATAGCAATGATAACAGCGTCTCCAGCTTTGACTTGGTCTCAGGTGATAGAGCTCCAAGGGCTGGAGCAGAGCTTTCTTCAGAATCTTCATCATCGGGAACAATCCCACTGATGAAGAAGGAGAATAGACTATCGGGGGAATCTTGCTCCTAAAAAGGAAAGGATGATGTCAGCAGAAGAGCCCAAAGTATTAAAGGTTATCTAAGGGAGTTAATGCACCTGTTTCAAGGCAATCTCTCGCCTTTGGCTCAGAGAAACAACCTCAGGTACAATTACCGATGACGTTCCTTGTGTTGGTACCTCGATTGGTTGCTGCTGCGGTACCGATGCTGATGAAGATCCTTGTATGGGTACCATGGCCGATGGAAGAGCAGGTGCCGATGGAGAGGTCCGCACAGATACGTCAGGCGATATCAGGGGAGGCAAAGACGCCGACGGAGATGGTGTAAGTCTTGCCCGCTTGGATTGTGATTCTTCGCCCGATGAAGCCTTACGCTTGTGTTGTAAGATATCGGCATCGGACGGCTTGGGGGCATCTGCAACGGATAGCTGAGGAATAAGTACACTTGGGACGGTTGCCGATGCAAGCACTCGGTGCTGCAAGAGAGACAGATGAGTAAAAGTGCCGATCCCATAATTAAGGTTTGAATAAAGAATACCTCTGGAGAGTCGTCAAGGACAACAAGATGGGGCGACGAAGGCGCTGCAGGAGGAGACGAAGGGTGAATTGCCGATGAAGATTCTAAAGGTGTAGAACTCGCGCCTTGAAATGTGAAATCGGTAAATCACAGTAATCGGCATCTGCAAAAGAAAGTGAGATGGTTACCTGAGATGACTGTGCCGAAAATGTGACCGATTTGGTACTTCTCTTGGTACGACCATGGCCCACTGGAGCATCTAGCGAGGGAGCCTTGTGGCCGATGATGGATACCGGGGAAATCGGCTGCAGCCGTATGACCTTACCACTCTTACTCAATGTTGGAACTGGGTCATCAACCTGTTAAAAAAAAAAGAAAGGGGTTAGTTGCTGATGGATTAAAGGAGAGTTGAAAGAAGTACAGAGGGTCAGACTTACTGCATCGGTAGGGATGGCGTGATCGGGATCAATGAGGTTCCAGTAAAAATGAGGAGAGGCAAAAAATAGCTGCTCTTTCCATTCTTGCCACCATAATTTGAAGGACTCGGTGACAAAAGAAGCCGGTACCCAATCAGTTAGATCGACATTTGAGGTATCGGCATCGGGAAGGAGAGTGACAATCTTGTGCCAATCCACACGGCTCACAATAGTCTCTCTCGGTTTAATCACATCGGCAAAACATAGGTTGATGGGCAGTTGTCCAAAAGCTAGTTGTCTTGCTGCTGCCGATGGATAATAGAACTCGTATGTGGGATTAATATTCTTCCCGCTTCCAAAAATGTTGACCGGGATAGCACGAGGAGTGATTATTGCCCTAAGAATGTCGGCATCCTGGTTCAGGGCCTCATCGGTAAGATTAAAGGAAAGAGGGAATCTTGCTGCTTCATCAACATACGGGACCCAGGCCCGAAGCTCAGAGGGGATGCTGATGTAGAGGCTGTGGAAGAGATTGCCGATCTAGATTCTGTTTGCCTCTGCCCCTGGTAGTACTGCCAGTGCTTCTCCAAAGTTGATAGGGGGGCGCGTTGCCGATTCTTCTTCCCCGAGTTGATAATCTTCAGGAAGACTTCGAGGGAATTGCTGGGCGAACAGGTCAATATGGAAATACTTGTGCATATGGGCATTCAACCACATATTGATGAACCACCAGGGACCCCCCAGGTTGCCGATGGATTTACCTTGCAGCAGCCTTTGTGATACTTGGTGGAGGAGATGGTAGACTGAGCCAAGAAGGTATCGGCCCAGTGGGAGTTTGACGCCACTAGCCAATAGCTCTGCTGCAGGAAGGTGCATGTTGGTCGGTCCAACTGTTCTGCCGTAGAAAATAAACTTCTCAAGCCACATATTCAAAAAAGCTGAATGTTCCCTGTGACTGACTGAACCAGATTTCTTATACTCGCTGATATAACCAGTCCAGCCGCCAATGTTCCTGGTGGTCAGCCGATGCTCAGGTTTTCGCTGGAACAGTGAGTTGTCATCGGCAGAGGAGATGTCCAAGCCAGTGAGCATGTACACATCGGCAAGGGTGGGAGAAGCTGGCCCATGTTTAAAGATAAAGGCATTCAGGGTATCCGACCAGAAATAGGAGGCGGTAATTAACAAAGACTCATTCCTCTCCATATCGGCAATAGATATTCTGATGCATTGTTCTAATTTGCATTCCGCCCAATATAGCTCCATTGGCCTAGCGACCCTCAAATACCAATCTTTCCATCCCTTGGTGGTTTTTGGCCAGGAACGGAAGGTATCAGTCCAGAATCCTAGGTCAAAATTCTGAGCTCTGAAGGGGATTCGATTGGTTTCTGCGTTTATGATGTCAGTTGGGTCTGGATTTCCCATTGGGCCTAGGCAGATAAAGTGATTCTGATGCGTTGGAATAAGAAGATTATTGCAAAGTTCCTGAGATTAAAGATTGGGAACAGGGAAGAGTCATAAACTGCGCAGAGAAGGAGAAACGAAATGTCAGAGGATAGGCAAAAGAAAAAGGACTAACCTTGGGGACGTCAAAACGGATAGCCATGGCCGCGACGGAGATGGAGAAGGCAAAGAATGCTAATGGAGGCTAAGGATCACCGTCAAGAGTGCCGATGATCGAGTTCGTTGAAGGATCGCCTGTTGATGTCGCCGCTGGAGAAAGAAAAGCTAGGGTTTGAATCGCAGATGAAGAATGGGCTGCGATGGAGAAAGCATTATATGGGCCTGTTGGTACGGGATCTCTACTACCACATGCGCAACTCTCAAAGAGAAGTTCAAGCGGTTTGGGCAATTATGACCTGGAGGAAATTTCGGTGCATAAAGTATTCTATACTCCGAAATTGGGGGGCATGTGTTGACACCTTTTTTTGACACGTGTCAATATAGACTGAAAAATATGCCGATCGGCAAGAGTGGTTATTCTCCAGCATTGCTTCTGAGTTGCCGATGGATGATTGCCGATAAAGGACATGTTGATCTCGTACATTGCCGATGAAGCCAGAGGGCTGTTGCCGATGGAGAGAGAGGCATGGTTGCCGATGGAAAGCAGAGCTGAAGGACGTGGAAAGCAGATCTGAGTCATTATCAATGAGTTTTGCCGATGGAATCTACAGAGATGAGGAGCGTGCTGATAGAAGTTTCATCGTAGAGCAATGGATAAGGAAACTGGCAATATTTATGCCATTGAAAGGATCAAGATGCCCAAGAGGGGGGTGAATTGGGCTAATTCTAAAATTTCTTACGGAATTAAAACCTATTAGCCCACTTCACCCTATGTGCCTATGTGTGTTCCTAAGGATTCTACCGAGAAAAGTTTTGCACCCTAGTTCCAATCCTAATCTAGCATGGCAATTCTAAGAATGTAAATTGCGGAAATGTAAATGCTAGAAAGTAAATGCAGAAAGTAAAGGGGCAAGGAACACGGCGATGTTTTCCCGAGGTATCAGAGAGTCGCCACTCTCCACTAGTCCTCGTTGGAGCACCCGCGCAAGGGTATAGCTCCCCCTTGATCTGCGCAAGGACCAAGTGCTCTCTTCGGGCTGATTCTTTGACACTCCATCGCGGTGAATCACCGGAACCGCTCACAACTTGAGTTGGGTCATCCACAAGCTTCGCCGGATGATCACCAAACTCCCAATCACCACCAAGCTATCTAGGTGATGGCGATCACCAAGAGTAATAAGCACAAGCTCTCACTTGACCTCGCAAAGCCTAATGAGACGATGGATGCACACTTGCTACTCTTGAATCACTAATGAGTGCTAATCAATGGATTCTCAAATCACTAGCACCTCACTAGGGCTCTTGCTCTCTTTTGACACTAAAGAGGTTGTTCAGCTGAAGAAAATAGGCAAGACAACTGCTATGGAGGGGTAGGAGATGTATTTATAGCCCCACGGGCCAAATCCAACCGTTACCTTCCAAACCACGATTTTTGGGGTCACCGGACGCGTCCGGTCCCCGGCACCGGACGCGTCCGGTCTGTTCAATCTTTCAAATACGCGAACGAACTCAACTAGCCGTTACGTACCCACCGAATGCGTCCGGTGAGTTACACCGGACGCGTCCGGTGTTTCGGTCTGAAAACATAGCTTCTGGACAGCGTCTGGTGTAGCACCGGACGCGTCCGGTCCGGCGTCCGGTCCGTTATCATTTTCGGCGTTGCACCAGACGCGTCTGGTGCTTACCACCGGACTCACTGTCCTAGCGTCCGGTGCGTTCAAACACTCTGCTGCACACGCAAATGAATAGACCGGACGCGTCCGGTCCTATTCGGTCCAGCGTCCGGTGCAGCTAAAACAACCGTTCCACTTCGAATTCGATGATCTTTGTGAACGGCTTTAACTCCAACGTACCTTAGGGCCTTTTTGTAGTTACCTAGTGCTAAGTTTCACAAGTGTGCATCACACCTAAACCATTAGACTTATCTAGGTCAAGCTACCCGTTTGCACCCCCCTTAATAGTACGGCCAAAGGAAAAACAAAGTCCTAACGACTAATTCGACGTCACCCAACACCATGGACGATCGGAACTAACCATTCTTGACCTTGTCGTCCATCCTTTGAAAACCAAAACGATTTCCATCGTCAAGGGAGCATGAAACCCGTATTGCCCACGGTATCCATCACCATAACCTAACTTACCAATGTTTCTGCAAAACACACGTTAGTTATGGTAAATATTGTCATCAATCATCGAAACCACATTAAGGGGCCTAGATGCTTTCAGCCATTATTTTAATAGTTTATTTTTGAGTCCGACCTTGGTACGAGTCGTTATTGTTTATTCCTTAGAAATAAGACTTGTTTAGGTAATACTTTGTCGTGTCTGTTTAGAACTCATAGTACCAGGGTATAAATATGTACCGAGAGACAATGTAAAATATACACAATTAAATACAACAAATCTATTACTTTTATTTACTTTTCAAGCAATCTACTTTTCGACGACTTTGTCACCAGTATCTTTTTCTTTTCAACGAGTTCTTTCAAGAATCGGCGGGCTGCATCAACTTGATCTCCGGCGACCTTGCAGGTTCCGCATCTACCGAGCACGATTCAGGCTTTGACGTCCGGGCGTATCGCTGTCGTCTCGTCTGATCTGTTCAACAGTTATCGAATATCGTCTGAGCTTTGACGTCCGGGCGTATCGCTGTCGTCTCGTTTGGATCTTATTCAAATTTATCATCCTTGTCGATTAACAGGTCAAATCGACTGGCATGCCTTGATATCGAACCAGGGTATTAGCCCGGTGTGTTTGCAGATCTAACGCCTTTTTGCATCAACAGTTACGCAAGACACCTGTTGTTTTATCCTAATAGGGATGAAAGAAACTCCCATGGCACTGTTGGTTAATTTAATTACCCAACATAGATGATGAAAGAAAGGTATAAGAACTCCATTTCATATTTTATTATTAGTAGAGATGACAGAACACTCTAGGAAGATTATGTGTCTATACACATTTTTTGCACGAGCAAAGATGCTTGTCATGGTATGCATTTTGAACATAAAAAACTTCTTACATGGCCTTGTACATTTAGTCAATAAAGTCACTTGAAGTTATTTGAATAAACAATTTATTAGTATTATTTTAGGACAATCTTAAACTTCCGTTCAATCTCCACGAAGTCATTGGGGGTGTTTGTTTCTCCATGTTTTATTGTTGAGGTGGCAACTGTTGGTTTAATGGTTTGTAGTTGCAATGCATTGCTGAAAAACTAAATTTATGACAAATTTTGTTATAGGTAATTGGAAGGAGAATAACTTCACCTATGTTGATTGGAAGACTTTCTTGAGTCGTTTCAAAATAGTCGGTCCCAAGCCCGGATAAAGGAGGAGGGTGTGTTAGGTTCGACTAGCCAACATTCCAAAACCAGCCACTCTCATGGATATGAAACTCACAAGAGATTCATTGGGGCGTAACCCTCTTAGTGACGTGCTACATCGAAACCTGGGTGTAGTGTCAAATAGGCAAGGGCCGGGTCGTCATCCCCTTAGTGGCGCGTCGTATCGTGATCCGGGTACGATGATAAATGAGCAAGGGTCGGGTCGTCGCAACCTTTGTGACACGCTACATCTGCGCCCGTGTGTAGCGAAAAATGAGCAAGGGTCTTCGCACTTCCCTCGACGGGTGCGAAGGGTAAAGAAGTTAGCCGAGCCAACTAGGATTCGTCTAGGTAGCTAGAATGTAAGGTCCCTAATGGGTAAGTTAAGAGAGCTAGTCGATACATCAATTAGGAGGAGTGTAAATATTCTATGCGTTCAGAAGACTAAATGGAAGGGCCAAAAGGCGAGGGAGGTGGAGGATACTGGCTACAAACTTTGGTACACGGGGACAACATTGGGTAGGAATGGTGTAGGCATCTTGATCGATAGGAGCTTTAAGGATGGAGTAGTTGAGGTGCGGAGGCAAGGCGACCGAATTATCCTAGTCCGGTTGGTAGTTGGAGATTTGGCTCTGAATGTGATCAGTGCCTATGCCCCACAGGTAGGTCTTTGCGAGAGCACTAAGAGGCAGTTTTGGGAAGATCTCGATAGCATTATTAGTACTGTGCCTATCAACGAGAAACTCTTCATAGGAGGAGACCTCAATGGCCATGTGGGTGTGATTAATGTAGGTTTCGAGCGGTGCATGGGGGTTTCGGGTATGGTAGTAGAAATCAAGAGGGGGAGGATGTTTTGAACTTCGCGTTGGCCTACGATTTGTTGATAGCGAACACCGTCTTTAAGAAGAGGGAATCTCATCTAGTGACCTTTCGTAGCGGACAACACTTGAGCCAGATCGACTTTATCCTTGCAAGGAGGGGGGATAGACATGCTTGCTTGAACTGTAAAGTATTACCTAGGGAATGTGTTGTCCTCCAACACAAGCTTGTGGTGGCGGATTTTCGCTTTCGGGTACGTGTCCACGGGACAATCGGGCCAATATTGCGAAAACAAAATGGTGGAAGTTTAGAGGGGAAGCAGTGCAAACTTTTAAGGAGAGGATGCTAGATGAGGGGCCGTGGGAAGAAGGAGAAGATGCAGAGGACATGTGGCTAAAGATGGCCACATGTGTTCGGAAGGTGGCTTCGGATGTGTTTGGAGTGAGTAGGGGAGGCAAATGGGAAGCAAAAGACACCTGGTGGTGGAATGACGAGGTGCAAAGGGCTATTAGAGTGAAGAAGGAGTGGTTCAAGCGCCTCCATCACGACAAGAGTGCAACCAACATTGAGGGCTATAAAATAGCGAAGAGGGCTGCAAAACGAGCAGTGAGTGTAGCAAAAGGTCAGGCGTATGATGACTTTTATCAGCGGCTAGGCACGAAGGAAGGGGAGAAGGATATTTATAGGATGGCTAGGATCCGAGAGAGGAAGACGAGGGACATCAACCAAATCAAATGCATCAAGGATGAGACGGATCGACTTTTGATGAGGGGTGAAGAGATCAAGGACAGGTGGAGAGAGTACTTTGACAAGTTGTTTAATGGGAAGAATGAGGGTCCTACCTTGGAGTTGGATGACTCATTTGACGATACCAACAGACGTTTCGTGAGGAGATTTCAGGAGGCAGAGATCGGGGAGGCTTTGAAGAGGATGAAGGGAGTTAAAGCGATGGGCCCAGACGGTATCCCCATTAAGGTGTGGAGATGCCTAGGTGCCAGAGCGATAGTATGGTTAACTAAACTTTTTAACCTCATTTTTTGGTCAAATAAGATGCCTGAAGAATGGAGGAGAAGTATATTAGTACTGATCTTCAAGAACAAGGGAGATGTTCAAAGTTGTACTAATTACCGTGGGATTAAGTTGATGAGCCATATGATGAAGCTCTGGGAGAGGGTTATCGAGCATCGCCTAAGAAGAGTGACAAGTGTGATCAGAAACCAATTTGGGTTTATGCCTGGTAGTTCGACCATGGAGGCGATTTTCTTATTACGACAGTTGATGGAGAGATATAGGGAGCAGAAGAAGGACTTGCACATGATCTTTATTGACCTCGAGAAGGCATACGATAAAATACCGAGAAATGTCATGTGGTGGGCCTTGGAAAAGCAAAAGTCCCAACTAAGTACATCACCCTCATCAAGGATATGTACAGGGATATGGTGACGTGTGTTCGAACATGTGATGGCGACACCAGTGACTTTTTAATTAAAATAGGACTACATCAAAGGTCAGCATTGAGCCCTTATTTATTTACTCTGATGATGGATGAGGTCACAAGGGACATACAAGGTGATATCCCTTGGTGTATGCTCTTTGCTGATGATGTGGTGCTAGTGGATGAGATTAGGGCAGGGGTTAATAGGAAGTTAGAACTATGGAGGCACACGTTAGAGTCGAAAGGGTTTAGACTTAGTAGAACCAGGACCGAGTACATGAGGTACAATTTCAGCGCGACTAGGAATGAGCAGGGAGTCGTTAGCCTCGATGGGCAAGTGGTGGCCAAGAAGGATACTTTTCGGTATTTAGGATCGATGCTACAAAAGGATAGCGATATTGATGAAGATGTTAGGCATAGAATTTCAGCCGGTTGGTTGAAATGGCGTCAAGCTTCAGGCGTCCTCTGTGACAGAAAGGTGCCTCAGAAGTTAAAAGGTAAGTTTTATAGGACAGCGATTCGTCCGGCGATGTTATACGGTGCTGAATATTGGCCTACAAAAATACGATATATCCAACAATTGAGTGTAGCAGAGATGCGTATGTTATGATGGTGTTGTGGGCACACAAGGAGGGATAGAGTCCGGAACGACGATATTCGGGATAGGGTTGGGGTGGCACCAATTGAGAAAAAATTGATTTAACACCGGTTGAGATGGTTTGGCCATGTCCAATGGAGGCCTCCTGAGGCGCCGGTGCGTAGTGGGGTTCTAAAGCGGGTCGATAATGTAAAGAGGGGTAGAGGTCGACCTAAACTGATTTGGAACGAGTCGGTTAAGAGAGACCTTAAAGAGTGGAATATCCCTAAAGATTTAGTTATGGATAGGAGCGCTTGGAGACTAGCAATTAACGTGCCTAAACCATAATTTTTGTTCTTGTACCATTTATGTGTTCTTTGTTTTCATGCCTCTTTTGGGTTTCATCTCTAGTCTACCCCAACTTGCTTAGGACAAAAGGCTATGTTGTTGTTGTTGGTGTTGTAATTGGAAGGAGAATATGAGAGTTTAGAGATAAAAGTCTAGAAATATTTTTTGTTTGTTTTAGAATAATGTTTTAGGAAAAAACCCAACTAATCACTTACTGTCAAACGTAGAGTCTTCTCCAATATGACATGCATATTAGATGATGAATTTCCTCATTAACATCATACACATACCACGTGAGACTCAGCTCCATTGTGCTTTATTTTTCATCTAACAGGAGCCTCAATACCAATGCTCCACAGTGTCATCATGTAGCAAAGTTGCAACACTATTGCGTCACAACGCTGCTGCCATGAATATCTAGAGCACCACTATTGAGGACAAGATTGTGCGAGGGGTGAATTGGGCTCCAGAATATTGCAATGAAGATGATGAGCACAAGACCAACATAAGATGCAAGGAATCAATTGCCATGTCCATTGCTGGCAAGATTGTGGTGGGATTTTTTTTGCTTGTAGGACTAAGGTGTCAAACTTTGAAATGGCCACTGTTTGATGTCGTGGATGCTCTAGTGCAACCGGCTTCAATCGAGAAACCGTTGTATTTTATAGTCAATTGCTAGTCAAAGCAAGAAAAAGTTTGAAAATACTACAACTGATGAGAATAGATGTAAATGTTCTCGCGAAGGTTGAGTGGATTGCCCTAAAATCTCAATGACAATGTTAAGAGTGAAAATCATCTTGTACTGACCATGGCATGTTACTTGAACCATCAACTCAACACTTTGGTGATTGGTGTGATTCACCACCACACTCAACTCACATAGTCAGACACAGTGAGTAGCAATGTGCCATTCTTTCTGCCTCTCACAGAAAATCCTTCTCCCTCCTCCCCCTTCTCTCTCTCCTCGCACAGATACAGCATACATGCTCGCTCGTTATTGCTCTTGGGTCCGTCCCCTCCCTCCCCCTCCCCTCCTCTGAGTCTGATCCCCTCCCCCTTCCGTCAGCCCCATCTCTAGGGTTTTAGCGCCCCATTTCCGCATCGCCATTCCCGATCGGATCGCCCCCTTCCCACCCGCCGCCGAGCAGATCCCGGCGCGAGCCACCCAACCCTCCGGCGCCGCCACCCTTCGTCTCAGAGATTGCAAAGATTGCTGTTTTGCCGCCTCATCCGTGTCTCGCGTTCCAATCCTTCCGGCTCCACAAATCCCACCCCTTTCTTGAGATCTCCCGTTCGTCGATCTGATCTCGCCTCATCCAGCCACCACAAGCAACAGCGGTTTTGCGCGAGGGTTCTGTTCTTGGGGGAGGGCAAGATCCTCAGAGCTGAGATTCTCGCGTCCATTTGCTCGCTCCAATACCTTTCGGGAGCATCTGATCTCCAACAGTGAGACAAAGCAGCCACCTTTGTGCCGTTCCTTGCAACTAGGCTTGCCCCCGCCTGCCCATTCCTATGAATGGACGGCAGGGAGTCCACGGTGGCGTCGGGGCCCAACTTCTCGTCGTTCTACGCGCAGCACCACCGGGGCATCGGGGCGCCGGGTGTTCCCGGCGGCCACTCGGCGGGGCTCCACGGCCCGCCGCCTGGCGGGTACCGGCAGCATCTTGATGCTGTCTCTGCGGGGTACGCATTCCAGAACCCCCATGTTGGGGGTCCCCACATTGGGCAGGGGTACCACCATATCGAGGCCTCACCTCATGTGGCGCAGCACAGCGCCGGTGGCGGCTCCAGTTCCGGTGGTGGTATGGACATGGGCATGGGTTCGGCCGTGAGCGCTGATGTTAAGGGGGATCAGGGTAGTGGGCCTGGCCAGGATGAGCAGGTGAAGAAGAAGCGGGGTAGGCCAAGGAAGTATAAGCCTGATGGGGCGGTCACTCTCGGGTTATCACCCTCTTCGTCATTGACGCCTCACTCGTCAAGCCCGGGGATGGGAACCATGGTTTGCACTCCAGGTTCTGGATTTGGGTCGGGGGGGTCAGGGGGGTCAGGTTCCGGTGCGCCATCAGAGAAACGTGGCAGGGGGCGGCCACCTGGCTCTGGAAAGATGCAACAGTTGGCTTCGCTTGGTGAGCTTCCATGGCCTTGTAATTTCACTTACATACCCTATGCATTATAGTAATCAATTCATATGGATTATATGCACTTTATCTGTGAAACTGAATGAAATGTGCTAGGCACTTAATGGTGTGTTTCAATCTCTGTAACGGATAACTTTTCGTTTGATTGCATTGCTTCTTGGGTCTGTATATGCTCTGAATGTGGCCGCCTATCGTGTTATGTTGGACCTTCGTTGAATGATGAATCCAGAAATATTTATCTTATTGTTCTATTAAGATGAACACTGCACTTGGCTTATATGTTCTATGACTTCTATCTATCAACTAGATCAACTCTGATTAATGTGTTTTGTCGCACCTGTGCTTTTGGTTTGTTTCTTACGTTATATACCATCGCCTGTCTTCCCCATGATTGGTAGGCTGTTATTCACCTATTGCCTTCTGGAATGTATAACTGTCATCATGGAAAATACAATCCCCTCACATTCTGTCCTGTTTACGTTTCCGTTGCCATGTCCTTTAAGCATCTTTTTTTTGTGTTTTTTCTAAATTGAGGTCATGAATTCAAAGTTCTTGAATTAACAACATATTTATATTGTCTGCTGGCTCCATTATGTTAAGCAAGCAGTTGACCTTGTTTACTACCTTATCTCTTCCCCAAAAGAAAAGCAAAGAAGTGGACCATTTTCCTAACTATCTTTTTTGTTCTTTTGTGTTCCCTTTTTGGATGCATAAACTGCTGATTTTGTAGATTTGTCATCTGATGAAATTCTGTTTTCTTGTTTAGGAAAGTGGTTTCTTGGCTCTGTTGGAACAGGTTTTACTCCTCATGTGATTATTATTCAACCAGGAGAGGTGAGTTTCAATGAACACTAGCTGGTGATTAATTTCCAAAAGGGATGAAATGAAAACTAGCTGATGATTAATTTCCAAAAGGGTTGTATGCACCCATTGTTCATTTATGCATGATTGCTATGTGGGAGTTGGACTTCTAGTGGCATGAGTGATGGGTGGTGATGGTTTGTATCTGATGCTGTCAATTACCTTCAAATTGTATCTGGTTTAGCCAAATACCCAGTGTGCATATCCAATTAATTTCCTTCTGTAATAAAGGGAATCTGTTAGAGGTGGTATCTAGACAATGACAGATGAATCTGTAGGTACTGTAGCAATCTCTTCTTTGGTGATCAGTTGTATTTGTTGTTTTCAATTCATGGGTGGCATTTAGTTGCTTATATATTACTGCCATACATTAGGTTACAGCCATTTTGTTAGTTGTCAAATGAGGAATTATCTGTGTTATGAAGGAGGCTGCAACGTGGGATGGTTGCAGGTGATTTAGCATCATTGTTACATCATGCAAGCTATTTTCTCTAGATAATTGGACTTGGTGATGATGCATCATTAACATTCTGCCCTCAGAAGATGCTTGATGTGACACTTCATGCCTTAGGCTGTATTACTGTGGCAATCATACATCTAATGGCATATATAGTCCTCTATCCTTGAAATCTGATGCATTCTTTTAAAAGTGAAAACTTTTGCGCCTCCAAGGTCCTGGTTCAGGCCCTTTCATTGAACCTTGGATAAATCGCAGTTGAACTTTGTAGGTTATCTAGAGAAGAATAATCGTTTTTGTATTGATCTATGTTTCTATCTACTAGAGAATAACCTTGGGACTAAATTACTAAAATGCTTTGTTCTTCTTGCTGTATTTATGTTGCTATCTGGTTGGTGGTTGCTATAGTGGCAATTGTTAACTCTGGTAAATACCAACCATGGTGATGCCGATTATAGCCCGATTATAGCTTTCCTCTCTGTGCAGGACGTTGCTGCCAGAATAATGGCCTTCTCACAACAAGGCCCAAGGGCAGTGTGCATCATCTCAGCAACTGGAGCTGTTTCTACAGCAACCCTTCACCAGGATTCGGACTCGGGGGGTGTGGTTACATATGAGGTATGTCGTGGTTGATTATCTTTTGCCTAAAAATTACTGCATTCATGTGTTCTGTTCTTGTTGCATATTTGAATAAATATTTGGCCACTTCCATAAACATAAGGTTTCCTGGTAGGATTTCCCTGGATAGTTATCAAAGGGGGGTGAGGGGATAAATCATAAAAGGAGGCATTTGTTTGCATGCTTTCTCTTAATTAGTTAAGTATGCCAAGGACGTCTGCTTTCAGTCCAAGGTTGTTGTTATCCTTGTTTTAGGTTGCAGCACAGGCCATACATTACATGATATTTTTTTTTCATGGAACTGTCCATGTATACTTCAATTATATTGTTCTCATTTAGTGTTGTACCCTTATGCTTTATTATTGTTGATTTGGCAGGGTCGATTTGAGATCTTGTGCCTTTCTGGGTCTTACTTGGTGCTAGACGATGGTGGCACACGGAGCCGAAGTGGAGGGCTTTGCATAGCTTTGTGTGGTCCTGACCACAGGGTTATTGGTGGGAGTGTAGGTGGAGTCCTGACAGCAGCTGGAACAGTTCAGGTGAGTGTGATAGAAGATAGATCATCTGACCTTTTGTGAAGTAGTATATGAATATACAAGTATTATAATTTTGCTGTGATATGGTTCGTTTGCTGTGTCATCTGCATAAAGAAAGAGACCATGGCCACTGTTCATGGACCACCTGTTGTGATGGTTGGGTTGTTTCTTAGGCACTGGTTTTGCATCGTTGCAGGTGATAGTGGGGAGCTTCATGTACGGAGGTTCGAAGAAGAACAAGGCGAAAGCCGAGGCAGACATGGAGCCTGAGGAGGCAAACGCCGGCGACGAGGAGGTGGCCCCTGCTGTGGCACTCGCAGAACACAGCAGCATGCCCCCTCCTCTTGCGATGAGCGGCGGGTGGGCATCGGGCATGATGAGGCAGATGGACTCGAGAACTCCCAACATCGATATCAACTCGATCCGCGAGTAGTAGGGTAGCGGTTGCCTCTGGTTGGGTGGGTGGGTGGATAAGGCTCCCTGACATGGAACAAACGGAATCCTCCTGCCCCTTGGACACACAGCATGCATGTACTAACAACTTTGTTGTAGGCGTTGCTGTGTTTTAGGAAACTCAAGAACTCAGTATATCGTATATGGTATTATTGTGATGTGATGTTGTACCTGGGATGTTGTTGTATGAGATAATGGGAGATGCTTTGCCACCTAACGTTGGTGTTATTGTTAAATATGAGTGGTATATGCTACTGTTGGAAGAAGAGAGGCTGGTTGAATTGGGTACTTACTGATTGAGTTGGTACTGGAATTCTGATGGATGGATCATTGTAGTCGATGTATTTGCATGTGTCAGGAGAAGGATGCAATAGATTGGGTCAAACTTTGTTAAGTTTGATAAAATCAAGTTTATGCTAGTATTTATGAGTCTATATAGACAGATATACTATGATCTGTGGAAAGTATATTGCACGGTAAATTTAGCGATATTTATTTATTATCATAAAGTTATGGTATCGTTTTTTGTAATATAGATGAGTTAGTCAAACTTTAAAATGTGCTTGGTATGTTGTTTATGAGTACGTATCAGTTGCTTCGAAACTTGGGGTCGGACGGACTGTCCGAACCTTAGACTCCAAAAGAAGAAAAGGGGGCGAGTAAGTATTGGCTTGGCAAGATTGGAAACATGATATTAAGATTTGATCTTGACGTGTGTGTGTGAAGTCTGTAAAGGAGAAGCAACGACCAAAGAAGAAGCTATAGCTACTCCGGTTTGGTGGGCAAATGCATGCTGTGCATGGCTGGTCAAATGAAACGAAACGAAACGAAATAAAAATTCAAAGAAAGGACTCGGACTGAAACCGAAGGAGGAGGAGGTCTCCTGTCGTGCACGAGGCAAAGGGAAGGGCAAAGCAAAGAGGTAAGAAAAGCTACTGACCGGCCGGCCAACGCGTTTGTTCACTCATTAGTCATCATTATGCTGTATTAATTAGGCCAAAGCAAAGGTTGAACCGAATCTGATCGGAGAATTCCAAAGTTTGGAAGGAAGGTGGACAGACGACAGATGTATTGCTGGGAAATGCAGTGCAGGATGAGGATGGCAGCTTTTGGTCGCCAACGTTATCTCAATCCCAGTTCTAACGACCACTGAAGGAGGAGGGTGATATATTTTCCTGCACGAAGACTACGACGTTGACTGTTGCCGTCCCCATGCACGACGTTGGTCTGTCAATGCAAAGACTGAGACCAGGAGCTAGCTTTGTTCAGGCATCAGTCATGACAAGTGGTCTGAATTGCTTGCTTGGTGGTGGTCTGGTGGATCCCAAGACAAGATGGGCGGAAATGCCATTGCGGTATGTATGGAATGGATCGGCATCCAACGCCGCTGCTGGATGCATAACCAGGACAGGAGTCATCGGCGGCGTCACAGTTCCACACCGATCGTCAACAGAGGCAGAATCCATGTAGGCACCCGGCCGTCTTGCTTCTATTAATTTTAGAATATCAAAGAAAACAAAGGCGTCATTGGGTCCATAGCTCAGTGGTAGAGCAATTGACTGCAGATCAATAGGTCTCCGGTTCGAACCCGGATGGGCCCTAATTGTTGAATTTTTTGTCTTTTTTCCTTTCACCCACTGCTGTCTGCAATTAATATTACAGTTGCTTTTGGTTTTTGTAATTAATATAACAGTTGCTTTTGATTTTTGTGAAACGTGTTATTGATGCTGCTACCTTACTATTCACTAAAGTGTTTGACGACAACACACTATACTTATATGTCCTATGTATAGTACTTCCTCCGTCTCAAATACCAGTAACATTCTACTAAACCATTGGACACCGTCTCATAATACGTACAAAAGCAAGTCATACGTGTGCTGGTGCATATAAGCGATATAATTGCTAAATTCAGAAGGTATACTTGTACTAGAAAAAAAAGAGGAAATCATATGAGAATATAATTATCCACTACAATTTTTTTTAAAAAAATATCTCTACACATTTTGAACTTCGACTTAATATATAAAAATATTATTAATATTTATGATACATAATTAGTATCAATGTATAGATCACTAACTAATTATAAGCTCTCCTCCTATACATCACTGGATGTGTATGGAGATACGTGCAAAGTGTAAAGTACATGTCCTTGAGGGTACTTTCTCTTTTTTCTTTTTCATCTGTCTCAAAATGTTAAACTAAATTATTATTTTTAATTTTGGGCGATGTTTATATAAGTAGTATTAATGCATATTAGTTGGTCGCACTGAAGCACAGAGCGAGCGAAGAAGAAGCACGAGGTTTTGAAACACAAGTTTCTCCTATATATGTTCTATCCTATTATATTTTCACCTACAATCAAATTGTGACTATCATATCTGCTATTAAGGCATGCAAGTTAGCAACACTCTATAGCTCTAATTGTTTTCCAACTAAGAGTAGACTGTACTATTTTTTTATTATGTTGAAGCACGTATCACAGTACTGTTACCAATCACCACTTGCAAAACTAAAGCTATCTTTAGTCGTTTGATTAGTTGTCGAATTGGGCTGTCCCCTTTGATTTTATTCTAACTATGGGTTGGGTTGCATTACGACGTCTCGTTCGTGGTGTTGCTGACAATTAAGAGCCAAATTTGATTTGCCCAAAGAAAATTTGTAAGTTTAATATCTATTCATTCACAAGTAGAAAGCATAGATCCCATATGCAGTCACGAACCAGTGTGGGTTGGGCCTTAATCATCAGGCCTCTCTCTACTCTTTTTTTTTTCTCCCTACTAGACTTGAAGCAGCGTGTTGTTGAAATGGTGAAGCTTTGATTCTGAAAGAACAGGTCAGCCTGAATTGGGGATTTTGGATAGTTTGATATGCATCCAAGGACTCAAGGTGTGGGTTATTTAGCTTCCCAATGTTAAGATTTTTTTGTTCTAGAATGCCATGGATCCAAAATCATCCCTATTCCTACCATTTTGTAGTGAATATGTCAATTGAACTTCCATGTTGTATTCCTAGTGGTCACTGTGTGCCTGTGTGCGATGCTTGTTGTTTGTTTGCTGATGTCTTGGCCCAGGCCCTGTAGAGAGAACGGCCGATTAGGGGTGTGTGCTGTGTTTTTTTGTTCATCCTCTTGGCATGCACAGTTATGTTGAATGGTTGAGATTGACACCCCACTACACACACAGTTCTGCACCTTTTGTGCATATCCTACCATTTGTCCAGTCTTTATTCACTGCCTGCCCATCTCATGTATATTTGTCCAGTTTTTTGATATAGTAATGTATTTTTTCATCTTAAATGACTGAATTCTCATTATTCATCTGTTTTATATGTCGTAGAAAGGAGGGCAAGCTGAGGCTAACCGGATTAGGGAGAAGTACCCTGATAGAATCCCTGTAAGCCTTCAGTATCTTTTTCCCATGTCCTCTGATTTTTTCCATGTACATCTGAATTTTTGTTGCCTAAACCTGAAAATAATGGAGCTAATTTTTTGTTGCTTTTTTTCACAGGTTGTTGATTCATGATCTGTCCATCAAGATACAAGGTTGTGACTGCATACCACATTGAGCTTAGACTACTTTGGGGTATGTAACCCATTTCGAATTTCTTTCCGTAGAATGTATATCAGGATGGCTTAGTTTTATCTACTTGATGCTTGTCATATCTCCTTTTTTTCCCCACGCTGTTGTTTTGAGTCCAATAAAAAAATTAACAAGGATATTTATTAATTTTTCATTTTGTAGTGTTAATGGCGAGTCTCCAATGTGATGGTCTTAGGAGTAGGTGTGTATATGATTATTTTAGCATCTAAAGTTGGGGTTGTCTTATGGTTTCTGGTGATAATGTTTGATATGTATAATGAACAAGTATATGATTCTTTTAGCATCTGAAGTTGGGGTTGTCCTTGTGGTATCTGGTGATGAAGATGACAGAGGTTCGGCTGCTGTAGTTTAGCTCTGCCATTTGAGTGTTTTTATTTATTTGGGTTCTTTTGAGTTGTGAGTTGCTGCTACTACTAGAAATCGATGGTGTTGTAGCTCATTTGGGGGTGCTTGCTGGGTTGAGTTTTGGGGGTGCTTGCTGGGCTATTTTAGGCAGCTTTGCCTTTTGGTGCAGCTCCATTGATTTATGGCAGGTTTTGGTCTGCTACTATAGTATTTGTCTTTTATGTTTGAACTCAGAACTAAGTTAACAAGTTGCTTTTCCAGAACATGTTGAAGCTCAAGAGTTTTTTTCCTTGCTCGATGTGTCGCGACTCAAGTTTCATTCATTGAAACAGATTTGTAGAATCTGTTTCTGATTTTAACTGGTTTGTTGGGCTGGTTTGCAGAGGAACAGGGGAGACCAAGTATGCCAAGATCAGGATTGGGAAGCCAAGCCAAGAGCAAATTGGAGCAGAAGATGGCATTGGTAAAGCAGAGGGTTACCTTGCTTGATAGTGTCAGCTCCAGCAACGATAATGACATGGATGGTGCTTGCATGCCCATGGTGAGACCCTACGTGAAATGATCTAACACTGGCTTTAGATTACCACAGTCCCTAATTGCATACATATATAGTAGAAATTGCATTTTCAAAAAGTAATACTTGCAGAAATTAAAACACAAAATTTTCTTTTGTATTGTCTAAAATATCATCATGGCATAAATAGTAGAACATTTGATTATGCAACTGGTGGAAGGACTTTCAGTCTCAGTTCCACACACATATCTGAATGTTGCAACTGATTGTAGAAAAAATTGTATATCTTTTGTGATTGTGCATGAGTAGAACAAAAATTGTGATATGTTCTTCCATAGATTGTGAATACTGTGAACTGCTATGCACTTAATTGTGAATATGAGGTTGCTTTAGTAGATCCATATTAAAAAAAATTGATCTCTATTTCGGTTTTCATAAAAAAAATTCTATTGTGTTCTATTTTTGTGCATGAATAGAGTAAAAATTGTTATATGTCATTCTATAGAAATAAATTGTGGCTGCATAGAAAAGAAATTGTGATTTTTGCTGAAACATGTTCATAGAGACAGGACTACTGAACTGTGATTTTATTATTTTCCTCATTGTTGCAGTAAATTACACACTTGAACTACTGCAGCTCTAATGTATAACATGTGCAATATCTGGTGTGTATAAATAACTCTGACTATTTTAGTTCACCATCATTTTGGGCTTGCTCTTGTCATGTGTGTATAAATAACACTTAATGAACTTTGTTATTTGTGATTTGTTTTAACTCACTCTTCTCCAAGATGTCTCTAAATGTCACCCATTTGGGTTAATATCTATAGAGCTCAAATAAACCTAACTTCTTATGTCAACTTGTAGATATGAAGAAATCATCGAAACCTTCAAGCATTCTATAATGGTTCTTGTTACTTTGAAGGTACTAGTGAATTACATCTTTCTACCCTCCAATTAGTGCTTTATAGAATTTTGTGTTTCTTAATCCTTGCATCTAATGAAACACTACAATTTTTGTGTTATGTCAACAGGCACAGTGGTTCTTCAAGGTACCATGCTCATAACTGCTTCTGTTCTGGGGCTCAACCTCTTCATCTTTTGGGGTGTCAAAATGGGCTACGACTTCACCTTCACATTCCCCTTCCTATTTACCTGCCTCATCATGTTGTTGGTGTACATCATCATCAAGGTTTTTGCTTGCCCGAATTGTAATTGTGCTAGTCTCATTTGGAAAAATTGTCTATTGTCTTTTCATAGAAAATAAATTATCAATTGTATTTGTGCTAGTCTCATTTGAAAAATTTATCAATTGTCTTTCCATAGAAAATAATTATCAATTGTAATTGTGCTAGTCTCATTTAAAAATTTTGTCAATTGTATTTCCATAAAAAATAATTGTTAATTATAATTGTGCTAGTCTCATTTAGAAATTTTGTTAATTGTCTTTCCATAAAAAATAATTATTAATTATAAATTATCTCCTGTAATCTGTGATCTGTCTTATGTGATCTGTGATTGTGATTGTGTTAGTCTTGGAGTAAAATATGTCTATTGTCATTCCATAGAAAAAAATGTCTATTGTTATTTAGCTATTCTGGGAGGAATTTCTGTCTAATTTCCTTCCATAGAAAAATTATCAATTGTTATTTTGCTAGCCAAGGATAATTTTTTGTCTATTGTCCTTTCATAGAAAATAATTGTCTTTTGTTTTCTGTGATTTGTGATCTATGTATGTGGTCATCAAACTACTTGTTAGGATGGTGATCTGTGATCTGGCATCTGTCCTATGTATGTGGTCATCAAACTAGGTTCAGCAGAAACACTTAGCGTCATCACTAGTAGACTTATTTCTATTCTCATCACTGCTAGACTAGTTTTCATCTTAGTGGGGAAAACAGTGTGAACCTTTGTGCTGAAATATTTTCTCTGGTTTTTATTGATCTAGGTGAAAATACATCTGCTTCATGTTTTTCTTGTATCCTCTCTAGTCCCCATTTAGTACTTGTGCCTAACAATTGTGATGCATACTTAAAAAATCTACCTCCACCAGTTACTTAGTAGATAAACCTAGTTGAGATTGTGGTAACATGAAATGTAATAAGCTTTCTACTATGTGTGTGTGTGTGTTTGATTCAGCAATCTACTTGAATGCATCAACAACTGATTATGGTCTTGTCTTTTCTTCTTTGATAGAAAACAATAGCAGAGTACAACTACAACAACTGGGAAAAACACAACTTCTACAAATAAAATTACAAGTCACCCATCTGGGGTTGGTTGAAGGACCACCAGCTTCTGATCCGATGAGTATTGTTGTAGGAAAATGGCTGTTGGTACTGCTTGTATTTCCTTCATAGTAACCCATCTGGGGTTGGTTGAATACCATCACAGGGTTACCAATTAATGTAGGAAATGTGTTGTTGCTACATCTTGCATTCCATTCATAGTAACCCATCTGTGGTTGGTTGAATACCATCATAGGGTTACCAAATTGATTCTGGTTTGTTTGCAACATGTTTAGCATATCTTGCTACCATTTGTTAATCCCTTCTGCTGTGCTGAAATCATGATTTGGTGCTGAGTGCCCTTCCATATTGAGTATTGGTACCTGAAAACATAAGAAATGCATAAGTTATACATGGTTTTGTCTTAATGTTTTTGTCAATTTGTCATAATATTCATCTAGTATGATAGTTCTTGGAGGAAATTATGTGATCTATGATTGTGTTAGATGAAGGATATTTGAGCTAGCAGAGCATGTGCAGGTTGTATGTTATGTAAAGTTTTTATACACTCATGTTCTATTTCTGTTAGCAGGTTGGTTCCATGCCATCCTAATTTGAAGCGTGGCTGGGTCTAAGCAAATCAGTTACATTGAATGCTAACTCAAGTGCCCTTGCGACTATGTGTTTGTTAGAGGTAATCACTTTGCGACCATTGTAGACTATTTGACAATGAACTTTTTAACCTTGTCAGGATTCAGAAAAAAAATATTAGTGTAAACCCAAAGTTGACTAGTTTATGATCTGAAACCTATAACACTTAGTGACCAATGTGAAACAAATGTGACATTTGAAATCCATTATAGTGTAAATTGCATTTAATGTTCAGTGCAATTTTAGGTTTGAGAATATGCAAGTTTCACTGGGCACTGCTACATGCATATGCTGGGCTAATCACTTGTAAAAATTAAGTGACTTGTATTACATGTTAAAATGTAAATTAATCAAGATAGATGGCATCTCTGTTGTTGTATTCAGTGACAATCTGTGGTTTACCCTATAGGATGTTACACAACACAATTTTCCTATATGTTTAGTAGCACTATTTGCTAATTATGCATAGAAATTCATGCTCCAGCAGTTAGCAAACACATATACCTAGAGTAAATTGTGTCCAAAACAAATCTAATCAAGTTTCTACTCTGTACACATTGTTTCAGATCAATAATTGAAGAATTCTGGGATAAAGACATCAAGAATTGTCTCAGATCAACAAATCAGTGGATCTAGGAGAACGATTGGATGGAAATCGTGTTTTGCTGACCTTGGATTTTGCTGAGGTGAGTTCCTTCTCGTTGGATCTGTTGAATTCCTTCATTTGCCCCTCTTCTGATCTAGGGTTTCCCCCCTTTTCTCCCAGTCTGTGTGAGGAGAGGAGAGCTCTTCCCTAGAACGGATCGGACTTGGCTTTTCTTCGTTGCCAAGTTGGTGTTATATACGGACACTAGATTGGCTGCTAGGCTTGTTTGTCTCTTGCAGCTCTTAACATAGTCCTTTTGTTCTCGTTAGGTTCCTTGGCTGCAACAATGGTACAAGTATAAATTAGGACAGACGGGCCTTGTAGATAGATTTTAGGCCTTGTTTGAGAAAGAAGAAATTTAGGACAGACGGGCTTTGTAGACTGATTTTGGGCCCTGTTTGACAAAAGAAAAATAAGTACAAATATAACAGAATACAAGTACAAATACAAATTCATGTGCTAATTGCTTTAAAACATGTGGATTCTATGCCTTGTTAAAATTTGTGTGTTACTGTGCCAGAAAACACACGAATCTTCTTTTTGTAATGTGATGTCCGGTTGTTAGCTATCAATTGAAAATTCGTGTGCTACAACACATGAAAACACACGAATGTTGAGCTGGGTGAAAACCGTGTGTTTTCCTGGCATAAAATATGTGTGTGTTACTTTCCCCTAAAACACACGCGTTTCCACTAGACAGGCATTTTGTTTTGGAGGAGAAAGCCACTCTCAATATTTTCTTTTTTTTTAATTTTGAGAAAAAGAGCAATGCTACCATATATTTGTTGTAGCAAAAGTAGTCTATTTATAAACAGAGGATCAAATAAAGTGTATATTATCTCTGAAAGTATATATATATATATACCTATATATAAGCGGGATCCGCTTTGTACGAACTGTGAGCGTGTATAATATACAGGGATACAAAATAAGCATCTATTTTATACTCCCTTCGTTCTAAATTATAGTTCGTTTTGATTTTTTTTTGTGCATGTATTTTGCTATGTACCTAAATAAATAATATATCTAAATACATAACAAAATACATGCACCAAAAAAATTAAAGTAAACTATAATTTGGAACAGAGAGAGCATGAGCTAACCAGCAGCTGCATATATATAGGCGTACGTGATGCTTATCACGTGCCTATTATATTATATAATATAAATCACACCGAGCACTAGTGTGTACGTGACCTGCCTATATATAAAAAATATGCGTAATTAATTCGCTTTATGATATCTATATATCTATAGTAAGTGGAGCACATCTTAGTACTCCAGCTATTAGCTAATCTCAAGTCCACTCGATCGACGTGATAGATGTGATGATCGATCAGCTCTAGCAACCTAGGCCGATGATGACGTGGCATCTGCAGTGTGGTCCACCACTGGCACTTGCAGTGGTGTGAGGTGGAGCTGGATGCCATTGGAGGGCCTGAGCGAGAGCATGATCTTGGGCGCGTGCCGGTACTCGGGCGCCACCGACACCCTGAACCGCCTCAGCAGCATGGCCAGCACGACGCGGTACTCCATGGCGGTGAGGTTGCGGCCGACGCAGATGCGGCCGCCGAAGCCGAAGGGGAGGAACCCCATGCGGTGGCGGCACCCGCCCTGCACGGGGTCCCTGGCGAACCGCTCCGGCCGGAACTCGTGCGTGTCGGCGCCCCACAGCTCCACGTCGTGGTGCATGGCCACCACGTCCACCCACATGTTGGTGCCGCGCGGGATCACCACGGCGCCGGACTTGCCCTCCGCCGCCACGTCCGCCAGCGCCTGCCGCTGCGCGTTGGGCGACGGCGGGTACAGGCGCAGCACCTCGCTCATGACCCACTCCATCTTGGTGAGACGGCCCAGCGCCGCGGCGTCGAGCTGCTCGCCGTCGCCGAGCTCGCGGTGCACCTCCTCCCGCAGCGCGTCCTGCCAGTCCGGGTGCGCGGCGAGCATGAGCAGCGTCCACGACAGCGCCAGCGCCGTGGTCTCGTGACCGCCGAAGAAGAAGGTCTTGCACTCGTCCACCAGCTCCCGCGTCGTCAGCCGCCGCTCGGCGCCCGCCGTGGCCTCCGTGCCGTCAAGCAGCAGCGACAGCAGGTCCTTGCCCGGTCGGCTTTGTCGTCGGCGGCGCGCGTCGATGATGTCCATGAGCAGCGCGTCGATCTCCCGGCCCAGGCGCCACGCGTGGTAGGTCTTGCGCACGTGCAGCAGGCGCGCCAGCGGCACCCCGACCAGGCGGTTGGACTGGAACAGCATCGCCTGCATGGCCTGCAGCTTCCGGAACACTCGCGCGCCGGCCTCGTCATCGGTGATGCCGAAGCTCGCCTTGGCGATGATCTCGGCGGCGTTGCGGACCACGCCCCGCTCCACGTCCACGAAGGCGCCGCCGGACGCCGCCACCGCGTCGCCCCACTCGGCCAGCATCTTGGCGGTGGTCTCCTGCATCAGCCCGACCATGTCCTGCGTGGAGTATTTGCACATGCACCGTCAGCACCATCATCAGTGTTAAAAGAATGCATGGAACAGCACGGATCTCAAAGCAAGACCAGCGGAAAGAAAGACAATGGTGCACAACAACCACGACGTACGTACGTTGAGGTTGGTGGCGGAGAAGGCCGGCGCGATGATGTTCCGGTGGCGCGCCCACTCGTCGCCCTCGGCCATGACGAGCCCGCGGCCGAACATGGGCATGCGGTCGCGGCGGAACACGTCGGGCTTCCCCCAGCGCTTGCCCAGCGCGCCGGCGGTGGCGGCCTTGAGGAACTCCGGGTCCGCCACGTACAGGAAGGGCTCCGTGCCGAGCCAGTACACGAACACCTTGCCGAAGGACTCGCGCCAGCGCGCGAAGTAGGGGAACACGGCGGCGTGGATGTCGCTGGAGACGACCGGAGCGGCGGAGGAGGCGGACGGCTTCTTGCTGCCGGCGGCGGCGGAGGCGCCCTGCAGCGAGGCCGTGATCTCGGGGAGGTTGCCGAACGGGAAGCAGGGGCGCGGACCGTCGAAGCCGGCCCCGCGGAGGCGGCGCCTGGCGGCGGTCGGCGCCAGCCACGCGGCGTAGATGAAAGCGCAGAGCAGGAGGACCGCCAGCGCCGCCATCGCCATGGCGCCACCCGTTGCCGCCGCTACGGCGTCCATCCTGGTTATTGTTACAAAGACAACGCGTTGGTGTATAGATATGGAAAAGATGGTGATCGCTCGACGAGTGGCTTGCTGCTGCTACTGCTACTGCTACTGCTAGCTAGTCGTAGTTGCTGGTGCATGGCGCTGGGGTTTATATAGGCATGCAGCTCGAGCGAGCTCCATCCAGCTGGAGGACCGGAGAATTAACGAAGCTAGGAATGAGATGATGGAGACCGGGACCGGGAGGGAAGGTGTGGCAGCTAGGCTAGGCGACGCCGACGGGTGGTGCGGTGCGGCGGTCGTCTTGTCCGTGTGGTGTGGTGTGGTTTGACCGATCAAGAAGGAAAGAGACGCGGCCCAGGCGCGGGCAGGCCAGGCCTGGTCAGACTGGAACTCGATCGAGAGTAGAGAGACGACGACACCGACCGAGTAGCCACGCACCTGCGCACGGACCGTTCCGTCTCCGTGGACAGCTAGCCAGCTAGCTCCCTCACTGGAAGCAAAACATCATATCAAAGTCGTCGACAGATCTCTGCTGCTGGCCGAAATGCCCCATCGTCTCCGCCCTGTTTCAGACTGACTGCCATCAATTTCTTCTGCACTTCATTCTGTTATCATTACTCCCGCCGACGATCGATCGTAGCTGCTAGCTAATGTTAATTAGTCTCATGGCAGTACAACATCCATCTCCAAAACGAAAATGCACCTATGAGTTGCATGCACGTTAATCGGTTCACGTTTGACTGAGCTTATATTGTGGTATTATTTATGACTCTAAATCAATTTGTCATAAAAATTCATTTCGTAGTCAACTTACCGGTATTTATTACTCCATACATCCCCGAATAAATCAATTCCTAGAATCTATGGCAATCAAACTTTTCTAAGTTTTACTAACTTTATAGAGAAAAAAATAATGCTATATATATGACATAAAATAAGTATGTTGTGAGAATATGATATCATGAATCTTAACATTTTCTTCTAAAATTTGGTCAAAGTTTAAAAACTTTGACTTAAGACTGAATCTAGAGGGAGTATGTACGTAGTACCATAAATATTAATATTTTTTCCACAGCTGGTCAAATTATAAGGTACTAAAACGTGATGTTAGACTTTCATTTTTTTTTCCCGGACAAAGCGAGTACTAGTGCATTTATTAATTATGATTAGCGATACTAAAGCTAATGTTTGATTTGTTCATTACAAAAATCCAAAAAAGTAGAGGCCACCGTGTGCAAACTAAAAGCCAGCATTAACACGCAGTCAAAAAGGCGATTTATATCCACCTTATTTTGTCGATTTGGGCAAAATATCCACATTTTCCCTCACAAAATTAAATGAGCAAGTCAAAAATAACCTCCCAAACATATACGTATAGCAAAAGCAACACAGCTCTAAGCATCCAAAGTCAAACGTCTACGAGCCGCTCCTAAAGTTATCTAGCGTGCCTGCTAATTGGCTCTACTTAATTCCCATCCATGTCGAGATACACAACTCAACTTGTTGGCATGCAGCCATTTTCAGAGACCCACAATTAATTTGCATTGTTACATGCATGTTATATTGGGACAAATTCTAAACTTTTTTTGCGAGTATATTTAAGGGGTGTGCAATGCAAGGTTTAGCGCAACACGCCTCGCTCATCACTAATTAAACCATGATTATATATAGTAATCGCCTTGCCGTGCTCGCGACGATTATATTCAGATTCGGTGACAATAACTAACCGTCATCGTGTCCCTACATATATAGTTTTCCAGATGCTTGCCGCACTCTGTTTCGCTAGCTCCATGCGTGTATTCAGCGCGCAGCTGGCTGTCGCCCATGGAACGAATTGAAGGATCCAGCATCGTTTTTCCACAACTCGTGCTCGATTACTACTAGTAGTACTACTAATTACCCAAAGTCTTGGCTTTAGTAGCCTAAAGCGATTCCATTGCTTTGTTAGCTAGCCGTCCTAATTATGAATTATCTGACTTGTACTAATTGTAGTGTGATTTATTCTCCTTGTCTTGGTATTGTCCACCACTAAACACCTTTGGAATGCAGATGGAGTATTACTCCGAAAGAATCATGAAGAAATATCAGAGAAAAACATAAGACTAGCTAGAAAAAAAAAAAAGAAAGAAGCTCGTGTTCCAGAAGAGGCTCAAGTGGAATGAAGTGATGGATTAAAGTTGGAACCATATATGCATATTTTTTTTAAAAAAAAAAACTAGAGTCCACTTGGAGCATGCAGTGATCGATGAGCACTAGATAACAAACTAGAGTCCACTTGGAGTATAATTGACACGAGAGACACACATTTACCTAGCTAAGCTCCACGACGAGTGGAGAACGATAATAATGTATAGATCGGCTAAATGGTTTAGGTGCGGTATGTGAAAGAAACCATGTTTTTTTGTCTAATTAACAGGGCTGTACATTGCAGGCGCCTGAAATTAATAGGCTTTATTTACAGGCGACGGTTATCGGCCCTTAATAAACAAGAATTGCCGGTGCACAGTGAGTCAGCTCTCTGTTAGAACATGGCGCACGGACTAGGGAGTTTAGAAAATTAGTGGGTGCATTAGTTAGTAAGGAAGTGGCGTTCATTTGCTGCTATTGGATCTAGATCTTTAATTAACGCACCCGAATTCAAAACAGTTATATATGGTGCCTGAGGCCAACGTATAGTATCGCCTGAATAGAAACAGGGGCTTTACTCAAAAAAAAAAAAAAGGAAGTGCGGGCTTGCTCTATTGCTGGTGCCTGAAATAGGCTTTATTTACATGTGACGGTTACTTAGAGTGAAAAAAATCAAGCATCTTATACGTTAGAATGGAGGTAGTATATTCTTTGCTCCGTGCGCCATGTCCTAGTAGAGAGATGACTCACTGTGCACTGCGCTTCTTCTTCATTAAAGACCGGTAACCGTCAATGCTTTATTAATTAAAGTTTCTTCAAGAATAATTTAAATTTGACAATATCTGTATAAATCTTTTGAATAAGACGAGTGGTTAAACTCGCGGTTCAAAAAGTCAAATGTCTTATAAATTAGAACATAGGGAGTACAAAATTAATGGGTGCATCAGTGATAGGAAGTGGGCGTTTGTTTGCTGCTGTTGGATCCAGATCTTTAATTACCGCATCCGAATCCAAAACAGGTAGATGCTTGAGGCCAACATATAACCTGAATAAAAACAACAAAAACAGGTGACTTAACAATAGGAGATGTGCGGGCTTGCTATATTGCAGGAGCCTGCAATAGGCTTTATTTATAGGCGACGGTTACCTACCGGCGCCCTTAATGAAAAAGAATCGCCGGTGCACAGTGAATCAACTCTCAAGGATTTGGATCCATCCCATTGCATAAGTCTTATCATTGGACCATAGACTTATTCGCTATTCTCATTTGTTTTTTTATTACCCTAATTCTTTTTGGTCCAAATTTTAGATTCTGTTAGAGACGAAGGTGTTTTTTTTTTACTTTTTTAATATTTAGTGTTTTTCTATATAAGAGCTGAGTAGGACACACGGACTTATGGACGGATGCATGCGATCTTCATATTTGTCCTTTTCCTGAAAGGTTGCATACATTTTTTGTTTGTTTGTTGCGGAGCCGCTATCGTATCGATTGTGGGTGTACGTAGGCGTGTAGCCAGGTACGTATAGGAAACACAGTGGTTTCCTGTTTCGATCAGGAGGGAGGAGGCGAAGTCTTCGATCGTATTTGGGCGTATATTGACCGGCGGGCGGCGGTCCACGTAACAACTCAGTAGTCCACCGCCGGCCATGCATTCCGGCGGCGGTCGAGCGTGATCTGAGTGCCGCGCCGTCCAGTCTTATCATATCGATTGCCTGCACACACAAATTTTCACAAGTTTCAACATATACTGTTCTATTTGTTCTCTCAAGGCTCCAGTTGAAAATATGTCACTGGTCTTTTTTTTTCATATATAGGATTGACATATGCATATTTTTATTTATATATGCCGTATTAGTTCTTTGACCAAAAATATACATGTAGTGCACTCTATATTTTAGTACCAGAGTTAACTTATATCGTAAGTGCATGCCTTGTTTTTACCATCTTATGGATTACTTCCTCCATCCTATATTATAAGCAGTTATTCCAAGAATCATGAGATATTTTGACTTTTGAAGATACTACATCTCAAGTTTAGAGTCAAATTAATGAAAAAAATCTAATAATACTTAGTTGACATCACAAAGATTTAGCAATTTGAACTCTACGCAGAACGACTAATCACGGCATTGGTAGAAGCTTTTGGGGTCTACACAATGTGACACAAGCAGGGTCTCACAATGTTCGGGCTTGAGGTCGATTTGAAGGAGGCGATCAATGACTTGAGGCAGGATGGTCGACAATGCTTTGGTCATGAGGTTTTATAGCCATGAGGATCAGCGGTGTAACACCTCTGGTGTTATATTAACTAAAACATGCCATGTTATCATATGCACTGCAAAGTATTCATGTTTAAGTCAACCTTAATGTGCATTAACTAAAACAAGTTTACATTTCATAGGTTGATTGTGTTTCTGGAATGTTTTGTCACATGAAATGATAAAACCCTATTTTTCGAATGTCATCGTAAATGCTTAGTTTATATTCTATGTACTTGAGGTGTAAACCGTGTTTACACTAGTGTCAAGCATAGTGTATAAGTCTAAGTCCAACCTAAAAAATGATTTCCATATTTGAGATTTAATTTGGATTCCAAAGCTTATTTCTGAGTCTGGCAATTCAAATTTAAATTCAAATTGGAAATGCTATAAAAGGTTTTTCAAAAGTCAACTTGGTCAACCAAGGGTGTCATTGGGTCAATGACCTAAAAATGTCCTTGGATGATGTTGGTGATCACTAATGACCAACCAATTAAGTTAGAAACCAAATCGAGTTTGAATTCTATTTCAAAAACCCTTTATTTCAAAACCTAGTTTTACCCCCTTTTATCTAATTCAAAATCTATAAAGAATTTGGAGATACTCTAAAAAGATAGTTTGTAGATCTTGACAAGAGCTACAAAGTTGGTATATAAAGTTTTTCAAGTTTCCAAATGAAATTTCAAATGAATTTGAAAATATAGTTTTCCAGCATTTGTCCCCTTTTGATTTTAAAACCATAATTCAAAAATTTTGCATCATTTTGGAATACTTTGTATATGAAAAAGGTTTGGTTTGGAAAGAAAAACATTTCATAGTTTTGAAGATTTTCAACTTTTATTGAAAAATCAAAAGTAATTTTAATTGTTTTTTTCTAGGGTTTTATCTCCTTTTTGAATTTGAATTCAAATTTTAAAATCTAGACATAATTTGAGGATGCCAGTTAAAGGAAAAGTGTAGCTCTTGAAGAGTTATGCAAATAATATTTTTGGAGATTTTCAAGTTCTTATATAAATTTTGGAGTAATTTGTATTTTTGAACAAGTGGCATTTCTATAATTAATTGGAACAGTACCTAACCCTATCGTCGGTCGCCATGGCCGGCTTCTCAACGCGCGCTGCCGTCCACCGCCGCACCTTCTCGGCCGCCAGCGCACTCCTGGACGCATGAAGGTTCACCGTCGTCGTGTCGCTCGCTCAAGTATCGCCCCTGTCCTATAAATACCGGTCGTCCGCCGTCGTTTTTCTTCTTTCTTCTCCCCGCCGCCGTCGCCGACGACCTCCCTCCGCCGTCCGAATTCGCCGTCGATGATTCACCTCTGTCCGATTGCTCTTGCCAACAGCTCCGCCACATCCTCACGGTCATTTTGGGCTAGTTCGTGCTTGCTCTTCTCGCTCGAGCCACCCGCACGCCGCCTTCTTCTCCACGCCCGGCCAGTCGAGCCGCCGTGCCATCGCCGCCGTTTGCCGCCACCGGAGGTGAAAATATATTACCTTTAACCCCTCTATCCGATCATCCATGTTCCACTGCTCCTGATGCGCACCTTAGTTTGAGCAGCGCATCACCGGAGACCGCTGTGACGCCACCTTGCCATCGGAGCGCCGCCACCGCCATCACCGTCGTCGACCACAGCTCGATTCAAGCACTCCGGACCTCCATTAACATGCGCATCAGCACCGGGGTGAGCTCCTGCAGCTGTTTGCACCATCAATTTCATCATTTACATGTCGTGGCCGCCGGTAGCCGTAGCTCGCCGCCGGCGCAACGTTGCCAGCGCCGCCGCGCACATAGCCGTCGATGCTGGGGTTCCAACTTGGCTTCATCTTGTTGCCAAACCAGTCCGTTTGAGTACACTGCGCATGCTCGTTACCTTGCCGTCGTCGAAAACCGCTCCGGTGAGCGTCGCCGCCGCGCCCGAGCTCCGCCGCGCCGCCATGGCCGCCGGCGTGGGTGCCGCCGCCGCGCCGTTAGCTACCCTGATCGACTCCCCGTGCCAAGCTGAGTCCAGAGGACCAAGTCCGGTCGCCGGAGACCTCGCCGACGGCGAGTAATCGCCGGTCAACCGTCGGCGGGCCATCGGTCAGCGCGGGAGTACTGTGTCGATTTTCTTTTTCTATTTTTAGAAAATGATTTAAATGTTATTTTCTTTGAAAAATCATAGTAATTCATATATAGCTCCAAAAATTCTGAAATTTTTTTGTGAGTGTTCTTTATGATGTCATCTACCTAAAAAAATATGAAATGCTAAATTTGAGTACTTTTTGCATATGTTAAAATTAGCCCTTTTAATTGAAAAATGGACCTTCAATGATTTTTAATAAATAAAATAATTGGCTTTTAATTCTAAAATTTGTTTTGCCATCTAATTAGGCTAAGAGCTTTCTAAAATAAAATTTTGGGCTTAATTTGATAACTTTAATTTTTATGCCTTTATTAATGCTTTTAAATAATTAATTAACCCCTTTAATTAAGTTTAATCATTATAGGATTTGTTTGACTTTGGGATTGCTTGATGACCTTAGGTCATTAACCCTAATGATCTTTGGCACTTTAATTAATTATTTGCGCTTACCTTAATCATGTCATTAGGGCTTAATTAACGTTATTTTATGTGTTTAATTAATTTCTTAAATGGCGTAGTTAACCCTAATGAATTTTATAAGCGAAGTTTTGTTGGCTTAAGCATATTAATTATTGAATAGCTTCCGTTAACGGAGAGTTAACGTTGTCGCACCAGATCCGAAGGACGAGCAGATTCAGGAATCGGGAGTTGATCCAGAGTTTGAGGCCGTCTACCCCGAACATCAAGGCAAGCCCCGGATGCATTCAAACCCTATTCTATTTATAAAAGTTTTACCGCTTCAGCTATGATATGTTGCATTAAGTAATAGGAGTTGAGTGAAAACCCACCAATTGCATTACCTGTCTTATTTCCTAATTCCTTGTTACCTGCTTGGGAAGATAAGTAATAACGCTTAGCCCTGCTTATTTAATTAATTGTTCAAAGGCAAAAGAATGAAAAAGATGAGATTGGTTTTCTTGTTAAAATCTTGATGATAGTAATAAATCGAGTCCGGACGGCTAACTTGCATTGGGAATGGAGTCCCTCTGTAGTGTTTCCGTCTGTTGATGCCCTAGGTCCCGTGTCGATGGTGATCTGGTGATATCGAGAATTTAGAAATCCACATGCATGAAGTGATATACGGATGGTTGGAGCCGTGTATATCATGGAGTGACCTAGCGTGGGGCCAGAGATCCCATCTGTGTCATAGTGTGTTTTACTATAGGGTTTAAGTTCCCACGTATCTCGGTACGCTGGGCCGAAGAGCTCACGTGTATCATGTGGTGATATATGGCTGCGGTTGTTATCCTGGTATATCGGTTCATCTGGGGTGCATCGGAGTTAAAGTCTTCGATATTCCAGTGACCTAGGTCCCAGCTGGGTATGAAAATGGATTCGAATCGCCGTTGCTTCTCAGAGAAGAAGACTCGATCGTTGTTCATCATCGTAGTAACAACTTGAACAAAGATTAAGATTTAATAATGAAGTTGGTTGTTGATTGGAGCTAGTCCAAGCAAACTTTTTTTTCTGTTAAGCTTTTTCGCAAAAATTTCTTATCTCTTACAAGCCTTACCTTGTCCCTCTAGCCTGCATTTCTTGAGTCTCCACCCCTCTTTTTCGTTAGGTCAGTCTTGTTGAGTACTTTTGTACTCAGGGTTTGTTAAGCCCCTGTTGCAGGTGAGCCTCATGGGCAGGAGTGCTTTGCATCCTGCTGCATGACAGTCGTCGAGGAAAACGACGACGAATAAGGTGTTTAGCTCGTGGGCAGAGCTTTTCATTTGGTTTTGTAATAAAGTTATCTACTGCTACCCCACTACTATTATGGTCTGTACAATCTAAACTTATGGTTGTAAATATTTGAATTCAAAGGTTTATAAACTTATGTTATTGTAAGTCTTCCGCTGATTTACTCCGATGTATATTCTTTATATCAAACTGTGTAATACTGCAATGTCTCTCTACAACGATGGATCCTGCTCGAAGAATCGTGGATGATTCAGGATTTATCCGACAGACTTTTTAAGTCGTATGGAACATAGTCATGGTTATTTGGAGTCTGTTTAGACAATAATCATGCGTGTGGGCCATATGATTTAGAAGTTTCTGCCACAAGCGGCCATGTATGATCCACAAATGTTTGATGCTCATTGTGGGGTTTTATAGCCTTGAGGTGTGTCACTAATTTTGTGACGCCTTTAGCCATCGTGGTAGCAGTGACTATAGAAACTTGTATCTTCGGTGTACACTTGTGTGGCAAACTGACAGAGGACCCTATGTCTTTGATGATTAGTTATTTTTCCTCGACTTTTGGTCAAAAATATTATTTTTTGTAGCAGTAGTATGTATAACATGTTGAATGTATACCATGTTTCCGTGCCTATTCTAATTGATTTCTTTTCCTATTGTGTGTGTGTGTGGTGGGGAGGGGGGGGGGGTGTTAGGTTCTTGATAAGTTATTCTCCATTTGCATTTGCCGAAAGGCAAAACAACGGCTTCGATATTAGACATTGATTGTGGTGTCCACGACATTCTTGCCTTGCGACAGATGTCGGATGTGATCTCGATGTAATTATAGGGGACTAATGGACATAAATAATAACTATGTTTCTATACCTCGTATCATATCTTTAAGCTTAGGTCTATGACAAAACTATATTCGTTTCTATATAAACTCAGGTTAACGGGTTTCTCCTGTCCCTGTTGAAAGTGGGTGTCTATTTCAGGTTGTAGAAGAAAATAAAATTGAGTTGCTGTAACTATTTCTCGCTTGTCTCTAGAATGTGAGGATTGACGAGTAAGAAGTAGAGGGTGACCTGCACTGCCTCTGCCTGCATGGATATCACGGCTGGCACCTGGTGGCCACCATGGATGATGGCTTTGGCTTGGTCGTCCGTACCGACCTGCCTGGGCTGCTGCATGCAGTGCGTGCAACTTTTTTTTTCTTTGGCTGGACTGCACCGTCCGGACCCACCCCGGCCAGGCGCGCCACACGTGGGCCGGCCGATTCCTTCTCGCGACGATTCGGTTCATTTTTGCCGTCGCTCTCCAGTTTCCGCGCTGCCTCTCTTTCCGTTTCTGGATTGGACGGAGCGACCTGCAACTCTAAATCCATTCATCGCTTTCAGAATCATCCATTTCTATTTATTAATCCAATGGATGCGCCGTGCGCTTCTATTTATTTTTTAAAAGAAAAACGTGGGTACTAACTTTATATATATAATATATAAGAAACGATTTAACTTAGTGTGGTTTTCAAAAACTTATTCTAACCTACTCTCTTTATCCTAGAAAGAATGATGTTATGGGATAAGTATAGGTTAAACTTTTTCAATTTTGATTAGTTTTATAGAAAATACATATAACATTTATGCCTATAAATAAATTATTATCAAAGTATATATATTCAACGATCTATCTAATTTATAAAAAAAAATATGATGATTGGAAAGTGTTTCTAACATAAATTTACACTTCTCCTATGTTTACGGTGTCTGAATTTTAAGATGACTTCAGGTAACATTTTTGTGCCACTAACTAGGATTGTTACTTTTGTGATTAATTATTTGTCTTTGTGTACCAATAACATTTAGTTTTTTTTTCCTTGTCTTGGTATAGAAAATATTTGTATGTTGTCCGTTGTCTTTGTGTCAACACAAATCAACTTTATTTAAGTTTATGGTTTTGTCTAATCAGGTTTTTATTCTCTGATTCTTACTCTATATTTTTTCCACGCACTTCCACCTTAGATTGGCAGAATGATACACACGTCTTCCTTGCACGGATATACCCGAGCTTTCACCAATCTTTCCAAGTGCCAAAAGATTAGAAGGTGGGATTGATCAATGAGAATTCTTGGAGATGATTTTTTTTTTTTGTAAAGGACAACGAGAGGGTTAATTGGAATACGAAGAATGCAACTTGGTCTTCTGCGTGTGCTGTGCTGGCATGCATGCTTCTTGTTTTCTATTTTTTTTTCTCGAATGCGCAAAAGACACTTCTTGCTTTCTATTCGTAATTGTCAGCAATGTTTGCCTTCTGAATACTGGATAGATAGATAGATAGCCGGCTTTAATTTCTTTTGCTATCGGATTGGATAGTGAGCCTAAGCTGAATGGAGCTCGTCGTCATCGTTTTGGATAGCTAGGTGGTGGGTGGGATTATGATTCTGCCATCCACCAACGCCGGATATGATCGAGATATATATATATATATATCTCGGGTACCAAATAAACCACGCACGACACGAGTTGCACATTTTACTTGCTTAATTATTTCCTCTGTTCCCCCTAGCTAGCTCTGCAAAGTTATTGCGTACGGCGTGCTTACCCTACTAATTAATGTAACTTCTCATTTAATAATTTGGAAGGTGCTCAAAGGAGATCCAATGTTACACTAGCGTCAGAGTTGATCATATTACACAAATAAAGATTATACAAGCCAATACCTGCACATAAAAAATGAAATATTCTCGATCATCACATACCTATAATACAAGAAACATGAGACCTTAATTAATTGGAACATACGCAAGCTACATGCAACAAAGTTGACTTTCATGCGAAGAACGAACAATCGAACACACATCAAGGCTATATATATGCATGGCACCTTTATGCTAGCTTAGTCATATTAATTCATTAAAATAATGCTAGCAATCAATTAGACAACGCGTAGTACTTTTATATGTATCATCATTGCACATAAGTTTAAAACAGATTAAACTTCATGGAGGGCGGCCCAATCTCGCTCGTTACATATACCCTGGACCTAGCTGGATGGCAGACACCGTGCTGCGTCTAGATGATCTCTGGGCAGACAAGACATTTATCTCCAATGATGTGCCACGGATCACGCCATTGTTCCCTATCCTGAGCACGCTAGAACATGACGTCGTCTACCTTGTCATTCGGGGCGATGTGGAATGTGTGGAAGAATGCCGGTTTAGGGGAGTGAAGCTCCTGCTTGCTGTTGACACGCGCAAAACCAGGGCCATCTCTGCCACCCAGCAAAAACACCCAAGACCATTGTTGAGGTGGCGCTACCTCCGTGCCTTCACTGTTTGGGACTCCCTGCTCACGATTACTTGTGAATTCATGTTTGTATACATCCAGTTAGAGTAAAAATTTACCGACCTTGTTTTTAGGCCCATAATGCTCTGTTTTACATGACGACATGACAGCAAATATAGTTGTTGTCGACGCCCTGTTTCTTCCAAAGTTGTTCCAACTTTTATGCTTGAAAGAAAGAGCCGCTCATAGTTTGTGCTGGAACCTATATTTGTGATAAACACCCTTGAAGTAGGTAAAGAGCTTAAGAGCTGTGCTTATATTTTTGACAGCAAATATCTGTTTCTGCTAGGGAACGGCGGGAGCAATTGAGATGGGGGCAAGTCGAAAAAGGATGAAGTTTGAATGACCTCCGCAACAGAATCCATAGTGGATGTCCATGCCTCTACATTTTCAAATGGTTGTATGCTGGCCGGGGCTGTTAGATGAAGCTCCAACTACAGCTGACGTTATTTGTGGCCTAACCTCTGCGCCACTGATGTGCATGTGCGTACCCACAGTGAGGTTTGTTGTCAAAATTAAATTGTTCCAGCTATCTTTTCTTTGCAGAAATGAAATGTATCGTTTTGCGTTTCCTTGTACAGTTGCAGGGTATGATTCAGTACTGAGCAGAGCATGAAGCAGATGGAAAATCCATCTCTCTGTCCCCCACCCCCCGAAAGTCGTGTTATGTGTACAGCAGGGCGTAAAATCTTTGAGGATCTCATCAGTGGCAAGACGCTGAGAAGAACACCGACGGTTAACCACTGAGGAAATCAACCAGTAGGAACTTATAAAACTCGGCGAGTGTAAATGAGGTTTGCTCATCCAAACATCTCGCAAACTCTTTGGGCAATCCAAACATCTCGCTATGTTAAAGTACTCCATTGGCCATTGCCTTGGGTAAAACTTGCGGGGGCTTTAAAGTTCCATTTATTGGATTTGTCCGGCTCACACCATCTTCAATTCTTTCCTAACAGAAAGCAGCAACATAGACTTGATGCTCCTGGGATGAAAAGAGATTGAAATCCACAGCATGATCCATGGTGTGCACGAAGGATTTCAAGGAATCACAAGCTCCAAACCTGAACTTTTGCACTCGGGGATTTGTCCTACCCTTTGCAGCCAGTGATTCTAACACTAACTCTTCTGTGGGCTAAAAGTCTTCCCCACAAAGCCCACCAGCTTCTCCCACCTCAGGCCCAACGGGCCTTGTCCTCGTCTTCCTCTCCACTCCATTCCCCTCGTCGCCGACCACCACCACCATGGACATGGCGGCCACTCTGCCTCAGGCCTTAACCCCGGCCCTCCACGCCTCCTTCCTCTCGCGCTCGCCTTCCTCCGGGCCGGCCGCCTCTCCGCCGCCTCCCACGTCGTCTCCTCGCTCCCCGCCCCGCCTCCCGCGCGCCTCCTCCGCCGCCTCATCCCCGCCCTCGCCTCCGCGGGGCTCGCCGCCGCCGCCGCCCGCTTCCGCCCCGTCCCAGGTGACACCCTCACCCTCAACTCCATCATCCTCTCCTACTGCAGCCTCCGCTCGCCCCGCCCCGCGCTGAGCCTGCTCCGTTCCTCCTCGGGGGCCCAGGCGCAGGCCGCGGCCGACACCGTCAGCTACAACATCTTCCTCGCCGGCCTCTCCGAGCAGGGCCACGGGAGGCTCGCGCCGCCCGTGCTCGCCGAGATGTGCAAGCGCGGCGTGCCCTGGGACGGGGTCACCGTGAACACGGCGCTCGTGGGGCTGTGTAGGACCGGCCTGGTCGGTGAGGCCGAGGCGTTGGCGGAGATGTTGGTCCGAGGCAGAGGAATTGATGTCTTGGATGTGGTGGGGTGGAATGCTCTCATTCACGGGTACTGTAAAGTGCAGGACATGGCCGCGGCACTGGCGGTGGTGGAGAGGATGAGATCACAAGGGGTGGCGCTTGACGTGGTGGGGTATAATACCCTGGTTGCTGGGTTCTGCCACTCCGGCGATGCTGATGCTGCATTGGAGGTAGTGGAGAGGATGAAGGCGGACGGGGTGGAGCCGAATGTGGTGACATACACAGCGCTCATTGGGGAGTATTGTAAGAGGAAGGGAATTGATGAGGCTTTCAGTTTGTACGAGGGGATGGTCAGGTCGGGTGTGCTGCCTGACGTGGTCACACTCAGTGCTCTTGTCGATGTCCTTTGCAGGGATGGCCGGTTCTCAGAAGCATATGCGCTTTTCAGGGAGATGGACAAGATCGGAGTTGCGCCGAACCATGTGACCTATTGTATGCTTATTGATTCATTAGCGAAAGCACGGAGGGGCAATGAGTCACTTGGTCTGTTGGGAGAGATGGTTTCAAGGGGCGTGGTCATGGATCTGGTCATGTATACAGCTCTGATGGACCGTTTATGTAAAGAAGGGAAGATCGAGGAAGCTAAGTACGTGCTCCGGCATGCTCTCTCAGATAATCTTACTCCCAACTGTATAACTTACACTGTACTGGTCGATGCACACTGCAGAGCTGGCAATATCGATGGCGCAGAGCAGGTGTTGTTGCAAACGGAGGAGAAATCTGTTAGCCCGAATGTTTTCACATCCTCATCGATCATCAATGGTCTTGTGAAAAGAGGATGCCTTGGCGAAGCAGCCGATTATATGAGGAAGATGAAGGACAGTGGCATTGCTCCTAATGTTGTGACTTATGGAACACTTATCGATGGCTTCTTCAAGTTCCAGGGGCAAGAAGCAGCTCTTGATGTGTACCGTGATATGTTGCATGAGGGTGTTGAGGCAGACAACTTTGTTGTTGACTCACTGGTGAATGGTTTGAGAAAGAATGGCAATATAGAGGAAGCTGAAGCATTATTTAAAGATATGGTTGAACATGGTCTTTTGCTAGACCACGTCAATTATACCACCTTAATGGATGGGCTTTTTAAAACAGGAAACATGCCATCTGCTTTTAAGGTTGGTCAGGAGTTGGATGGGCTTTTTAAAACAGGAAACATGCCATCTGCTTTTAAGGTTGGTCAGGAGTTGATGGAGAGAAACCTGTCACCTGATACCGCTGTCTATAATGTGTTTATCAATTGCCTTTGCACGCTTGGCAAGTTCAGTGAAGCAAAATCCTTTTTGAAAGAGATGAGAAATATAGGCTTAGAACCTGATCAAGCAACATATAACACTATGATTGCTGCACATTGCCGGGAAGGGAAGACATCCAAAGCTCTAAAGCTACTGAAAGAAATGAAGTTGCGTTCAATAAAGCCTAATCTCATCACATATACTACACTTGTTGTGGGCCTTCTTGAGGCCGGGGTTGTGTACAAGGAAAAATATTTGCTAAATGAGATGGCTTCTGCTGGATTCGCTCCAACCTCTCTGACTCATCAAAGGGTGCTGCAAGCATGTTCTGGAAGCAGGAGGCCGGATGTGATTTTGGAAATTCATGAATTGATGATGGGTGCTGGTCTTCATGCTGACATCACTGTCTATAATACACTCGTGCATGTTTTGTGTTGCCACGAAATGACAAGGTATGCTACAGTTGTTCTGGATGAAATGTTGGGGAGAGGAATTTCACCAGATACTATCACATTCAATGCTCTCATTCTTGGACATTGTAAGAGCAGCCATCTAGATAATGTATTTGCAATGTATGCTCAGATGCTTCATCAAGGGCTCTCACCTAATATAGCTACATTCAACACACTTCTGGGTGGCCTTGAGTCTGCTGGAAGAATTGGAGAAGCGGATACTGTTCTCAGTGAGATGAAGAAGATGGGCCTTGAACCCAGTAATCTCACCTATGATATACTGGTGACAGGATATGCAAAGAAAAGCAACAAAGTGGAAGCACTGAGGCTGTATTGTGAGATGGTGAGTAAAGGCTTTATTCCCAAAGCAAGCACGTATAATTCACTCATAAGTGACTTTGCTAAAGCTGGAATGATGAATCAAGCTAAAAAGTTGTTCAGTGAGATGAAAAGGAGAGGAGTTTTACATACGTCCTCAACTTATGATATCCTTTTGAATGGATGGTCAAAGCTTAGAAATGGAACTGAAGTTAGAATACTTCTCAAAGATATGAAAGAGCTAGGATTTAAACCATCTAAAGGCACTATCAGTTCTATGTCCAGAGCATTTTCAAGGCCGGGCAAGACTTCGGAAGCTCGACATTTATTTAAGACCCTTTTCAAGGTTTAGTGGAAAAAAAAATGAAGTGTCAATATATTATCTGCCAAGGATGGTCTAATGAGATGATTCTCCCAGAACTTTGCAATTGCAAGAAAGGGTCGTAACTGTTGGAGTGCCTTCCGGCTAGGCCAGATCCAGATATGCCGTTTCGTGCATAAAGATATCATAGCAAATGCAGTTAAATCTGAAAAGAGATAAGTAGTTGTTTCAGAAGAACAGTTTGATGTCCTCACTTACACTGGCCTAACAAGCTGAAACCCAACAATGTATACTTATGCTATACTCTACCCTTGGGCAGAAAGTTGCTGGGGAGGTTGTTAGTCAGGGTTTATTGACTGAGGCGCCATTTGGAATGAACTAAATGCATATGAGGTTGAGGCTGTTTTACACTGTAAGTATCGTTGCCCCCGCCATCTAGGCGATCAAAGACAGCTCTTGGTGGACTTATTGGTTATTGTACTCAGCCTTTGTGGGTTTCACAGCTGGGGTATGCTTTGTTGATAATTTCTACACTTACATTTTTTTCTTTACTTATGCAGTTTCTTACATTTTCCATGAAAATTGAATATGTTTCTTGAGTTTATGCAGGTTTCAAATCTGCATTGATTGGTGACCTCCTACAGTTGTATACACTACTTTCTGCTAACCAGCTTATTGACTGCTTGCACTTCCATAAAGTTGAGGTGATTATTTCAGTTTCTTGCATTACAAAAGTATGCATTTATTCAAATCTGCTGCTTAACATTTTATTATATTAGGCAACATGTAGTTGATTACTGCTCCCTCCATTTCAAAAAATAAGGCGGTTTTGGCTTTCTAGATGCATATTTTTTTTATATGCGTCTAGATATACACTATGTCTAGATACATAGTAAAAGCAATGTATCTATAAAAGCTAAAACGTCTTATAATTTGGAATGGAGGGAGTAGAAATTATGTGATTTGAACTATGATAATTGATAAGGATACGTCAATGACCAGATGTGTAAGAGTGATCTTTTTGGGATCAGAACAAGGGCTGCAGAAAACAGTATCACTGGAATCAGTACACTTTTCTGTTTCTGCTCACTTTCATGGTTTTATTATAATTATCATGAGGAATCATGACAGTAACACAATGGCTGCCTTTGGATTTGAAGTTTTGAACTACTAGTCTAATATGCCAAGGAAATGGTGTGCCAAAAAAAAAAATCTTCGTAGCCAAATGTGGAGGTTTCTGGTGAATTTCACCCCTTCTGATAGGATTTTGAATATGGAGATAGCTAGAACTACTAACCTAGTGTCAGTTCATGTCCACATAATATCTTTATGCGAATGGTTTCTTTGAAATTTTCTGTTACCACGTTAGTTTATGTCATGGCATGCATGGGTGGCCATCCTAGTATTCTTATTGTCATCATAAATTTGACTTGCGACACAGCAATTGATGCCAGTGGGGGTTACTTTTTGAGTTGATGGCCGGTTCTTTTGGATATATCTAGCATAATGGCCAACTACAAGCATTCTGAAATCTTTTATAAACTTTCCAAAAAAGGGAACCAATGCAAGAATTGAAACATGTTCAAAAAAATGTATTGAAAATAGGCAATATGTTCCTTTCCTTGAAAAATAAGAAAAACAATTATCATGACGCTTCCACAATTTCAGACCCACGTGTAAAATTGAATAAATGATGTGTCATTTCTGTTCACCATTGTTTTCATTAGTCCATTAACCGTGTAGATGCCGATGACTCTGCCATCCTGCAGGATATTGTTCTAAAGGCCCGCTATGTAGTTTAAAGATCCTTGCTCATGAATTCGTTTGTCATTTGCCTTTTGATTATTTGTTTATTTGCTCTTTTCTCCTTTTGTAGTTTCCACAAGCATGATGATCAGAACATGTTTTATGTGCATAGATGGAGAAGAGCTATTTTGGAAAACAGTAAGTTGGTTCCTCTCTTCAAACAAAGGATGCTATATGACAAAGGAAATTCCTCATTTTGCATCCTTCACCGATTGTTGTTGGGTCTTTCGTACCCATCAAGGTCATGGAAGATTCCACTCTGCGGCTACAGATTTAGGATTGGAATACCACAACTGAGCATTTGAAGTTTCTAAAGCAACTACATACAAAGTTTAATTCTGGCCCCCAATACATCTTTAGATTACTTCTACTCTGCTATGATTTTGTTGTAACCCTTCTTCAGATGCCCCTGTTCAGTTATATTTAACCAACCAGTTATTCCATTGTCCCCACATGATATGCATACGTCAGAGTGATGGATAGGCTAGAATTCTGCAGGGTACTTCCTATCAATAATAATGCAAAAGTTTCGCTGCAGTTTTTAAGTCAAGATAGCATGGGAATAAAAAAAACATTCAATAACTGATGAATTTATCATCAGTTATTGAATTTCAGTGGCTGACCAATGCGCCCGTGACTGCCACATGATAAATTTCAGGGGCACAGGGACGCAGACCAGATAAATTTATTATTTATTAACTGATCAATGCCACTGTGTCGTGGATTCGGGACACATGCATGCGCTCGTTATGAACTCAAGTACAGGGCCTCTCAAAAAAAAAAAAAAAACTCTAGTACAAGCTACTGAGTATTGGACCTCACCCGATAGGCTACTATTTTTGAGACTCCGAAAACTCCGAGGCCCTGTTCGATCGAACAGGTTGCACGCCCTTGTGCACGGCCCTGGTTGTTTGAGATAAAAGCAACCATCATTTACAACTAAGAACAGTACTTTCTTCATTTTTTATTAGATGTTGTGTCAGCTTTGTACTAAATCAAACATTTGTATTCTGACCATTAACTTCAAAATTTTTGTGCAGTCTTCTGTCTATGTTTTTATATTTACTATGAAAATGCTTTTATAACATATAATTTATATATGCTTGTGAATTACAAGATTTAAAAACAAATCAAAGATAGTAATATTTGAATTAGGACAAAACTAATGTGACATATAAAAATGACTGATAGAGTATATATACCGCAAGCAAAACTACAATTGACATCGTACTTTTGACTTGAGAAAGAGTATATCAACTGAGCCATGCGAAAGGGCCTAACCTAGTGGTTAGAGCATTTTGAGTAGCATGATATTAAAAAAGGAGCATCTAAGTAACATCGAATAGGTTTGAGTTCAGCTCCCCATGAAAGCGAATTAAACATGTCTGAAATGATTAAAATTATAAACTTAACCATCAGTGATCTTATTAAGGGGACCGTGTGGTTTGGTTGCAGAACATAGATTTATATAGTTTTGTGTCTATGTTTTTTATATTCACTGTAAGAAATACTTTCATAATATATAGATTATATGCTTGTGAATTATAAGATTTTTTTGAACAAAATATTGATCAAAGACAGTAATATTTGACTTAGAACAAAACTAGTGTGTAACATGTAAAAATGTACATGATCAAGGGATCTGTATTTACCGAGCAAGAATTATTGAAACAAGTCGTTGTCATGAATGGACCTGCAGATTGAATTTTCGACAATGGCGGCCTTGACTACACTGATCTTGACATTTTCTTCACGAGGTCACAAAGGTTTCTCTCAGCAGACCGCCAGACCCACCTGCATGGGCCGCTGCCAACGCTGCCTCTTTCAAGGCCTTTGCTCTTGCCCTTATCGCCACTGCTCGTGCACCATCAGCCATGACCAGCTCAATGCACCTCGCCGGCTCTGTCCCTGTCAACACACCATCGCCGTTTCGCTCTCCTCTGACGCCGACCCCAAATTCTTCCTCGACCAAGTACAAGTTCGTCGGCTGGTCATACAAGTTGGGCACGCCGACGATGGGCACGCCGGACGCAATGGCCTCCATTGTCGAGTTCCATCCACAGAGTGAGACGAAGCACCCGACCGCCGGGTGCGACAGCACCTCCAGCTGGTTGCACCAGTCCACAACCATCCCCTTGCTCTGGCTCTCGCTCTGCGTGTTGTCGTTGTCCAGCTGGCCATGGCTGTCGCCGGCTTCGCCATCGCCGCTGCCATCGATCCCGTCCTTGCGCACGACCAGCAAGTATGGCCGCCCACACTGTCGCAGTCCTAGAGCTATCTCCACCATCTACTGCTTGGCGAGCTTCGTCATGCTCCCGAACGACACATACACTACCGAGCTTTCCGGTTGACCCTGAAGCCACTCCATGTACCTCTTGTCGTCGTCGTGCTCGAAAAGATGGATCCGGGCGTCCGTGGCGGACCCGACCATGGGGCCGACGGCGGCGACGTCCAGGTGCCGCTTCATATCCACGAGCGCACTCGGCTCCAGCTCGTCGAACGTGTTCACGAGCACCTTGGGCCGCCACTGGCGCATGAACTCGAACAGCTCCCGGAACGCGTCGTGCAAGGCCCTGGCGATGTCGCTGCTCGACGTGTCAGTCAGGAACGTCGGGAAGCTGCCCATCCGGAGAGGGCGGCTCAGCCCCGGCATGCGCACCTCGTCCGTGGCGTGGGCGGCGCCGGCGACGAGCTCGCCGAGGCCGTGGACGTAGTGGTAGCAGACGGCGAGGACGGTGGCCGGCTGGAGCCAGTACACGGCGAGAAGGATGCCGCGCTCCCGCGCGACGTCGAGCACCGGTAGAGACACCATCATGCACGCGATGCACGTCATCGGGTGGCCGCCGGCGACTATGGTGGAGAGGCTGTCGAAGCTCGCGCGGCGCCTGCGCGCCCTGTCGTCGGCGTCCTTGGGCCAGGGCGACGAGGCATCGTCGAGACGGTCGGAGTAGGGGACGTAGGAGATGACCCCGTCTCGGTGGTCTCCTCTGCCGTCGCCGCCGGCGCCGGCGCGGCGTCCGGTGATTAAGGGAACATGCGCCGGTATGAGCGATTATTTGCGAGACCGAGTGAGTACGTACGTACTGTTTCTCGCGTTGGTCAGTACCGTTTCGCGTTGGTCACGGAGTTTTGTCAGGCCTCATTTAGATCGCGAAATCACGAAATTTCTAGTCCAAAAAGTGTCGTAGTATTTTATCTGTATTTGATAAATATTATCTAATTAAGACCTCACTAAGATCAAAAGATTCGTCTCGTGATTTATAACTAATCTATACAATTAGTTATTTATTTTATCAACATTTAATGCTTTATGCATTCGACGTAATATTTGATATGATGCAGAGAGCGTAAAATTTACCTCAAAGGCTAAAATCCGACCTCGTTTAGTTCCCCAGTTTATAGTTAAATTTTACTATGTAAAAAGAAGATTTTCTGTTACATCAAAATATCAGCACATGCGTAAAGTACTAAATATAGATAAAATTAAAAACTAATTACACAGTTTGGTTATATTATACAAGACGAACACTTTGAATCTAATTAGTCAATGTTTGGATAATTTTTATCAAACATAAATGAAATCCCACAATTCGCTATAGTGCGAGAACACCAACTTTGCACATCCCAAATTAGGGACGTAAACAAGGCATGCCAACTTTGCACATCCCAAATTAGGGACGTAAACAAGGCATGAACCATAGTGTACGTACTCTGTTTTCACCACAATATTTCTTGTGGTTTTTTAGTCCAAAAAAATATAGTATGCCACACATTGCCTATTGACCAAAAAAATATAGTATGACCCATATAGTATGACCCACACCCACTCTGTTTTCACCATAATATTTCTGTCTGTTTGCAAAAAAGGCAAAGTTGGTTCGTTTGGATTTCCTCATCCAAATTTTACCCCACCTCAGTTATAGCCCTAAATAAATGCGACACAGTGGTGACGGTGGGGTGAAGGGCGAAATGTGCATTGTCGCGGACGGCGGGGGACAAACGGTTATGTAGGGTGGGCGGTGGGGGAGGAGTAGGGAATTGTAGCCGTGCTACTTGGCGAGCTTTAGTGCTTAGGTGGGTGGGTTCTATGGGCGGGCTGCAATCGTTCTGTTTATGATATTTGCAGAATTGATTTGCCAAAAAAAAAAATTACAGTGGCAATGCCCCCAAAATAATTGTTGAGGACAGAAACGAACCAAATGTAAAGCTCGAGGTAATATGAGCCCTTCCTTTCTTTTATATAGATTACTAATAGAAGAATGGTCTTCCTACACACCGACATCATGAATACGACCTTCAATTCCCTGTAAAACTGAAGGGGGCCAGCGTACGTACTTGTATGGGTGATGTTGTCACTTGGGAATAGATTCTATCGGGAATTGAAGCCTGCCTATGCAACTGCGTGGGTGCTACCCCTGCTAGTCGTCGCTTTCATACTTACAGTATGCGTTTAGAAAAGGAAGAAGGGGGAGACAAGATGAATAATCAAAAGTTGGTGCGACCATAAGTTGGTACATGATGGCCTCAGGCCATTGCATGTCAAGCCATGTGCTTGCATATTGTGTTGTGTTGTGTTGTGCATGCAAGTTGTATAGGCCCCGGCAACAGCGTATACTAGCCCGTGCCTGCCGATGTGTATGCAGGTCAGGACCATCCAGGTGCTAGCTTTGTTTGTCACACACAGGGGACTGCTACTATTGCAGGGACCAACCCTATACATGGTCACGAAAATGTGTTTGTTAATGTTGTAACACGAAACACTTCTAAAACAGGTGAAGCAATTGCAACATATGTATATAGCAATTACAACATATGCAACGTCTAGATAAATTATTTCGAACATATGCTAGAAATAGATGAAATATTTTAAATCGACATTTGCGACATATATGTATAGCCACTGAAAAATATGCAACATCTTACAATATATGTCTGGAACGGATAAAACATTTAAAATATACACTTACAAACACATGAAACATTTTAAATCAATATTTGCAACATATGTGTATGACCACTGAAACATATGCAACATCTTAGAACATACGTCTGAAATATGTGAAATATTTAAATATACACTTACAATATACATATATAGCTATTGCAACATACACAAATGTCAAAATAAATATGCAACATTCAACGCTCAAAGCAATTGAGTGGCAAAAAAAAAATTGTATGAGCATTGGTACCATTGGTCCTTCTCTCTCCATGTCACACAACATGCACGCCCCCTCTGATAGCCGCACGGGCTCCCATGACACATGCTCCATTCTTCCTACATGGACGTGGGATCAGATGAGTGAGATGGAAAAAAAAAAGATATACTATAGATGTATAGGTGCGAGGAGATATGCGGACCCATGGGCTACACTGGGTGGCAGCAGTGGCGCGGGCAGCCAGGCGTGGCAGCGCTGCGGCGGCAGCAGGCGTGCGATGCGCTCGGCCTTGACATGCAGCGGGAAGAAGGCAGCTGGCTGCATGCTAGCACGGAGTCCGGAGTTTTGCTTGACATTCAAACCTCAAAGGCTAAAATCCGACCTCGTTTAGTTCCCTAGTTTATAACTAAATTTTACTATATAAAAAAATTTTCTGTCACATCAAAATATTAGCACATGCATAAAGTACTAAATATAGATAAAATTAAAAACTAATTATACAGTTTGGTTGTATTATACGAGACAAACACTTTGAGCCTAATTAGTCAATGTTTAGACAATTTTTACCAAACATAAACGAAATGTCACAATTCTCTACAGTGCCAGAGCACCAACTTTGCACATCCCAAATTAGGGACGTAAACAAGGCATGAACCATAGTGTACGTACTCTGTTTTCACCAAATGTTTCTTGTGGTTTTTCAGTCAAAAAAAATATAGTATGACCCACATTGCCTATTGACTAAAAATTCGGCTGGATTTGTTGACCGAATATGGACTTATAAAGACCAATTTGATGGCTATCAATCTTTAAGACTATCCGCACTCATAAACCTCTATATGCAACATCTAAAAGGAATATTTTATCATGGTCATCGAGATTCTCTCCTCTATACCTAATTTTCCCGCACTCATCCATACTCAATCTCAACCTTTATATCAACGTGGACCCACACCTCAGATTTTTTTAATTTTTTTACCTTCCTCCCTCCCTGCTCTCTCTGCCCCAGCCCCATCCCTCTCCCTCCCCGTTCTGTCCCCGGCGGCCGGCAACCTCCCTCCCTCCCCCTCCTCTCTCTCCCACATCCGCCGGTTGCAGATCCCGCGACGGCGGAGGGCAGGAGCACGGCGACGCGAGCAGGGGAGGCCGGTGGCGGAGGCCAGGGGTGCGGCGGCGGAGGCCGGTTGCTTGAGCATTGGAGCCGCAGGGGCGGAGGCTGCCGGCGTGAGCAGGGGAGGCCGGCGGCGGGAATAGGGGAGCCGCGGCGCGTGCAGGGCGGCCGCGGGCCGGCAGTGCGAGCAGGGAAGGGCGGCTGCGGCCTGACGTGAGCGAGCATGGGAGCCGTGCGCTGCTGCGGCGGACGAGCTGCGAGCGCGATGAGGGAGCTCCGGTGCGGTGCCGGCCTCGCCCTCCTCCGCACCCTCCTCCTCCTCTGTGTGGCAGAACCTCCTAAATCATATGGCCCACACGCATGATTATTGTCTAAACAGACTTCAAATAACCATGACTGTGTTCCATACGATTTAAAAAGTCTGTCGGGTAAATCTCGAATCATCCACGATTCTCCGAGCAGGATCAATCATTGTAGAGAGACATTGCAGTATTACAACAGTTTAATATAAATAAAATACAACGGAGTAAAACAGCGGAAGACTTACAATAACATAAGTTTACAAACTTCTGAGTTTCAAATATTTACAACCATAAGTTTGAATTATACAAACCATAATAGTAGTGGAGTAGCAGTAGATTACAATATTATACAAAAGCTCTGCCCACGAGCTAAACAGCTTACTCGTCGTCGCTTTCCTCGATGACTGTCATGCAGCAGGATGCAAAACACTCCTGCCCATGAGGTTCACCTGCAACAAGGGTTTAACAAACCCTGAGTACAACAGTACTCAACAAGACTGACCCGACGAAAAAGAAGGGTAGAGACTCAAGAGATGCAGGCTAGAGGGACAAGGTAAGGTCTGTAGAAGATAAGAAGTTTTGTAGAAAAGCTTTACAAAAAGGAAAGGTTGCTTGGACTACATCCAATTACCAACCAACTTCATTATTGAACCTTAATTTTTGTTCAAGTTGTTACTACGATGATGAACAACGATCGAGTCTTCTTCTCCGAGAAGCAACGACGATTCGAATCCATTTTCATACCCAGCTGGGACCTAGGTGACTGAGCATACCAGAGACTTTAACTTCGAAGCACCCCAGGTGCACCGATATACCGGGATAACAACCTCAGCCGTATATCACCACATGATACATGAGCTCTGCGGCCCAGCGTACCGAGATACATGGGAACTTAAACCCCACAATAAAACATACTATGACACAGATGGGATCTCTGGCCCCACGCTAGGTCACTCCATGGCATACACGGCTCCAACCATCCGTATACCACTTCATGCATGTGGATTTCTAAATTCTCGATATCATCCAGTTCACCAACGGACGGGACCTAGGGCATCAACAGACGAGAACACTACAGAGGGACTCCATTCCCAGTGCAAGTTCGCCGTCCGAACTCGATTTATTATTATCATCAAGATTCCAACAATAAAGCCAATCTCATCTTTTTCATTCTTTTCCTTTGAACAATTAAATAAATAAGCAGGGCTAAGCATTACTACTCATCTTTCAAGTAGGTAACAAGGATTAAGGAAATAAGACAGGTAATGCAATTTGTGGGTTTTCACTCAACTCCTATCACTTAATGCAACATATCAGAGCTGAAACGGTAAAACTTTTATAAATAGAATAGGGTTTAAATGTATCCGGGGCTTGCCTTGATGTTCGGGGTAGACGGTATCGAATTCTAGATCAACTCTCGATTCTTGAATCTGCTCGTCCTTCGGGTCTGGGTAACAACGTTAATTCTCCGTTAACGGAAACTACTCGATAATTAATATGCTTTACATGATGAAATAGTAAACATGATGCTCGATGAGTGCATGACCAAATTAAGGGATCGAGTACAACTTTTCTTCACGATAAAGTTGCAAGCTAATAAAACTTCGCTTATAAAACTTATTAGGGTTAACTACGCCATTTAAGGGGTTAATTAAACACATAAAATAACGTTAATTAAATCCTAATGACATGATTAAGGTAAGCGTAAACAATTAATTAAAGTGCCAAAGGTCATTAGGGTTAATGACCTAAGGTCATCAATTAATCCCAAAGTCAATCAAATCCTATAATGATTAAGTTTAACTAAAGGGGTTAATTAATTATTTAAAAACATTAAATAAAGGCATAAAAATTAAAGTTATTAAATTAAGCCCAAAATTTTATTTTAGAAAGCTCTTAGCCTAATTAGATGGCAAAACAAATTTTAGAATTAAAAGCCAATTATTTTATTTATTAAAAATCATTGAATGTCCATTTTTCAATTAAAACGGCTAATTTTAACATATACAAAAATACTCAAATTTGGCATTTCATATTTTTCCTAGGTAGATGACATCATAAGGAACATTCACAAAAATTTTCAGAATTTTTGGAGCTATATATGAATTACTATGAATTTTCAAAGAAAATAGCATTTAAATTATTTTCTGAAAATGGAAAAAGAAAATCGGCATAGTAACTCCGCGTTGACCGACGGCGGCGCGGCGGTTGACCGTCGATTCCTCGCCGTCGGCGAGGTCTCCGGCGACCGGACTTGGTCCATCTGACTCACCTCGACACGGGGAGTCCAACAAGCTAGCTAACGGCGCGGAGGAGCGGTGGCGGCACCCACGCCGGCGGTGATGGCGGCACGGCGGAGCTCGGGCACGGCGGTGTCGCTCACCGGAGCGATTTCCGGCGACGGCGACCACATGAACTTACGCCGGGCACCTAAACGGACAGGATTGGCAACTACATGAAGGTCGCTCTCGGTCTCTGGACAGAACGGCAACGCGTGCGGCGGAGCGGCATGCCTGTGCCGGCGGCGAGCCACGGTGGTCGGCGGCTACGGTGCAGGATGAGTGAAATTGATGGCACGGATAGATGCAGGAGCTCACCACGGCGCTGATGCGCACGTTAATGGAGGTCCGGAGTGGCTGGGTTGGGCTGCGGTCGACGGCGGTGATGGCGGCGGCGGCGCTCCGATGGCACGACGGCGTCACGGTGGTCTCCGGTAATGCGCTGCTCAAACCAAGGTACGCATCAGAGGCAGGATGACACGGAGAACACGATTGCAGGGTTATTGGTAAAATATATTCACCTCCGGCGACGGCAAACGACGGAGATGGCGCGGCGGCTCGGCTGACCGGCCGCGGAGAAGAAGGTGGCGTGCGGGTGGCTCGGGCGATGAGAGCAAGCATGAACTGGCCCAAAAGGACCGTGAGGAAGTGGCGAAGCTTTGGGCGAGAGCAATTGGACAGAGGTGGAGCGTCGACGGCGAATTTCGACGGCGGAGCGAGGTCGTCGGCGACGGTGGCGGGAGGAAGAAAGAAGAAGAACGGCGTCGGCCGACTGCTATTTATAGCATGAAGTCGATGAAGGAGCAGGTGACACGACGACGGTGAAGTCTCTCGCGTCCGAGAGCGCTCGGTTGGCCGGGAAGGCACGGCGGTGGACGGCGGCGCGCGATGCGAAGCCGGCCATGGCGAGCGCCGATAGGGTTAGGTACTGTTCGCAGAAATTACAGAAATGCCATTCGGTTTAAAATACAAATTACTCCAAAATTTGCATAAGAACTTGAAAATATCCAAAAATATCATTTGTATAACTTTTCAAGAGCTACACTTTTCCTTTAACTGGCATCCTCAAATTCTGTCTATATTTTGAAATTTGAATTCAAATTTGGAAAGGGGATAAAACCCTAGAAATAAACATTTGAAATTACTTTTGAATTTTCGATAAAACTTGAAAATCTTCAAAACTATGAAATGTTGAGTTTGTCAAACCAAACATTTTTCATGTACAAAGTTTTCTTAGATGATGCATAATTTTTGAATTATAACTTTAAAATCAATAGGGGATAAATGCTGGAAACTGTATTTTCAAATTAATTTGAAATTCCTTTTGGAAACATGAAAAACTTTATATACCAACCTTGTTGCTCTTGTCAAGATCTACAAACTATATTTTTAGAGTATCTCCAAATTCCTTATAGATTTTGAATTAGAGAAAAGGGGGTAAATCTAGGTTTGGAAATAAAGAGTTTTTGAAATAGAATTTAAACTCAATTTGGTTTCTAACTTAATTGGTTAGTTATTAGTGATCACAAACATCATCCAAGGACATTTTTAGGTCATTGACCCAGTGACACCCTTGGTTGACCAAGTTGACTTTTGAAAAACCTCTTATAACATTTCCTAATTGAATTTAAATTTGAATTGCCAGGCTTAGAAATAAGCTTTGGAATCCAAATTAAATTTCAAATATGGAAATCATTTTTAGGGTTAGACTTAGACTTATACACTATGCTTGATACTAATGTAAACACAGTTTACATCTCAAGTACATAGAGTATAAACTAAGCATTTGCGATGACATTCAAAAATAGGGTTTTATTATTTCATGTGACCAAACATTACAGAAGCTCAATCAACCTATGAAATGTAAACTTGTTTTAGTGGATGCACATTAAGGTTGACCTAACCATGAATGCTTTGCAGTGCATATGATGACATGGCATGTTTTAGTTAACATAACACCAGAGGTGTTACACTCTGCTCGCTGCTCCGACGGGGGCGGTGCTGGGTGCAGCGAGGAGACGGCGGAGGAGCGCCCACGACGAGCTACGCGAGGAGGACCGGGTGCTAGTGGGGGCGCGCACCAGCGGAGAAGAGGAGGCGGGCGTGGAGCTGCGCGGCGTGACCGTCACCTCGAATTGGCTCTGCTCTGCTCCTCCCGGCGACGCGCGAAGGCTGCTTACGCTGCCGTGAGGCAAAGTTAGATAAAAGAAACTTAGATGTGCATTTGCATAGCTAGACGAAACCAAGACTTTGTCAATTTTATCTTTTATGCGTCTTATATGAATCTTCTAGCTAGAGTCTTACTAAAACTTTGGCCATTATTTCTTTGTCAATGAACGAATTAATTAATTACATAAATTTTGGTACCTCATAATTTTGGTTGAGAAAAATCAGTAGACAAAGGCTCTTAAGGACCAGTAGGAGTTTTTTACATTTTAACTGAGTTTGCCTGGTGCACATAATGTACACTCTCTCTCAGCATGTCTCGTGTTTTTTTTTTTTTTCTTTTGATCATTCAGCATGTCTCATGTTCATTCAGGTTGGCAGATCAAACTAGCTGTGCAAGCAAGGTGCAGGGAGCGGCGCGGCAGCAGGCGTGCACCGTGCACGAGGCCGGCGTGCTGCAGCGGGCGTAGGCGCAGCGGTGCACCGTGCACGCGGCAGAGCGTTCCTGCTGAGGCCCAACGGTCCAACCGCACCACACCAGCGGGCCGGGGCGCACCGCCTTGCCCTCAGACCCCCAACACAAAAGCCTTCGGCCCTAAGTTTCGTCCCTCTCAAATCAAAACACAAAATTCCCTCTCCCTCCCAATCCCCCCCCAAATCCCCACAATCCAACGTCCCGTGCCCCTCCCCTCCCCTCCCCTCCCCGTGCCGGTGACGACGCGCCGATGAAGCGAACGGCGCGCCTCGTCCGGAAGGCGCTCGAGGGCCGGGCTACTGCCCCGGATCCATGGATCCGCGGTGCGGCCGACGTCGCCGCCGCCGTTGCCAGATCCAGCACGGGGTCTCGGCATGAGGGCACCGCCGCCGCCGCTGCAGGACCGGGCGGCGCCGTGATCTCCTCGCGCGACCCCTCCCTCACCGCGGGAGCGCTGGGCGGCGGATCTGGGCGCCGCGTCGTTCACGCCGCGGGAGGACTCGGAGCCATCTCGTCGCGGGACATCGCCCACGCCGCGGGAGGGCCGGGCGCCATCTCGTCGCGAGACCTCGCTCGCCCCGCGGGAGGATCGGGCGTTGTCTCGTCGCGCGACCGCTCCCACGCCGGGGGAGGACCCGGCGCCGTCTCGTCGCGGGACATCGCTCACGCCGCGGGAGGACCGAGCGGCGGCATCTTGTCGCGTGGCCTCTCCCACGCCACCGCGGGAGGACCGGGCGGCCTCATCTCTTCAAGCGACGCCGCCACGGGAGGACCGTCGGGTACCATGGCGCCTCGCGGCCTCGCCCGCGCCGCTGGAGGGCCGGGCGCCATCTCATCGCGCCTCATCCCACACGCCGCGGGCGGCATCATCACGCCGCGCGAGCTCGACAACCCCGCGGGCGCCGTCATCTCGACGCGCGACATCGCCCACGGAGCGGGCGCCATCATCACGTCGCGCGACCTCGCGCAGGCCGCGGGAGGACTAGGTGGTGGATCTGGGCACAAGCTCGCCCACGCCGTGCTAGCAGCGGGCCGCTGCTCTGGCCGCGACGGCAACCTTGCCGTGGTGAAGAAGAAGAGAGGCCAAGGTGGGCGCGAGGGGACAGAGCATCTCGAGCAGGGGCTGGCCAAAGGCGACCAAGGAGAGAGGGTTGGCACCGATACCACAGAATCGTCATCTTCTCCAAAGGTTTGCTCTGGCACCAATATCCATGACAAGACCTTCCTGTCATCTCAGAAAGTGAAGAACTGTGATCTGCTTGTTGATATATCTGGGGATGATGAGGAATGGTCTACTAAGTTGGACTTCTCGGGGGAAATTACTTCTCATCTGACGCAGTCCACAGGTCCTGTTGTTTGCTTTCAGATCAGTTGTTCAAAATGGATGAATAATGCTTGCCTTGAGAAGTGGCTAGACCTGCTCTCGGTAAAATCAGTTGAAGAAGTGGATTTGCTAAACTTAGGCCACAGTGAAAATACTGTCTTCCCCCTAGAAAGCCTTCGGAGCAAAAACCTTCGATTCCTGAGGATCGGCTTTTTCATACTGGCTTTGGACCTCTTATGCTTTGATTACAGCTCTTTACATACACTTGAGTTATTTTCCTGCATATTTGATGGCAACAAGCTCTCCTGGGTGATTAGTGACTGTCCTTCCCTTCAAGTGCTTAAAGTTTATTATTGTTCTGTGGACCTCCATATCAAATCAAAGAGCTTGCAATATCTGCATTGTTCCGGAATCACTGGGAACCGAATGGTCATAGCTTCTGCCCCAAATCTGTTGCGTATTGCCTATGGAATCATGCCTCCGAAACAAAAGTCTGCTATTCTGGGAAAGAAGATATCGGCTTCAGCTTCGATATACCTTACCGATGTTCCTAGCTTGATGTTCATGGACGATCTGAGCCTAGCTTGTAACAAGATCCTAGTCAATACTAAGGATCTAGCCAAGGTATTGATACTTCCCTTCTCTGGCTCTCCCTCCTCTTGCTATCTTTATATGAAATTTTCCTTTGCAAGAGCTGTTCATCAGTTTCTTGTGTGCTTATTAGTTATTAATCTTTGCATGTGTGTAGGATGCGCTTTCTTGTGCTTATTAATCTTTGCATGTGTGTAGGAGGTTGTGCCTTTGCGCTCTGTTGTACAATTGCGTCTGTCCGTGGAAATGTCTAACTCTACGCAGTTACAAATTCTGTACAAGCTTCTGCAGTCTTTCCCGCAGTTAGAGACCCTTGATGTTATGGTATATAATATGTCAAACTTAAATCATTTATTCTATTATCATCTCACAAGTAATCACCCTTTATTCTGTTATTCTGCTGTCAGCGAATTGATAATGTGGGCCGTGATGAAGCATTTGATATTCGAATGGACGAGCCTTTCGAAGACGTTGGTTTGCTTCACTGTGTCAAGAATTGCTTGACATCAGTTTCAGTTCAAGAATTCCGAGGTGGCGATTCAGAGAAACATCTAATCAAATGCCTTTTGAAGAACGCTCCTCACCTGATCCGGATCTCTACAACACGTTGTCTCTCTGCATCGAAGGAAATCAAGAAAGCTGTCCGCTATGCTGTGAAGGAGATTAGAAGTTATGATAGGGCATCGGAAGGTTGCCAGTTCTCCTTTGTGTGATCCTTCGAATTCTGTGTACGTAGTTGAAAAATTCTGTGTACTGCTGTTCTGGATAGTGCACAAAGTATATCATGGTGCATACACTGAACCTTGTAAGTTTGTAGGAAAATACATTCACATCTATGATATCAAAGAAATACACTGACATAGTATCATGGTGCATACAATATACTTTTTTTGGTGTTGTAGATGTTTGTGCATTTAATTGTAAGCTTAGTCAAAGCTAGAGAAGTTTGATTTACGAACAAAGCTGAAACAATCTACAACTTGAAGCTGACTAATTGAGTATATCAGAAGTGAACATTAGAACATGTGCAGGCTAAATAAAAGGAGAAGTATCAAGCAACAGTGTCAGGATTATGCTCAATAGCGGACAGAATAGTAAATTAGAAGTAATATAAGAGCAGTTAGGACACAGGGCCACATGATACAGTGAAATAGGACTGGCTTCGTCCATATCTACAGAAACAGGGCTCTGGCTCATTTCCTTTTTTTAGGAACTAAATAGTCAATTCCACCTCCGACAAAAATGTAATCACCGTCTGCTCTACCAATATTGCAATATGGACCGACTGTCTGACCTTTGCGTTTAAATTATTGTTCTGCAGGGGTGGGGCTGGTGGCGGTGACATACTGCTTGATGTTTCAGAGCAGAACCATTAGCTTTTACTGCATTGTCATAGTCACCGCTTGCCAAATTATTCTCCCCTGCATTCTAGCAAATAATGCATTAACAAGATATCTAATGCATCAAGCACCAAAATTAACAAGAAACAAGACTCATGCGCCCTAACACTACTTTTGTGCTGTATTAACTAAAATATAAATACACAATTCTTCCAGAAAAAAATTACTTCAGCATACTTTTCTCATGTCTTTACCAAAAAGTTTTCCTGTTCTCTGTTTCTAACTCAACAGGCTACAACATTTACTATCAAGAATAGACCTTTTGTCTATAATCTCTCTCCTTTTTCTTTTTCTTTAAGACCTTCCCCGAAGATACAAGTTGAAGGTATGTCATAATTTTAGCAATCCTGTTAAGTATGGCACCATCCACGCTGACAGTTACCAACTCTCCTGCAGAGAAGGTTATTATGAAAAGTCACTATACACTCCAACAAGATCTTTCGAAAAACGATACACTCTAACATGGTATAATCATATATTATTATCTAATACCTCTAGAGTAGCTTTGCTCCTATGAAGAGCTGTTGGAAACTTGGAATATCATTGGTTAGTCCCTCCTCCTGGTTGGATTAAAAGATAAAGATCATTATCATGCTTGCTATGAGAAAGACAATAACTTTACAGTATTAACTACTCAATGATAATAGCCTACGCTGGCACCTCCACTCTATTCTTTAGTACACTGATTAAGGCTGTACTAGTAAATATGTTATGCACAAGATAGTCACTATTATGGGCAATTACAGCATTCAAAATGAAAAGCACAAGATAGTCACTATTATGGGCAATTACGGCATTCAAAATGAAAACTACATATATAAATTTTTAAAACTGTACTCTGTTATATAGAGAAAAGTATGAGAACCGTGACAAGACTAAAACTATAAATGTTTAAAAAAAAAGGCTAAAACTGTACAATTGTGGCAAGTACCTTGACTTTAAATCCTTCCCATCCTCTGCATCAGGTTTCTTTTCAACTTCACTCCTTATGATGTAGAACATACGGAGTATAGTCCAAGCACTTTGACAAGATGTGCATGCTCCAATCACCACTAAGTCGAAATGGAATGTCAATCAACAGTTCATATGATGGAAGTGCAAAAGTGGAATCTGAGTAACCAGATCACACCATACAATGTCACATTTCTTTTGGATTATAATATTCACTGGCTAGTTGCTTAGGTTAAATTTCAAACTAACTACTTAAATTTCATTTAAGAAAATGATGTTCTGAATTGGGCACATATGGCGTTTACCAAATATGGAAGACTATGTTAAACAATTATCACTTTTCCAGTCATGATTCAGACAGCTCATGCACAGGAATGCCCGCTTTTTCACCAAGCGACCTTTCCCCATACAAAGGGAAAAAGTATAACGTTAGCATTTGATAACCTGTAACATTAGAATCATACCATTTTCTCAATTGAAATCTTGTGTGCATCTGCCAGCCTGTAACAAAAACAGTGCAAAAATTAGAGTTCCATTTAAACATATGATAAACTAAGCACACATAAAAGCTTCAGACAAATGAAGCATGTGATCTGTTAGCTCAAATCTGTTCCGCAGGAGGTTCTACAGCATGAAAAGAACCTAACGCCGCAGATTCACAGTGTGAGTTTTGATCTTCACGACGCTCCTTAGCACAATCACGATACCTGGGTTTGGGTGTATCCGGTTCTACCTTTTTTTCTCCTCTGATGAGAGAACCAGAGAGATTTAGTCTCAAAATCACTTGTTGGAAGTATTTGCAGTTTGCATCTAATTTGTCATTATCACTTACTACTTTCACATGATTGAACATCTAAACATATCCTTAAAAGCTGCAAACGTTTATGAATCCTGTCCAAGACCACAATCCCTGACTGTGGGGATCCTGTATATTTTAAAGGCCTCCTTTTTGCGAATAAAAGAGCTCCCTTGTTTGAACACTGTTAGCCATTAAATGTGGTTCCTTTGCCAATTGGAACACTTAGCAAAATAGAATTTCTGTATAAGTGGTTAGTGCTTTACAACAGGGGCGGGTCCAAGACCAAAATTGACTGAGGTCCTACAGGCACTTTGCTTAATCAGCTATAGTAAAAAGGCTCAATTTCCTTGTATTGTAGAATTTGAGTGGGGGCCTGGGCCCTCACTCCCTCTATGCTTGCTGGATCCACCCCTGCTATACAGACATGAGGGTAGCAATTTTGGTGCTATTTCAGAAGCTTAGTGATATATCAGCGCCTAACACGGAAACGATTGCTTGGTTCTACTTAGGCGAAATGCTCAAGACTCGATATTTGAACGAGGTTTGACAAAATCTACATTCCCAGGGCATGCTTACGGGCGCTCCTCCCCGATACCGCAACACCAGGCACCCGAAGCGCCAACCAAATCGTCAGCGCCCCTCTTAGTCTGTCACTGTGTGTTGCCTCTCTCAAGTGGTTGGGTTACAACTGCGCCCCCTGTTAGAGACCATGTTACAACAGGTAAGACCTTGCACACCTAATCCAAGACCGCTAATTATAACACAAGCTCATTGTAACCTCATTAGTACAAATAAATATTTGACACATTTCTAACAATCTCCACCTTGGCTAATATTTTGCCACCTTGAAGTCTTTTTGTAACAACCCTAAAATTACAAACACCGAAAGATGCAACCAACAAAAATTTTTCAAAACAAGCCCATATTTATTGCTTGTCATGTAGGAACCCTACCCTTTTGCACGTGGCACATATGTTTAGTGCTACACTTTTTCTGTAACACCATCACATGTGTCTTAATATAGTTAGATAAGCCACATGTGATTATTTCCTGTCTAGCACCTTATGTTTATAAGTCAAGTACCTATGATGCCCACATAACTTCCCATGTTACACCCTTGTATTCAAGTTACACGAGGCTAGACTTATGAACTCCTCTTGTACCTAAATCACCTATCATGCCCTGATGACTTCCCTTAATTTACTCGAGATCCTAACCTTTTTAAAACCTTATGTCCTATACTCTAGCTACCCCTCTATGTTTCTTGTGATGAATCTCAACGTGACACTAGTTCTACTTATATGTTTCCCTGAATATATCTACGTATCACTAGAATTTCCCATGTGTTCTCTTGCACTCATGTTACATGAGTCTAGACTCCAGAGCTTCCCTCTACCTTCATTATCTACCTTGTTCCACTAACTTTCCTCACCTTGCTCAAGTCCTTTTCATTGGAGCCATGTATCCAATGCACCTCTTGTTTTCTCTTATGTTTTGCATGGGTTACAACAATGTATCACTAAATGTTGCTATATGTTGCACCAGTGGTATCACCATATTGCATCATTGTTACCTTCTATGTTGCAATGTGACTCGCCCATGTTGCACTCCAGTACCTATGTTACTTGAGACCTAGCTCTCGAGCTAACCCCTATATCCACCCCCTAACATGCTCCACCAATCCCCTCAACTTGAACAAGCCTCTTACCCTGATATCATGTACCACATGCTACCTTCCTATGTTTCATATAATGTTCCTCAATGTTGCATTCAACATGTGTTTGGCATTAGATATAAACATATGTATCCTAAAGTGATGACCTTGAACAAGTATCACTTTCCCACATTGTATTTATTTTATCACATAGCATACATCCCTATTGCATTTTAATTCAACATGTGACTTGGATATTATTTGAATTTATGTGATGTTTAATAAAAAGACCGACAAATATTTATTTGTATAATAAATAAATGTCTATAAGGGGAGATATACACCCTAACATGGCCTAAGACTTTATATGCCATTGTGGAATACATTACAACATGCTATTTTATTTATATATTTGAAGTATTTTCAAAAACAGAAAAGAAAAGGAGAAAAGAAATAAAAGAAATGGCAAAGGCCATTTCGGCCCACTACCCTGGCCGACCTGCTATTCTTTTTCTCGTTTGCACCTGAACGGCCCAGCTAGGCCTGCTCCCCTCTCTTCTTCCCTGCCGCACCAGCCCAGCTGACCGGCCCAGCCAGCCAGCCGCAGCAGCAGCCGTGGAGCACACCACGTGCTGTTGCTCCCTCTCTCTGTGAGACTGACGAACGAGACCCACCACGGGACCCGCCTGTCATAAGCAACCACGGTCCCCCAAGCTGTTGGTGCAAGACGTCACCAGTGTCAGGCCTTGCTGGCCCGCGTAGCTGCTACGCAACCAGCCCCGTCGTCCGATTCGCAGCGCCCCTACATCAATGCCCACAGAAATGCTAGCTGGACCGATAGCCCGACAACAACACGCCCACGACATGGGCATCTTCTCCGGGTGCTCGTGTGCACATGCTACGGCCGTGAGCCTGTTCCCCTGCTTCCCCCATGATGTCTTGGCCGCGAAGCGCCTCGCTAACAACAGAGCCCCACCGAGCCTTGACAGCGACCCGTAACGCCCCCAGAAGCCGCCTTGCCCCAGCGCCCGATCGCTCCGTCGCCGTGCCATCCAACTGCCCCGCTGCTCCCCTATATAAGCCGGACCACAGAGCCCTAGGGTTCCCATCACCCTCGCCGCCGTGCTGCGGCCTAGCCGCAACTCCATCGAGCAGTGAGCGAGAGAAGAAAGAAGGGAGAAGAAGGGAGTAGAGGAAGCTAGAGCAGCCGCCGAAGCTACACGACGCTGTCAAGCCACCGTTGCGGAAGCCGTCATCCTCACCGGAGCTACCTTTTGCCACTGGAGGATCGTGGAGCCGCTGGAGCAAGGACGGCGCTGTACGACTACATCACCACGCTGCACCAAGCCCTGCGTCGACTACAGCCCAGGGTGAGCCGCCGCCACCTCAGCCCCATCTCCGACCTATGACCTTGCTGACCGCCATGGAAGAACACTCTCGGTCTCTGGGTACACAGGCATGCGCACACGCACGGTCTAGCTAAGCCATGGGCTTCCACGGTGTTAGGAGGACACTGGCATGGACGCGACTGCCTTGGCTATCGCCGCGGCCATGCCCCGCCGCGGCGAGCCATTCTCACGGCGTGATGAGTGGACTTTGGGAGCCATCACCGCCCGATCTGGAACTGCCTCGACACCAAGCATCCCATGCGCACACTGCCAACAAAGAAGCCCGGGAGGCCACCCAGTTGAGACCTTGCTGTCGTCGGAGCTCGCGGAGCGCCGTCGTGGTGTGGACGCCCTGTACAGCTTCGATCGTCTCGCGCTGCAAGGACCGGCCAGCGACCTCCGCCTCGACCTGCTGCATCAGATCGTGAAGAAGATGAAGCCTAAGGCCTCGCCGTTGGCCCTGTCTCCGTAGCCACCAGGTTCGTCGGAGTGCCGCCGTGCGCCATGCACATGAACGGATGCCGCTGTGCGGTATGGTCACCGCCGGTGCGTTGGTTGTGAGCTGTATGACTCTAATTGCTGCCTTGAGCCCTGAATTAAGTCCCTATTGCACCGCTGAGCGTCGTCGCCATACGCCATCACCACCGCGCCGCACATCGCCGAGAATGAACCACACCGGAGGGGTCGTCGGAGGAATTGAAAGCCGAGCCGGGATTGCCAGGACGCCGCAGTGCAGCTGAGCAAGTTGATGAAGGATGAAGACCCCCTCGACACCGGGTTGGATGACCGCCGTTCCCTGCGCACCGCCATGGAGCAAGTGCCGGCCGCCGTGGAGAGTAGTAGCTCGCCATAGGACCACCATTCGACTCGACAAGGAGACGCGAAGCCTATGCGCGAGCTAATGAAGCCGGAATCTAGCTGGAGCAGCCGCAAGCTTGACCTCACCGCTGGCGAACGCCGTCGCCGGAAAACAGAGGAGAAGAAAAGGGGTTGAATTGGACTCAATCGGGACAAGAGGTACCCAGCTTATGTGTACCTGCCTGACTGATCGGTGGGACCCGTAAGCGGTGGACCCGTCGGAACCACGAGTCCCCAAGATAAAAACCTGGTAGCTACCCGTGAACCCAGTCCACATGAGCCGTGGGATGGACTTGTGCCCATGGACAGCTAGTCCACCGTGGACCGACCGCCGTGGACCAGACCCGATCGGAGCCCAGTCCGGATCCAGACAAATGACGTGGCATCACCAGAGACAGCCACACGTTAGGCCTGACACGGCCCATGTCCGGCCCAGCAGGCCCAATAATGGCCCATTAATGGCCCAATAAAGGCCCATTAGGGTTTGATTATTGACCAAGTCAACGCTGACGTCATCAGTGACGTTAGCCTGGCCCCACCGGTCAGTGATGACGTCAACAGTGATGTCATATGGGCCCACCTGCCAGTTGACCGTTGACAGTTGACCAGTCAATGCTGACGTCAGCATGACGTCACCTGCCGCATCAGCCAGGACCCACAGTGACATGTAGCCCAGTCCCAGGTTGACACATGTCGGCCTCTGGTTAATCTAGCCTTTTATATTTTTTAGAATATATGTAAATCTTCGGAAATTCATAACTAATTCATACGAGCTTCAAAAATTATGATCTAGGTATCCAAATTTTCTATAAATCGAGCTCTACGTCATGAGCTTATGTTTGAGTGCATTTGTATCTTTTGAATTTTATTTGGTTCTTTATGCTATTCTATAGGAGTCGCTTACACGACCATTGCGTCTCGTTTTCAGAGTCAAACGAGGAGCAATCTGAAGGAGGAGTCTATGAACACCAAGGAAGGAGGTACTGATGAACGACTACATTAACGGATGATGACTTGTACCACTACTACCTCGACAGCGTAGGTGTCATGGCAGCACCTTCTCTTAGAAATCCTATTAGACATGCCTAATATCTAGAATTGCTAGTGCTTTACTTTTATGCAATGCTTACACCTGAGATAGGTTTGCATGGTAGAATATTCTTGATAGCCCTACCTTGTCGTAAGCTTTCATGTGCTTACCCGCTGTTATGTTAGCCACATGCTTATTTGCTATATATATTTATACTACTTCACTCGCTTATATTTTGATGCGACGTGATGAACCCTGGGAGGGCCTGGTAGGGAAGCCAGGCTTAGGGTGTGTTATGGATCAGATGGGTATGTGAGCTGATGGTGCTGTATCTGGGCTTGGGGTGGAATTTACGGCAGGGAGTAGGGTGAGGGTTGAGTCGATCGAGCCGGGATCTACGATGAGCTTTTGTAGTAAGTCTTGCTGGGGAATGGATCTGGACATTCCCATGAGAGGAGCCTGTGGTGGCTAACTGAGATGTGATGGTGGTCTTTGGGTGTGATCCTCTGAGAGGTGGAGCCCGGGACGAAGGTGCCATGGTAGCATGTTAAAGATAAACCCTGATGAAGATATCCCGATTTAGTCACACTTAGGAACTGCTGCGCTGGTATCCAGACCTTAAGAATCTCTTGCTTTCCACTCGCTTCCCATGGGGGAGACGGTCGAACCACTGGATAGATCGATGCCACTACTGCTAGGTGAGAAGTGTTAGGAAGGTATATGCATGGGTTGGAGCTAACACCATACCGAGACGATCATGGCACCCCCTTCGGGAGTGGGTACATGGCATGGCATCCTCTACGGGAGCGGATACATGCTCTCTTCACAGTTCCAGTGATCCAGTGCTGGATGGTAGAGTGGCATTGTTCTATGGCAGTAGGCACCCGAAATCTGCCTAGGTGATCTAGAGCACCTGTGATGGCTATCTGGTGGGTTAAGTGAAACCTCTACAGAGTGTATGGTTGATCGATCGATACATATGCCAATTCTTTGGCTATGGACCTTTCCTATGTTCCGCATGCACCGGACTAGTGAGAGGAGTGTTCTACCTTCCCCCAGAAAGTTGTTTCCGGCCATGAGCCAGGTTGAGAGCTGCGGGCCACTGAGACCGGTCGAGAGGGACTTGGCCTTGTCGACCTGAGAGTGAGTCACGATGGAGGTGGTGATGGTGATGTGGTGATGGATCTAGTAAGGATAGGATGATGGTTGGATATGTGTGTGTGGGATGGGAATGAGATAAAACTTGACTTGTTATAGACTTGACTACTACTTGTATGCATAGGAAAACCACAGCCAAATTATAGGATCACCAGATCCCTTGTTTCTTTTTCCACTAAAGCTCATCGGTGCTGACCATGGCCTGCACACATCTGGCGGTGTGCAGATTTACCTGCTTCACAGTGATGTTGGAAATAGAAGGTTTAGAAAGTCTCGTGCCTGTGCTCAAGATGGTTGATGAAGATCCTTCCATGAACGTTCTCTTCTTTCGCAACTGTTTTGGATGCTGGTACTCTGATGATACGCCATGAGGCGATGTAATAAATAATGGAGGCCCTATTATGGTACCCTTTATCTAGTTTCAAAGTATGGATTTGATTATCAACTGTTGTATAATAATGTGATAGCTTATATTTTCACATTATTATCCATTCTGTGAATTTTTCCTTCGTGGAAAATTTGAGGATGTTTCACTTTCATGATTGAACAACCATGTACTCCGAACTTGAGTCGACTTTATCGCTTCACGAAGAGCAGAGTAGCTCAACGAGTTTGACTTGGCCTCAAACCCGCCACCTCAAGGAACCTCGCTACTATAAAACTCCATCCCAGTGACTCCACCTGCAGCACTGCACATTTGCAACTTGTGCAACTGCAAATGTCATCCTCTCAATTGACTAGAGAAGATTACTATCATTGTTTGAGCCACCCACTGATGCTGCAGCATTAGCTAATGGTTCCTTCTTTTTTGGACATTCCTCCTGACATGTCTCCAATCTCCGCACTTGAAACACTGCAGCTTCTTCTTCTTGCTCTTGGCCTCCACCTTTCCCATGCTAGGCTCTCCACTGACCAACAAACCTTTAGCTTGAGGTACTTCCATTGTATTATTCTTCCTTCTCTGTTCCCGAGTGAGCAACACTGTAGTAATATCCTCAATCTTAATGGTTTCCTTGCCATATGTCAATGTAGTAACCACTTCCTCATAGGGTGGTGGTAAGAGCATAAAAGAATAATTGCCTCATCTTCGTCATCAATAGTTACCTCTCTACATGCAAGATCAACAACCAACTGATTGAATACAACTTGCTGGTCAGTGTTCTGAACATGTACTGAGTCGCCATTGAAAGCATCTAGGCCCCTAGTGGGTTTTGGTGATTAATGACAATGTGAGATTATTGTGACTAACGTGTGTTTTGCAGAGGCAATTTAAGTTAGGTCACGATAATGATGATTGTTCGGGCAATCAATGGTTTTCATGCCCCTATGTGGTAGAACCTCCTAAATCATATGGACCACATGTATTATTATTGTCTAAATAGACTCTAAATAATCATGAATGTGTTCCATACGACTTAAAAGGTCTGTTGGGTAAATCTCGAATCATCCATGATTCTTCAAGCAGGATCAATCATTATAAAGAGACATTGCAGTATTACAACAGTTTTATACAAATAATATACATTAGAGCAAAATAGCGAAAGGATTACAATAACATAAGTTTACAAACCATTTAGTGTAAAACTTACAAACCATAAGCTGGATTATTACAAACCATAGTAGTAGTGGAGTAGCTATAGATAACTTATTTACAACATCCTGATGGTACGCTCTGCCCAAGAGCCAAACTTCCTACTCATCGTCACTCTCCGCAACAACTGTCATGCAGCAGGATGCAAAGCAAACCTGCTCCTGGGGCTCACTTGCAACAAGGGTTCAAGAAATCCTGAGTATAGAAGTACTCAACAAGACTGACCCGACGAAAAAGAGGGGTGAAGACTTAGAAAATGCAGGCTAGAGGGACAAGGTAAGGCTTGCAAGAGATAAGAATTTTTGCAGAAAAGCTTGACAGAAAGCAAAGTTGTCTTGCTCTAGCTCAAGATTACCAACCAACTCCATTCTTAAGCCTTAAGTATCATTCAAGTTGTTACTACGATGATGATGAACAGAGATCGAGTCTTCTTCTCCAAGAAGCAACGTCGATTCGAATCCATTTTTATACCCAGCTAGGCCTAGATCTCGATATACATGAGGCTCCAACTAAAATGCATACCAGACCATACGGCATACGTGAGGCTCCAACCAACACGTATACCGACCACATGATACATGGGACTTTCGACCCACAGTGTATCGATATATGTGGGACTCAAACCCACAGCATACCACACCATTGTATGTGGATTTCTAGTTCTCAATACAAGCAGATCACCATCGAATGGGACCTAGGGCATCAACAGATGGAAACACTACAGAGGGACTTCTTTCCCAATGCAAGTTACCCGTCTGGACTCAATTTATTAACTATCATCATGATTCCAACAGGTAAAGCCAACCTCATCTTTTTTATTCTTTTATTTTTTAAAAACCTAACTAATTAAACAGGGCTAAGCATTACTACGCATTTTCCAATTAATAGGTAACAAGGAATATGGAAGTAAGACAGGTAATGAAATTGGTAGGTTTTCACTCAACTCCTATTACTTAATGCAACATTTCATAACAGAAGCGATAAAACTTTTAGAAAATCAAGGAAGGGTTTAAATGCATCCGGGGCTTGCCTTGATGGTCAGGGTAGACGATCTCGAGCTCTGGATCAACACCCAACTCCTGAGTCTGCTCTTTATTGGGATCTGGTGCGACAACGTGAAACTCTCCGTTAACGAAAATTATACGATAAAATGATATGCTTCAACATGATGAAACAGCAAACATGATGCTCGATGGATGCATGACCAAATTAAGGACTTGAGTACAACTTTCTTTCATAAAAAAGTTGCAAGCCAACAAAACTTACTTACAAGTTCATTAGGGTTATCTACTTTATTAAAAAGGTTATTAAACACATGAAATAATGTTAATTAAGCCCTAATGACATGATCCAGGTACGCGTAAATAATTAATTAAAGTGCCAAAGGTCATTAAGGTTAATGACCCAAGCTCATCAAGCAATCCCAAAGTCAAACAAGCCTATAATGATTAAACTTAATTAAAAGGGATTAATTAATTATTTAAAAGTATAAAATAAAGACATAAAATTAAAGTTGTCTAATTGAGCTCAAAATTTTATTTTTGAAAAGCTCTTGGTTTAATTAGATGGCAAAACAAATTACAGAAATAAAAGCCAATTATTTTATTTATTAAAAATCATAAAAATACATTTTTCAATTAAAAGAGCTAATTTTAACTTATGCAAAATGTACTCAAATTTGGCATTTCATATTTTTTCTAGGTAGAGAACATCATAAAGATCATATATATAAATGTTCAGAATTTTTGGAGCTATACATGAATTACTATGATTTTCTAAAGAAAATAGCATTTAAATTATTTTCTGAAATAAATAAAAGAAAAAGGAAAATAGGCTCTTGACGTTGACCGGCTGCAGGGCGACCTTGACCGGCGATATCTCGCCGGCGGCAAGGTCTCCGGCCACAAGGTTTGGCCCTACAGGCTCAGATCGACACGGCGAGTCGATTGAGGTAGCTAATGGAGCGGCGGAGCAAGAGCAGCCGGCTCGCCGATGGCCATGGCGCACGGCGGAGCTCGGGTGTGGCGGCAAAGCTCACCGGAGGTTTTTTCGGCGACGGCGAGCACACAGGTATGTGCATGACATCAACACGAACATGTTGAGCTAGAAAATGAAGCTATTCCCGGCCCCTAGCTCAGACGTCTACGCGCGCGGCGGCGCTGGCAAGGCCATGCCGGCGGCGAGCTACGGTGACCGGTGGCCACCACGCGATAGAGACAAAATTGAGAGCACGGACAGATGCAGGAGCTCACCACAGGCACGGTGCGCACGTTGGTTGGCTCGAAGGCGGGCTGAGTCGAGCTGTAGTCGGCGACGGTGATGGCGGCGGCGGCGCTCCGATGGCAAGAACGGCGTCACCGCGGTTCCTGTGCACCAACGAATGAACCAAGGTGTGCATGAGGAGCAGGATAGCATGGAGAACATGATAGTGAGGTTAAAGAAGAAAAATAGTTAAAGAATAAAAATAACCGACCCTGGCGGCGGTCGACGGTGGCGATCTCACGGCGGTTCGGCGACCGGCTGCGAGGAAGACGATGGCGGCCTGGGCGATTCACGCGGCGAAAGATGATGTGAGCTGGCTCAAGTGAAGCGCAAAGATGTGGCAGGGCTGCTGGCAAGAGCAATGGAGCAGCGGTGGATTGATGGTGATGAATTTGACGGCGGAGGACGGTCGTCGGCGGTGGCGGCGGGGGAGGGGGGGGGGAAGAAGAAAAGAGGCGGCGACCGACCTATTTATAGGCCAAAGGCGACGCACGGGCGGACGACACGACGACGACAAAGTTTTGAGCGTCGGGGTGAGCTGGCAGTCGCGGCAGGGCGGTATGACGCCGGTGGTCGGCGGCGCGGCTGGAAAAGCCGACGATGGCTGCAGCCCATAGGCCCCAGCACTGTAGCATATGATATCATTCTGAAACTTTGCAAATTATTCTAGATTTCACATAGGAACTTGAAAATCTCCAAAAATATCATTTGCATAACTTTTCAAGAGCTACACTTTTCATTTAACAAACATTTTCAAATTCTGCTTAGTTTTTTAAATTTGAATTCAAATTCAAAAGGGAAATAAACCCTAGAAACAAATATTTGAAATTACTTTTTATTTTTCAATAAAAGTTGAAAACCTCCAAAACTATGAAATTCTTAAATTTTCAAACCAAATATTTTTTATATACAAAGTTTTCCCAAATTATGCATAATTTGTGAATTTTATGGTTTTAAAATCAAAAGGGGACAAATGCTAGAAAACTGTATTTTCAAATTCATTTGAAATTATTTTTGGAAACTTGGAAAACTTTGAATACCAAACTTGTAGCTCTTGTAAATATCTACAAACTATATTTTTAAAGTATCTCCAAATTCCTTATATATTTTGAAATATGAAAAGAGGGGTAAATTAGTGTTTTAAAATAAAGGGTTTTTGACGGTGAATTCAAACTCGATTTGGTTTCTAAATTAATTGTTGGTTATTAGTGATCACAAACATCATCCAAGGACATTTTTAGGTCAATGACCCAATGACACCCTTTGTTGACCAAGTTGACTTTTGAAAAATATTTTATAGCTTTCTAATTTGAATTTAAATTTGAATTGCAAGACTTAGGAATAAGCTTTGAAATCCAAATTCAACTTCAAATATGGAAATCACTTTTAAGTGTTGGACTTAGATTTATACACTATGCTTGACACTAGTGTAAACATGATTTACACCTCAAGTACATAGAGTATAAACTAAGTATTTGAGATGACATTCGAAAGTAGGGTTTTATGATTTCATGTGACATAACTTTTCATAAACACAAGCAACCAATGAAATATAAACTTGTTTTAGTTGATGCACATCAAAGGTGAACTAATCATGAATGCTTTGCAATGCATATGATGACATGGCAGGTTTTAGTTAATATAACACCAAAGGTGTTACAGCCCTTCCCACTTAAAGAAATCTCGTCCCGAGATTTAAAGCCTTGAGTAAAGTAATGGAAAAGGAAATGTATCAAGAAAACACACTTCAACTAAGTACATAAGGAAAAGGGGTTTTACAACTCACATTAGACTAGTTACAACTCATAGAAGGAATTGTAACTTAGATGAAAGCATAGAACTCTGGGAAATTCTCCAATAAGTAATCTTTCGACTCCCAAGTAGCTTCTTCTTCTAAATGTTGATTCTATTGTATCTTGTACCACTTGATTGTTCTGTTTCGAGTGACCCAGTCTTTCTGATCCAAAACTCAAATTGGATTCTCCGAATAAGCCAATTCAGGTTCAAGCTCAATTCATTCCACATCAACAACCTTATCCGGCACTCGAAGACACTTCTTGAGTTGGGACACATGGAACACATTGTTTACAGCCGACAACTGTTCAGGCAGTTGCAGACGATATGCTAATTGTCTACACCTTTCTATGATTTGAAATGGTCCAATGTATCGAGGTGCTAGTGTTCCCTTGACTCCAAACCGAGTAACTCCTTTCATTGGTGACACCTTTAGATATATGTGATCTCCCGTATTGAACCATAATGGTCGACGTCTTTTATCCGTATAACTTTTCTGACAAGACTGTGCTACCTTTAAATTTTATTATATCTGCTTAACCTTTTCTTCTGTTTCTTTTACAAGATCAACTCCAAAGAATCTCCTTTCTCCGAGTTCTGACCAGTTCAATGGAGTTCTACATCTGCGACCATACAATGCTTCAAATGGTGCCATTTTGATGCTTTCTTGATAACTATTGTTGTAAGAGAACTCTGCTAAAGGTAAACACTCATCCCATTTCTATGGAAAATTTAGAACACAAGCTCTCAGTATATCTTCAAGTATTTGATTTATTCTTTTAGTCTACCCTCCAGTTTGAGGATGATAAGCTGTACTGTGCAAAAGATCAGTACCTAATGCATCATGCAAGTGCTTCTAGAAATTATTGATGAACTGTGTGCCTATGTCAGACACAATTGTTTTTGGCACCCCATGAAGGCTTATGATGCATTTAAAATATAACTTTGCATATCTTAAGGCTGTATATGCATTTTGCACTGGAATGAAATGTGCAGATTTTATGAGTCGATCCACTATAACCCAAATGGAATCAAAACCTCTTGCTGTTCTGGGTAGACCCACTATAAAATCCATACTGATATCTTCTAATTTCTAGGCTGGAATGGGTAATGGTTGAAGTTCTCCTGCTGACTTCAAATGCATAGCTTTAACTCTCTGACAGGTATCACATTGAGCCACATATCTAGCAATTTCAATTTTCATCTTGGTCCACCAAAATCTCTGTTTTAAATCATGATACATCTTATTACTTCCTGGATGAATAGAAAATTTTGAGAGATGTGCTTCATCAAGGATCTTTTGACGTAACTCAGGTACTTTTGGTATGACCAGATGATTCTTATACCATAAGACATCTGCTTCATCAATTGTGAAACAAGAAACCTTTTCTTTTCTAACTTTCTTTTTTATATACTTAATTCCCTTATTACTTCTCTGAGCAGCAATAATTTGATCTTTGAGTGTTGACTCAATGGTAATATTAGACAAACTTCCTTATTGCACCATTACTATTCCCAACTTTTCTATCTCATGACATAAAGAAATGTCCAAAGGCTTCACTGTTAAACAATGACAATGACCTTTTCGGCTAAGAGCATCGGCAACCACATTTGCTTTACCAAGATGGTAATATATTTCTAAGTCATAATCACTGATTATCTCTAACCATCTTCTTTGCCTCATATTCAACTCATCTTGAGTGAAAATATATTCCAAACTCTTATGATCACTATAGTTATTACATTTATTACCGCATAGATAATGTCGCCGTATTTTCAATGCATAGACAACAGCTGCTAACTCTAAATCATGTGTTGGATAATGCTCTTCATGTTTCTTCAACTCTCGAGAAGCATAAGCAATAACTCTCCCTTCTTGCATCAACACACATCCAATATCAATACCAGAAGCATCATAATACACATCAAACGGCTTCCCAATGTTTGGCTGTGCTAGGATAGGGGCAGTAGTCATTAATTTCTTTAATTTCTGAAATGCCTCTTCAGATGCGGGTGACCAAACAAACTTAACATCATTCTTCAACAACTCAGTTGTGGGCTTTGATATCTTTGAGAAATCAGGTATGAAACAACAGTAGTAACCCGCCATTCCTAGAAAACTATGAACTTGATGCACAGTCTTTGGTGGTTCTCAATCAAGTATATCTTGCACCTTACTAGGATCAACAGTAACACCTTTGTCTGATAAAACATGTCCAAGAAATTTCACTTCTTTCAACCAAAACTCACACTTACTAAACTTAGTATATAATTGATGTTCTCTCAGACGTTGCAGAACAATTCTGAGGTGTTCAACATATTCTTCTTCATTTTTGGAATATATCAAAATATCATCAATGAAGACAACCACAAACTTATCAAGTTCTGGCATGAACACTGAGTTCATCAGGTACATAAAGTATTCTGGTGCATTAGTAAGTCCAAAATACATGACCAAATACTCATATAGTCCATATTGAGTAGTAAAGGCAGTCTTTGGAATATCTTTCAGGCGAATCTTGATTTGATGATACCCAGATCGGAGATCAATCTTAGAAAACACTTTTTCCTCCACCAATTGATCAAAAAGCAAATCAATGCGGGGTAGAGGATACTTATTCTTGATTGTTACCTCATTCAAGGGATGATAATCCACACATAACCTCAAACTTTTATCTTTCTTTTCCACAAAGATTGCAGGACATCCCCAAGGTGACGACCTAGGTCAAATAAAACCTTTATCCCGTAACTCTTGCAATTGAGTCTTGAGCTCTGCTAACTCAGGTGGTGCCATCTGATAAGCTCTTCTGGATATGGGAGCGGTACCAGGCTTCAAATAAATTCTAAACTCCACCTTTCTATCAGGAGGTAAACCCGGTAACTCATCAGGAAACACATCAGGAAACTCACAGACCACTGGTATATCTTTGATCTCTTTCACCAAAGTGGCACATACCTTTTTGACAGTCCTCTTAAGTGTTGGAAGTTGGATAAGAAGTTGAGATTTGCAATTAGGTATGTTCACTCTCACAGTTCTATTCAGGATGTCTATCACACCACCATGCCGTTTCATCCAATTCATACCTAGGATCACATCTATATCTTGATCCTTTAATATTATCATATCAGTGGGAAAAATATATCCACCTAAACTTATAGGCACATCATGTACCATTTCTTTAGTACACATACGCCCCCTAGGTGATTGTATAAAGAATTGTTCTTTTGTCCCCATTGTTGGTATTTCATGTGTACTAACAAAGGTACCATTGATAAATGTATGAGATGCACCAGAATCGAAAAGCAAAATAGCAGGATGATCAGCAATAGGGAACGTACCCATCATGACAGGCTCTCATTCTGGAATTTCTCCAACTTGAGTATAGAACACCCTACTAGATTTCTTCTCATTCTTACTGTTCTGCACCTTCTGATTTCCTGCCTTATTCTGATTCTGGGGTTGCTGTTGTGGTGCAAAAGCCCTAGAAGCATAAGGATAATTCTGCCTCGGATGTGGGCAGTATCTTGCAAAGTGACTAGGCTTACCACAATTGAAGCATGGGAGACTTTGTGGCTGGAAATTAGGGTTACGAATACCAGGGGCATTCGGTTGTCGTGGATAAGAAAGAGCAGCAGCAGGACGAACAAATGTCTGTTGCTGGGCTTGGTATTGTGTTGGACAGTAAGAAGGACGGAAATGGTGCTAGGGGTGATAGATTATTTTTTGGCGCTTTTGATTGCCACCAGAAAATCCTGATGTTACCGTTTTCTTCTTCTTAGCTTCCATGTGTTGACGGTTCTTTTCTTCATAAGATATGGCAATATTTACTATCTCATGGAAGGTAGCATTTGGGGTTCCCAGTCATCATCCTCTAAATCTTGCTACGACCCCTAAGAAAACACTCCTTCTTCTTACGGTCAGTACTAACATGGTCAGGAGCATATTGGGACAAGTGATTGAATTTGCCAAAATACTGCATAACTGACATATCACCTTATTGCAAAGAAAGAAACTCTTCAAGTTTTATGACCATAATTCCCTCAGAAATAAAGTGTGCATGAAAACCTTCACGAAATTTAGCCCAAGTAATACGATGACCTTCAGGCTGAGCAGCAACAAAGTTAGCCCACCAGGCTCCTACAGTGCCTCTCAACTGCTGGGCTGCAAACATGGGCTTCTAATATTCGGTGCACTCAATTAGCCCAAACTTCTGCTCCATAGTGCGGAGCCAATCATCTGCCTCCATTGGTTCATATACTCTGGTGAAGATTGGAGGACGTGTGTCTGTAAAATCCACATATGTGGTCTCATTCCTATTATTCCGACCATGATTCCCCTGACGTGCATTTTGATTCTGGTTCTGGGCCATCATAGTGGTTGCATTGACTAAGGCCGTAACTGCATCAGCCAGGGTTGGTGGAACTAGTGGAGGATTTGGGATATCACCTCCATCATGAGATGGACCGGTAGCATCACGGGATCGAGTGTGAGCAGACATCTGTTTATAAACAAACTATATTTCATTCACAAAACTTTATTGGATTTCATAAACAGATATTACAGACGTGCAACACACTTATAATACATTATTTTTGTTACAACCGTCTATACTCCGGCAAGACTTCCCACACCTACTAGGTTTCTAAAAGCAGGAAAAAGATATATTACACATCTCACTATCCAAACTCCTTACTCCTCCTCACTGGTATCCATGGGAATTACCTCCTCCTCTTTAGGATCCTCTTCCTCTTCAGGCTCTTCCTCCACTATCTTTGGATCTTCTTCTTCGATAAGATCCTCTTCATCTTCATTCGCTACATCCATCTGGTTCTCTTCTTCCTCATCAATGACATCATCATTAGCAGACACTATTTCTTCAGGGTCTTCCTCTTCTTCATCCTGACCCATTAAAAGGTCAAGATCATCTTGGGCTGCCTGTCATTGATATTCAGGATCCAACAGGTTATTCAGCCTCACACACTCATCATCAGCCTCCTTCGCATACTCCTCCAATTCTTTCACGGTATCCTCAAGTTCGTGGACACGATCATTCACTGCGTCTTCTCATGCCCAAGCGTCATTTCTTTGTTTCTTCATATACCTCCGAGATTGCCTCAACTGAGTAATCTCAGGAGCCTCTTCAATCCTATCGACTTCAACCCTTTCTAACTCGGCCCTAAGTCTTGCTATTTTAGCCTCCGGATCTGGATTGGGATTGTTACTCCTTTCGCCAATCTCGTATCTGGGTGCTAGTTGATGTCGAGGTACCCCTTTTGGTGCAGTGCTCTTACGGGGGGTCTGCTTAGTAAGGGCCATCCTGAAGAAAGATAGGTCATAAGAGATAAGGATAGATAGGTAGGACTCTGAAGGTTAGCATGAAAAGGATTGATACTACTTAACCCAAACCACTTTAAAGGGGAAGGTAATTAAACAAATTAATTAAGCATGATGCATGAACGAACTTACGATCTAAGCATAAAAGGTTTTTAAAGCCACACATATACATAAAGGTAACTTTTATAACATAGGGCACTATATTATGCTATTCCACCACCACACTTTTTAAAATAAGAAGAAAGGTTGATAGAAAGAATCATAGGTAAGAATTAAGCACTTTGGACCCAAAATAATCATGTTATAATTATTTGACACAAAACTTTTGAAGTTTTCGCAAAGAATACTACAACAACTCATTTTAATAACAATCCGGCTCCGATACCAGCTGTGGCAGAACCTCCTAAATCATATGGACCACAAGTATTATTATTGTCTAAACAGACTCCAAATAATCATGAATGTGTTCCAAATAATCATGAATGTGACCCTGAGTACAGAAGTAATCAACAAGACTGACCCCACGAAAAAGAGAGGTGAAGACTCAGGAAATGTAGGCTAGAGGGACAAGGTAAGGCTTGCAAGAGATAAGAATTTTTGCAGAAAAGCTTGACAGAAAGCAAAGTTGTCTTGCTCTAGCTCAAGATTACCAACCAACTCCATTCTTAAGCCTTAAGTATCATTCAAGTTGTTAGTACGATGATGAACAGAGATCGAGTCTTCTTCTCCGAGAAGCAACGACAATTCGAATCCATTTTTATACCCAGCTGAGCCTAGATCTCGATATACATGAGGCTCCAACTAAAATGCATACTAGACCATACGACATACGTGAGGCTCCAACCAACACGTATACCGACCACACGATACATGGGACTTTCGACCCACAGTGTATCAATATACGTGGGACTCAAACCCACAACATACCACACCATTGTATGTGGATTTCTAGTTCTTGATACACGCAGATCACCATCGGACAGGACCTAGGGCATCAACAGACGAAAACACTACAGTGGGACTTCTTTTCCAATGCAAGTTATCCGTCCGGACTTGATTTATTAACTATCATAATTCCAACAGGTAAAGCCAACCTCATCTTTTTCATTCTTTTATTTTTTAAAACCTAACTAAATAAACAGGGCTAAGCATTACTACGCATTTTCCAAATAACAGGTAACAAGGAATATGGAAGTAAGATAGGTAATGCAATTGGTAGGTTTTCACTCAACTCCTATTACTTAATGTAACATTTCATTATAGAAGCGATAAAACTTTTATAAAATCAAGGAAGGGTTTAAATGCATCCGGGGCTTGCCTTGATGGTCGGGGTAGATGATCTCGAGTTCTAGATCAACACCCAACTCCTGAGTCTGCTCTTCCTTGGGATCTGGTGCGAAAACATTAAACTCTCCGTTAACGAAAATTATACGATAAAATGATATGCATCAACATGATGAAACAGCAAACATGATGCTCGATGGATGCATGACCAAATTAAGGACTTGAGTACAACTTTCTTTCACAAAAAAGTTGCAAGGCAACAAAAATTACTTACTAAGTTCATTAGGGTTATCTACTTTATTAAGAAGGTTATTAAACACATGAAATAACATTAATTAAGCCCTAATGACATGATCCAGGTACGCGCAAATAATTAATTAAAGTGCCAAAAGTCATTAAGGTTAATGACCCAAGCTCATCAAGCAATCCCAATGTTAAACAAGCCTATAATGATTAAACTTAATTAAAAGGGATTAATTAATTATTTAAAAGCATAAAATAAAGGCATAAAATTAAATTGTCTAATTGAGCTCAAAATTTTATTTTCAAAAAGCTCTTGGTTTAATTAGATGGCAAAACAAATTATAGAAATAAAAGCCAATTATTTTATTTATTAAAAATCATAAAATTTGCATTTTTCAATTAAAAGAGCTAATTTTAACTTATGCAAAATTACTCAAATTTGGCATTTCATATTTTTACTAGGTAGAGAACATCATAAAGATCGTACATATAAATTTTTAGAATTTTTGGATCTATAAATGAATTACTATGATTTTCTAAATAAAACAACATTTAAATCATTTTCTAAAATAAATAAAAGAAAAAGGAAAATAGGTTCCCGACGTTGACCGGTGGCAGGGCGACCTTGACCGACGATATCTCGCCGGCGATGAGGTCTCCGGCCACAAGGTTTGGCCCTACAGGCTCAGGTTGACACGGCGAGTCGATTGAGGTAGCTAATGGAGCGACGGAGCAGAGTAGCCGGCTCGCCGGCGGCCATGGCGGCACGGCGGAGCTCGGGCGCGGTGGCAAAGCTCGCCGTAGGTTTTTCCGGTGATGGCGAGCACATGGGTATGTGCGTGACATCAACACGAACATGTTGAGCCAGAAAATGAAGTTATTCCTGGTCCCTAGCTCAGATGTCTACGCGCGCGGCGGCTCTGGCAAGGCCATGCCGGCGGCGAGCTACGGTGACTGGCGGCCACCATGCAATAGAGACGAAATTGAGAGCACAGAAAAATGTAGGAGCTCACCATGGGCACAGTGCGCACGTTGGCTGGCTCGTAGGCGGGCTGAGTTGAGTTGTAGTCGACGATGGTGGTGGCGGCGGCGGTGCTCCGATGGAAAGAACAGCATCACCACGGTTCTTGTGCACCAACAAATGAACCAAGGTGCGCATGAGGAGCAGGATAGCATGGAGAACATGATAGTGAGGTTAAAGAAGAAAAATAACCGACCCTGGTGGCGGTCGACGGTGGTGATCTCACAGCGGTTCGGTGACCGGCTGCGAGGAAGACGACGGCGGCCTGGGCGATTTACGCGGCGAAAGACGATGTGAGCTGGCTGAAGCGAAGCAGAAAGATGTGGCGGGGCTGCTGGCAAGAGCAATCGAGCAGCGGTGTGTAACACCTCTGGTGTTATATTAACTAAAATCTGCCATGTCACCATATGCACTGCAAAGCATTCATGATTAGGTCAATCTTGATGTGCATTAACTAAAACAAGTTTACATTTTATAGGTTGATTGTTTTTCTGGAATGTGTTATCACATGAAATAATAAAACCCTACTTTCGAATGTCATCTCAAATGCTTAGTTTATATTCTATGTACTTGAGGTGTAAACTGTATTTATACTAGTGTCAAGCATAGTGTATAGATTTAAGTCCAACCATAAAAATGATTTCCATATTTGAAGTTGAATTTGGATTTCAAAGCTTATTCCCAAGTCTTGCAATTCAAATTTAAATTCAAATTAAAATGCTATAAAAAGGTTTTTCAAAAGTCAACTTGGTCAACCAAAGGTGTCATTGGGTCATTGACCTAAAAATGTTCTTGGATGATGTATGTGATCACTAATAACCAACCAATTAAATTAGAAACTAAATCGAGTTTGAATTCGGTTTCAAAAACCCTTTATTTCAAAACCTAGTTTTATCCCCTTTTCTGTAATTCAAAATCTATAAGGAATTTTGGGATACTCTAAAAAGATAGTTTGTAGATCTTGACAAGAGCTAAAAAGTTGGTATTCAAAGTTTTTCAGATTTCAAAAAGAATTTCAAATAAATTTGAAAATACAGTTTTTTAGCATTTGTCCCCTTTTGATTTTAAAACCATAATTCAAAAATTATGCATAATTTGAGAAAACTTTGTATATGAAAAATGTTTGGTTTGACAATTTGAATATTTCATAGTTTTGAAGATTTTCAAGTTTTATTGAAAAATCAAAAATAATTTCAAATGTTTGTTTCTAGGGTTTTATTCCCTATTTGAATTTGAATTCATATTTCAAAATCCAAACAGAATTTGAGGATGCCAGTTAAATGAAAAGTGTTGCTCTTGAGAAATTATAAAAATGATATTTTTAGATATTTTCAAGTTATTATATAAATTTTAGAGTAATTTGTAATTTCAAACGAGTGGCAATTCTATTATTTTCTTGAACAGCACCGAGACCTATCGACTGCCGCCATCGCCGGCTTCTCAAGCCGCGCCGCCGTCCACCGCCGCACATGCCATGGTTGCCAGCGTGCTCCTGGACACGCGAAGCTTCGCCATCGCCGTGTCGCCCGTCCATGCATCGCCTCTGCCCTATAAATAGGCGTGGCCGACCGTCGTCTTCCTCCTTTCTTCTTTCCCGCACCGCCGTCGAGCTCGTCCCCGCCGGCAAAATTCGCTGCCGTCGCTTCACCTCTGCTCGCTTCATCTTTCCAAAAGCTCTGCCACGTCCTTGCAATTTGATTGAGCCAGTTCGTGCCCGGTCTCCCCCCCCGAGCCGCCCTTACGACGTCGTCTTCCTTGCAACCGGTCGCCGAGCCGCCATGAGCTTCCTCGCCGTCCTCCGCCGCCAAGGTGGAAAACATATTACCTTTAACCCTCTCATCATGTTCTTCGTGCTTCGCTGCCCCTTATGCGCATCTTGGTCAGACTGGTGGTGCACAGGAAGCGCCGGAACGCCGTCCTTGCCACCGGAGCGCCGCCGCCGCCATCAGCGCCGCCGTCCACAGCTCGACTCAGCCACTCTGAGCCTTCATCAATGCACGCACCGTGCCCGTGGTGAGCTCTTGCATCTATTGGTGCCCTCAATTTTATCTCTCTTGCGCCATAGGGTCCGACCGCCGTGGCTCGCCACCAGCATGGCTTGCCAGCGCTGCTGCGCGCGTAGCCGTTTGAGCTAGGGGCCAGTAATAGCTTCATTTTCTAGCCCAACATCTTTGCATCGATGTCCTGCACCTGCTCGTGCCCTCGCCGTCGCCGAAAATCGCTCTGGTGAGCGTTACCGCCGCGCCCAAGCTCTGCCGTGCCGCCATGGCCGCCGGCGTGGGTGTCGCCGCCACTCCGCCGCCACGTTAGCTAGCCCAAGTTGCTCACCGTGCAGAGATGAGCCTGTAGGACCAAACCTCTTCGTCAGAGACCTCACCGTCGGCGAGCAATCGCCGGTCAAAACTCGGCCGCCGCCGGTCAACGTCGGGAGGATTTTTCCTTTTTCCTTTTTCTTTTTCTAGAAAATGTTTTAAATGCTATTTTTTAGAAAATTATAGTAATTCACAGATAGCTCCAAAAATTCTGAAAATTTTTGTGTATGTTCTTTATGATGTCATCTACCTAGGAAAAATATGAAATGCCAAAATTGAGCACATTTTTCATAGGTTAAAATTAGCCCTTTTATTTGAAAAATGGGCTTTCAATGATTTTTAACAAATAAAATAATTAGCTTTTAATTCTAAAATTTATTTTGCCATCTAATTAGATCAAGAGCTTTTTAAAATAAAATTTTAAGCATAATTAGACAACTTTAATTTTTATGCCTTTATTTTATGCTTTTAAATAATTAATTAATCTCGTTTAATTAAGTTAATCATTATAGGAATTGTTTGACTTTGGGATTGATTGATGACCTTGGGTCATTAACCCTAATGACCATTGGCAATTTAATTAATTGTTTGCGCTTACCTGTATCATGTCATTAGGGCTTAATTAACGTTATTTCATGTGTTAACAATTTTTGTAAATAATGTAGTTAACCCTAATGAACTTAGTAAGTATGTTTTGGTTGGCTTGCAACTTTATTGTGAAGAAAAGTTGTACTCAGGTCCTTAATCTGATCATGTATCCATCGAGCATCATGTTTACCATTCCATCATATTGAAGCATAACATTGTATCATATAGTTTCCAATAACGAAGAGTTTAACGTTGTCGCCCCAGATCTGAAGGAAGAGCAGACTCAGGAGATTGGAATTGATCCAGAGCTCGAGACCATCTACCCCGAATACCAAGGCAAGCCCCGGATGCATTCAAACCCTATTCTATTTTATAAAAGTTTTACCGCTTCAGTTATGATATGTTGCATTAAGTAATAGGAGTTGAGTGAAAACCCACCGACTGTATTACCTGTCTTATTTCCATATTTCTTGTTACCTGTTCTAAAAGATGCATAGTAATGCTTAGCCCTGCTTAATTAATTAAGTGTTCAAAAGTAAAAGAATGAAAAAAATGAGTTTGGTTTTATCTGTTGGAATCAAGCTTTTAGTTAATAAATCGAGTCCGGACGGCTAACTTGCATTGGGAACGGAGTCCCTCTATAGTGTTTCCGTCCGTTGATGCCCTAGGTCCCGTGTCGATGGTGAACTGGTGATATCGAGAAACTAGAAAATCCACATGCATGAAGTGGTATACGGTGGGCCAGAGTCCCCAAGTATGTCATGGAGTGACTTATAGTGGGCCAGAGTCCCCACATATGTCATAGTGTGTTATACTGTGGGTTTAAGTTCCCATGTATATCGGTACACTGGGTCGAAGTGCTCACGTGTATCATGTGGTGATATATGGCTGCGGTTGTTATTCCGGTATATCGGTTCACCTGCTATGCTTAGGAGTTAGAGTCTCCTGCATATCAGTAACCTAGGTCCCAGCTGGGTATGAAAATGGATTCGAATCGTCGTTGCTTCTCGGAGAAGAAGACTCGATCGGTGTTCATCATCGTAGTAACAACTTGAATGATGATTAAGGTTTAAGAAGAAAGTTGGTTGGTAATTTTGATCTTGAGCAAGACCCCTTTTCTTTCTTTCAAGCTTTTCTACAAAATTTCTTATCTCCTGCAAGCCTTACCTTGTCCCTCTAGCCTGCATTTCCTGAGTCTTCACCCCTCTTTTTCGTCGGGTCAGTCTTGTTGAGTACTTTTGTACTCAGGGTTTGTTAAACCCTTGTTGCAAGTGAGCCTCATGGGCAGGAATGCTTCGCATCCTACTGCATGACAGTCATCGAGAAAAGTGACAACGAATAGGATATCTCGCTCTTGGGCAGAGCATATAATCAAGGTTGATGTATTAAGTTATATTGCTATTCCACTGCTATATGGTTTGTAATAATCCAACTTATGGTTTATAAATGGTTTGTAAACTTATGTTATTGTAATACTTCTGCTATTTTACTCCGATGTATATTATTTGTATAAAACTGTTGTAATACTACAATGTCTCTTTGTAACAATTGATCCTGCTCGGAGAATCGTGGATGATTCAGGATTTACCCGACAGACCTTTTAAGTTTTATGAAACACCTTCATGGTTATTTGGAGTCTGTTTAGACAATAATCATGCATGTAGGCCATAGGATTTAGAAAGTCTACCACACGGTGGATCGACGGCGATGAATTTTGACGGCGGAGGACGTTCGTCGGCGGTGGCGGCAGGGGGGAAGAAGAAGAAAAGAGACAGCGACCGACCTATTTATAGGCCAAAGGCGACGCACGGACGGACGACACGACGACGGTGAAGTTTTGAGCATTGAGGCAAGCTAGCGGTCGTGGCAGGGCGGCATGGCGCCGGTGGACGGCGCCACGGCTGGAAAAGCCGGCGATGGCGGCAGCCCATAGGCCCCAGCACTATAGCATATGATATCATTCTGAAACTTTACAAATTATTCTAGATTTCACATAAGAACTTGAAAATCTCCAAAAATATCATTTGCATAACTTTTCAAGAGCTACACTTTTCATTTAATAGACATTTTCAAATTCTGCTTAGTTTTTGAAATTTGAATTCAAATTCAAAAGGGAAATAAAACCCTAGAAATAAATATTTGAAATTACTTTTTATTTTTCAATAAAACATGAAAATCTCCAAAACTATGAAATGCTTAAATTTTCAAACCAAAAATTTTCATATACAAAGTTTTCCTAAATTATGCATAATTTTTGAATTATGGTTTTAAAATCAAAAGGGGATAAATGCTAAAAAACTGTATTTTTAAATTAATTTGAAATTCTTTTTAGAAACTTGAAAAACTTTGAATACCAAACCTGTATATCTTGTCAAGATTTACAAACTATATTTTTAGAATATATCCAAATTCTTTATAGATTTTGAAATATGAAAGAGGGGTAAATCAGGGTTTTAAAATAAAGGGTTTTTGACGGCGAATTCAAACTCGATTTGGTTTCTAAATTAAGTGGTTGGTTATTAGTGATCACAAATATCATCCAAGGACATTTTTAGGTCCATGAACCAATGACACCCTTGGTTGACCAAGTTGACTTTTGGAAAATATTTTATAGCTTTCTAATTTGAATTTAAATTTGAATTGCAAGACTTAGGAATAAGCTTTGAAATCTAAATTCAATTTCAAATATGAAAATCACTTTTAAGGGTTGGACTTAGATTTATACACTATGCTTGACACTAGTGTAAACACGGTTTACACCTCAAGTACATAGAGTATAAACTAAGTATTTGAGATGACATTCGAAAGTAGGGTTTTATGATTTCATGTGACATAACATTTCATAAACACAAGCAACCAATGAAATATAAGCTTGTTTTAGTTGATGCACATCAAAGGTGAACTAATCATGAATTCTTTGTAATGCATATGATGACATGGCAAGTTTTAGTTAATATAACACCAAAGGTGTTACACCCTATGATGGAAATTGTTTCGGTTTTCAAAGGATGGATGACAAGGTTAAGAATGGCTAGTTATAAGTGTCATTTGGTGTTGGAGAGACACTTAGAGTAGTTTAGGACTCTGTTTTACCTTTGGCCGTACTATAAAGGGGGGCATGGATGGGTAGCTTGACCTAGGTAAGTCTAATGATTTAGGTGTGGTGCACACTTGAGAAACTTAGCACTAGGTAGCTCAAGAATGGCCCGAAGATCAAGTGGAATAATCTTCATATTTGATAGTTTTCAATTTGAAGATGATTGATGCTTCATTGATGCAATGGACGCTGGCATGAAAGAGCACTGGACACTGCTCTTGGAGCACTGGACGCTCCTGTAGTCACGTCCTTTGAGAATACAGAAAGGTCCAGAGAGCAAAATATTGCAACGGATGCATCCTATGATTGGCAACGGACGTGGGTCAGAGTCCAGTGCTTCAGCACGCTAATTTCTACAGGCTTTTCAATGCACTGGACGCATCCGTTGACACACTGTGTAGCGTCCAGTGCACTCGCAGACTTATGCTCTTGCCTCCAACGGCTAGTTACTTGTGTGGAGAGTATATATACTTGCCAAACTCATCCATAGAGGTTCTCTTGCCCATTTGTTCAACTGAAGAAACCCTTTAGAGTGTGAGAGAGAGCAAGAGCCTAGTAAGGTTGAGAGAATTGTGATTCAAGGTTGAAGACCTCATTAGCGCATAGGAGTAGCAAGTGTGCATCCACCCATCTCATTAGGCTTGTCATGGTCAAGTGAGAGTCTTGTGCTTGTTATTCTTGGTGATCGCCATCACCTAGATGGCTCGGTGGCGATTGGGAGCTTGGTGATCATCCGATGGAGCTTGTGGATGACCCAACTCATGGTGTGAGCGGTTGTGGGTGATTCACCATGATAGAGTGTTAAAGAATCAGCCCGTAGAGAGCACTTGGTCCTTGCGCGGATCAAGGGGGAGCTATACCCTTGCGAGGGTGCTCCAACGAGGACTAGTGGGGAGTGGCGACTCTCCGATACCTCAAAAAACATCACAGCGTTCTTCTTCCTCTCTTTACTTTGTGCATTTAATTTTAAGCAATTCAATTTATGTTTTTACATTCTTAGAATTGCCATGCTAGAGTAGGATTGGAACTTAGGGTGCAAAACTTTTGTACGGTAGAAATAGAAACACTTTTAGGCACAAGGGGTGAAATGGGCTAGTTTAGATTTTAATTATTGCAAGAAATTTTAGAGAAGCCCAATTCACCCCCCTCTCTTGGGCATCTTGTGTAGGGTTATGACGGTGCTAAGCTAGCCAGAAAACAAAACTTTTCTGCCTCATAAACCAGGATCTACTGCTAGTTACAGATTACGGGATTACCACTAGATGCGCCGGTGCAGCGAAAGACGACTCGATATAGTCGTACGCGTCGCAACAGGAAGTGCAGTTGCATGGTCGTCCATCACGTCAATCCCCTCGCGCGGTTCATCCCAGTGCTCCAGATGCAGCACCTCCGAGGAATCCCACACGTGCAGGGATGAAGCGATGCGCCTCCGGACTGCTAGGTCCGCGAGGAACAAAAGGCGTGTGCGTGGGAAGGGCGATGGCGGCTGTCAAAGGCGTGTGTCCCCCTGACCGCGCCCCTACCCCTTTGCTTATATAGGCATCCCCAATGAGCTCACGAGTTGGAGGCCCATTAGTAACCCTAAGCCTTGTCTAATTCGGGTCCAACCCGAATTAGGCTTCCAGCCCCTTAAGCGTGCGACCCTATGGGTTCACGTACACATTGACATGGGCCGAGTACTCCTACTCGCCCAATAGTTGACAATGGCCTCTAGCAAGGCATGACAACTCCTATGTGCATGCAAAGATCATATCAGACGAAGCACTACGACCACATACAAGTTATTACCTTTGCCACTCGATATATGGTTCAACTCATGGGTTAACACTTAACCCAAGCATGGCCATGCATTTGTTGATCCAATCACTTGAGTGATCCATTGATATCTCTCTCAGGTAGAGAGGGGCAAATTCCATCTTGATTGTCTATGTCTCATAGCATGCTTCCCAACCACCCAAAGACCACCTTTATAACTACCCAGTTACGAAGCAGCATTTGATAGTCCCTAAGTAGGCCGTTTCACATCTTGAGTACATACCACAATCTCAGGTCTAAGGACATAATGTATATGATGTGAATAGAGACTTTCTCATGTCAGGTCAGTCCAGCCTACATGTCTCACATGTGCCCACATTATTAGTTTGACATCTCCATGTCTATGACTTGTGAAACATAGCCATCAACTAATACATGTGCTGGTCTAATATTCAAGTATGTTCTCACAAGAACGCCGACCAGGGACAACTTTAGAATAACCATTCAAGTAATTGAGTTCCACAAATAATTCACACAATCGGCAATCAATACAAGCTGTCTATAATGAATATTCAATGAACACTTTATTAATCATGGATACAATCGGAATATCATCATCTACATGATTAGCTCTAGGGCATATTCCCAACATCTTGATCCTTTCAATTGGTATCAAAGCTAAGTGCTCATTAATTAGGCTTAACCACTTAGAGCAAGATGTATAATGGGGATGGGCCATCGCCCATGTTTGATGGAGATGATTTCCCATATTGGAAAGTCCGTATGAAACCATATTTAGAAGCACAAAACACTCTATGCCTCAAAGCCGCCACTCAAGGATTCCTAAAACCTAAAGAAGGCGCCTCTCTTACTCCTAATGAGGAGGAACAAGAGAAGTGGAATGCAAAGGCCAAAAATCACATCTTTAGAGGCATTTGCAAGGATATTTTTAACCATGTGTGAATCACAAAAACGCCCATGAGTTATGGACGGAACTTTGTGCGCTCCATGAGGGAACCAAGAGTGAGCGTGAGGAACGCTATCATCTTGTTATGTGCAAGCTTAATGCATTTGAGATGAAATCTAATGAAAGTGCTAATGAGATGTATTCTCGCTTGAACATTCTTGTAGAGGAACTCAATGGGCTTGGACTCAATCAAATGTCTCCATCCGATGTTGCAAGAAAGATCATTTGTGTCCTCCCCATTGAGAAGTATGGTCACATTGTCATGGTTCTTCATCAAGGAGATCTTTCCAATGCTACACCAACTCAAGTCTTGGGAAAGATCAATGCTCATGAGATGTACATGCATCTCACTCCCGAAGATGGCTTATCATCCAAGAAGAAAGACTTGGCTCTCAATGCAAGCCGTCAAAGAAAAGGCAAAGAGAAGGTCTCCTATGACAACTCAAGTGATGGTAAAGTTGATGATACAAGTCTTGCTCTCATGGTGAAGAAGACCACCAAGATGATGAAGAATCTTAACCACCATGGCATCAAATTTGATGGCAAGGAAAAGAAGTTCTTCACAAGTAGCAAGAGAAAGCCCATCTCCAAAATGGAATGCTACAATTGTCACAAGCTTCGGCATCTCTCTCACCAATGCCCAGAGCCTCCCAAGGACAAGTCATACAAGAAGAGGGGAAAAAGCAAGAAAGATGACTCAAGTGATGATGAAGAGCAAGAAAAGAAGAAGAAGGACAAGTCACATAAGAAGGAAGAGAAGAAGGAGTACCACAAGAAGAAGAATGGCAAAGCTTACATTGTTGGTGATTGGCTCACCAATATTGAGTCTTCTTGTGGGTCATCCGATGAGGAAAGTGATGATGAGAAGGTTGCCGCCATTGGCATTGGGTCTCCACCACTGCCACAACCACTACAATTGTTTTCATCCTCTACACACTATTGCCTTATGGGTAAAAGTGACCGAAAGGTAGATCCTAAACTTCAGGATAGTGATGATGAAAGTGGTAGTGAAAGTGATAATGAATTTGAATCACCTTCTTATGATGAACTTGTAAAATTGCTTAACAAATACACTAAAGTCGTCATCAAAACTAGAGCCCAAAATGATGAGCTTGATAGTGACAATACTTCTCTAAATGAAAAATGTGAAAAATTGCAAAAATCTAGTGATGAGCTTAGAGATCAATTTGAAATTGTTTCTTCCCAACTCAAGGAGCTCAAAGCCTCTAAAAAGGAGCTCAAAGAAAAACATGATAAACTTGAGAGGAAGTATAATGAACTCAACACTAGCTATGACTCTTTAAAAGAGAAGTATACCAGTATCAAGGTTAATCATGATAATATTGCCATGGCTTATGATATTCTCTCCGAAACACATGAGGCTACTAACCATGTTGTTAAGATTGATATAGCTACATCATGTGATGACTTGAATGTGGAGAGCATTGAGCAAGGTTCTAGTTGCAAGGCAAGAAAGTTGTTGAGGCCGATCACTATGATGACTATGCCAAGCTTAAGATTGAAAATGAAGAGCTCAAGAAGAATCTTGAACAAGCTAATGCCTCTAACACCGTCACCATTGAGAACCTTGATCATGAAATGAAATTGGCTCTTGAGAATGAGAAGCTTAAATAAGAAAACAAGAGGCTCAAGTTTGAGATGTCATGTGTGAAGCAATCAACCAATGAGTCACTTCTAGAAGAGAACAAGAAGCTCAAGCAAGAGAAGGAACATCTCAAGATTGGATTGAGCAAGTTTGTAAAAGGCAAGTCACTTCAAAGTCAAGAGTTTGGGCAAAGTTGCTATATCAAATGATCACTCTTTGTCAAATGTGCTTTATGTTGCACCATTGAGCTTCAGCTTGCTATCCGTTGGTCAATTGTGGCTTCCAATGCTTGTTTGATGAGAAGGAAGTTGTTGTGATAAAGAAAGAAGATGATCAAGTGATATTCAAGGGTTTTATATACAACAATCTCTATCTAGTAATTTCACCTTCGAAGATGCAAGTTTGAATACATGCTTATTCACCAAGACTTCACTTGGGTGGTTGTGGCATAGGATGCTAGCACATGTTGGTATGGGTACACTCAAGAAGCTATTGAAGAAAGAGCTAGTGAGAGGCTTGAAGGATGTCAAGTTTGAGAAGGACAAACCTTGTAGTGCATGTCAAGCTGGCAAGCAAGTTGCTAACACTCATCCAACCAAAGCCTACTTGTCAACATCAAGAGTGCTAGAGCTATTGCATATGGATTTATTTGGACCAACCGTATACAAGAGCCTTGGATGGAATCTCTATCGCTTAGTGATTGTTGATGACTATTCAAGATACATTTGGACCTTCTTTCTTCATGACAAGACCGAAGTAGCCGCTTGCTTCAAGAAGTTTGCCAAGAGAGCTCAAAATGAATTTGATGTCAAGATCAAGAAAATAAGAAGTGACAATGAAAAATAATTTGACAACACACACATTGAGGTCTATTGTGATGAAGTTGGGATCAAGCATGAAGTCTCATCCACCTACACACCTCAACAATGGCATAGTAGAGAGGAAGAACCGGATACTTATCACTCTTGCAAGAATAATGCTAGATGAGTATAATACACCGGAGAACTTGTGGGCTGAAGCTATCAACACTGCATGTTATGCATCCAATCGGTTATATCTCCACAAGTTCCTTGGCAAGACCCCCTATGAGTTGCTTAATAGGAAAAAGCCGGATGTCTCATACTTTCAGGTGTTTGGTTGCAAATGCTATATCTATAAGAAAAGGCAACACCTAGGGAAGTTCCAAAGACGTTGTGATATTGGTTTTCTTATTGGCTACTCATCAAAATCCAAAGCATATCGTGTATTCAATCATGCTACCGGCTTGGTAGAAGAAACATATGATGTGGAGTTTGATGAATCTAACGGTTCCCAAGGAGCAATTGAGAATCTTGATGATGTATGTGATGAACCATTGAGGGAGGCCATGAAGAATATTCTGGTGGGAAACATCAAGCCTAAAGAAGATGATGATAATGTGCAAGTCATTGAGAAGCCTGCTTCCTCATCAAGTGTGCCACAAGATGAAGATAAAGATGGGAGACACGAACATGAAGATACTCATGTTTCCCATGAGCAAAGAGAGGCACAACACAAGATGTTGATGCTCCCCAACCATCCCCTCAAGTGGTTGAAAGAAGAAATCCTCAACTCCAAGCTCATCCTTAAGATCTTATCATAGGGAATCCTTAAAAGGGTGTATTGACTAGAGCTCAAAAGATGGCTAATTTTATTGAACATCACTCCTTTGTTTCTTGTGTTGAGCCTAAAAATATAGATGAAGTTCTCAAGGATCCGGATTGGGTGAATGCCATGCACGAAGAATTGAACAACTTCACCCGCAATCAAGTATGGACACTTGAAGAGCACCCCAAGAATGCAAGAATCATTAGAACCAAGTGGGTGTTCCGCAACAAGCAAGATGACCAAGGCAATGTTATGAGAAACAAGGCAAGGCTCGTGGCAAAGGGATTCTCTCAAGTTGAAGGTTTAGATTTTGGAGAGACCTTTGCACCGGTTCCAAGACTTGAAGCCATCCGTATCCTCCTTGCATATGCTTCACACCATGAGATGAAACTATTTCAAATGGATATGAAGAGTGTATTTTTAAATGGTTTCATAAATGAGCTTGTCTATTTTGATCAATCTCTCAGGTTTGAGGACCCTAGATATCCTAATCATGTTTATAGGTTCTCGAAGGCACTATATGGGCTTAAGTAAGCCTCAAGAGCTTGGTATGAGCATCTTCGGGACTTCCTCATTGAGAAGGGCTTCACAATTGGGAAGGTTGACACCACACTATTCACCAAGAAGCATAAAGGAGAAATCTTCATTTGTCAAGTATATGTTGATGATATTATCTTCGACTCAACAAATGAATAAGATTACAAGAAGTTTGGTGACATGATGTCAAAAGAGTTCGAGATGTCTATGATTGATAAGCTTACCTTCTTACTTGGGTTTCAAATCAAGCAAATGAGAGAAGGGACTTTCATCTCTCAAAAGAAGTACACCAAGGACCTCCTCAAGAGGTTTGATATGAAGGATTGCAAGCCAATTAAAACACCCATGGCATCTAATGGACATCTCGATCTTGATGAGGGAGGTAACTCGGTTGATCAAACTTTTTACCGTTTTATGATCGGTAGCTTGTTGTACCTTACCGCATCTAGGCCCGATATCATGTTTAGTGTGTGCATGTGTGCTCGTTTTTAAGCCGATCCTAAGGAAGCTCATTAAGTGCCGTTAAAAGAATCCTTAGGTATCTTAGGTTCACCCCAAGCATTGGCCTATGGTATCCCAAAGGAGCAAGATTCTAACTTGTTGGCTATTCCGATTCGGATTATGCCGGTTGCAAAATTGATAGAAAAAGCACATCCGGAGTGTGCCATTTGCTTGGGAGATCACTTGTTTCTTGGTCATCTAAAAAGCAAAATAGTATTGCTTTGTCCACCGCCAAGACGGAGTACATTGCCACGGGGCTTGTTGTGCACAAATTTTATACATGAAGCAAACCCTCCTTGACTTTGGAGTCAACCTTGGTCAAGTAACACTATTGTGCGATAATAAAAGTGCCGTTAAAATTGCTAATAATCCGGTTCAACATTCACGCACAAAGCACATAGATATCCGCCACCACTTTCTTAGAGATCATATTTTTAAAAAGGATATATCCCTAGTTGGTGTGAGGAGCGAGGATCAACTTGCGGATATCTTCACTAAGCCATTGGATGAATCAACCTTTTGTAGGTTAAGGAATGAGCTCAACATTCTTGACCTAAGCAACTTCATAAAAAGATAAAAAATGTGTTTTCTTTGCATTGCATTGTTTTATATGTCATGATTTAATTTCTATAGGGCTTGCCTAACATGGTTAAGATAACCCTTATTAGGAGGTGTGAAGAAGCTTACCTTTGGTTTAAACTTGACAAGCCAACTAGGTTTAAATTCTCGTATTGCATTGCATATGCATGGTTGTTGGTTGTCGTTTTGTTCATCGATCTTTTTATTGCTATTTTATATAAAAAATTATAAATAAGCCTATGGCAAATTATTTTAAAAAATGAGGGTTTGAGAGAAGTCAACCATATCAGTCCCAATTAGTGTTTATTTGGCTGTTCTTGAATTTGGGATTTAATTGGGAGAAAGTGTCGCGAAGAAAGGAGAACAAACAACAGCAATTTTGGCGACGGACGCAGCAAAGGACGCGGGCACAGTTAGCTCTTAGCTCGGCGCGTCCAGTGAGTGCCTCGAAGGTTTGTACCTGCATCGGACTCTCATCAGCGTCCAGTGCATCACACTGGAGGCGTCCGTTGGAAAATTTTCCATTCTGGAACTCTGTTCCCTCAACGGACACTCTGTAGCTGCGTCTGATGATTTCAGCTTCGCGTACGATGCATTGAACGGCAGCGTCCGATGGACTGTATGACGGCACGATGGTTTTAAAATTTCATACTGACGCATGGGGCCCACAACTTGCTCACTCTCTCTCTGTCCCCGGGCCCGCTTCATTCTCTCCTTTCCAAATTGGGAAACGGACGAGCCCTTCCCTTTCTGTTCGTAGTCGACCGTGCCCGTGACCCTGTACGCCAACGCGCCGCCGCACGCCTCCGCCCGCCGCGCCGCGCTCGTCACTCCAGCCGCCGCGTCATCCCCTCTGCGCCGGCCGCCTTCTCCAGCGCCGCGCTCGCGCCGCCCGCGTGCAGCCGCGTCCCAGCTCGCCACGGCCTCCTGCACGCGCTCCTGCTCGCTACAGCCGCGCCATCCGTGGACACCACCCCGCCGCCGGATTTCTTCAACTTCACCGGCGCGTTTCTTGCTGATTCCGTCCGTGGCATCCTCTGTGCCTATCTTCTCTTTGTCTCTGTGTTGAGCTCGCCGCTAGGCGTCATCTCGGACAGAAGCAGTCACATCCATGGTGAGCACCTCCCCTGCCTGCAAGGTGTTTGCTAAAATGCCACAACCTACCAGAACTTGCTGTTGACCAACTTTTCCTGCAAAATTCCTTTACAGTGACCTTGCTCTCTTCCGTGTGGTGCCCTGACGCTCAGCTCCTTACCTCTTCACAGGTCCTTGCTAATTCTAAGGTAGCAAGCCACTACTCCTCTAATTCTTATCTATCTGCTTGCTTCTGTAGGGTGTTCTCGCTTCTCTAGTGTATATGTTGCTTATATATACCCTCTCTATTCCTTCCAATGCAGTGAGTTGGGACAGCGACTCAGTGAATCAGTGTGACAGTAACAGAGAAACTTGGGGCCAAGCCCACAAGTATGGATTGAGGCCAAGCCTCTCAAGTGTCAGCTGGACTGCTATGGCATAATTTGGGGCAGTATTTCTGTGCAGCAGCAGTGATGAATTAATCAGTGAAGTGGCAGTTGTTCTTCTGTCAATTGATCTTGTCTGTTGGCAGTCGTTTCTCAGCACCAAATGACAGTGACTTAGGTGGAATTTTTCTAGACAGTTTGCCTTGTCAGTTCTCAGCTTCGCAGTGGTTTTCTTGGCAGATTGTCTTTGTGTTATTATTTGGCAGTTGTTCTCTGATTTAGGGGGAGTTTCTCAGTGGCAGTTGAGCTATGGCTCGTACCAAGCGTACGGGTCGTGGAGGTGGTGTTGGTCCGGATCCTCTGCGTCCACCGGCAAAGGTTATTGTGCAGACCACACATCGAAAGAGGAAGAATTGAAGGGCCGTGCAGACATATATAGCAGCACTTGCACCTGAGGGAGAGGCTGGTCCATCAGATGAGGACCCGACAGAGCGGCAGCAGCTTGAGCAGGAGGCTGAGCAGACCACTCCACCCCGTCGGTCCACCCATTCTCGTACTCAAGTGACTCCTAGGGCTGAGGTGCAGCGACGTGGATCTCGTGCACCCCCCAGGCCACGTGGTCCTCCACCTGTTGTTCACGTGGACCTACTTGCTCCCTAGATCACAGCCAAAAAGGTGTAGGAGCTTCGCATGCATGACTTTGCAGCATGGTTCCCACCTCAGCGGGACCTCAGAGCTTCCGAGCGTTTCTACACAGTGTTGCAGGAGGACTTCGATAATGCATATATCACCAGTGGTACTAGAGATTCAGAGATCAAAGAGTGTGCTCCTTGGATGCTTTAGTTGCAGCTGGTGGAGAGGATATCCGTCCCTTTCTCAATTATCTGCCTGGCTTAGTAAAACTTATTGGATAGACTGGCAAATATGTTGATACTTGGGTCCATGAGTTCTATGCTTCACTTTGGGTTGACCCAGCTCACGAGTATATTCACTTTGCATTTGCTAGACGTAATTTTCGGTTGATGAGTTCGAGGGCTCGAGAGATCTCGAGTTTGTCACCGTCACCTATCAGGCTCCATGAGGTTTGCTAAGGACAGAAAAAGCCACCGAGACGCCCTCAAGGCGGGAAGCTACCTCCTAGAGACACTATCAGGCCTTGCTTTCGCAAGCCATTAGGCAAGGGTCCTAGCCGCCATCCTCGTGGCCTTACATCCATAGCTCGTCTTCTTGACACCGTCATGAGGCAATCGTTACTTCCTAGGGAGGGTGGCCACGATTCCTTCACTCGGCTACAGCTGTGGTTGGTTTCTCACCTGGTGTCTCAGACTGAGTTTGACATTTGGGATCTTATTCTTTCAGTGATGGAGGACACCATAGCCGAGGGATTCTGGGGTCACCGTCAGCTACCATATGCTCACTGGATTTGTTTCCTTATCTCCCAGGCAGTCTCTGATATACCACCACAGATACGAGCAGAGTTGGATCACACTATTACAGAGTTTCCTGTCTATGATCCACATCAGCTGATGAGACAGTATCAAGGGACGACAGCTGAACAGCGACAGAGACCAGCAATTGCTGCGACAGAGGAGGAGTAGGACGAGGCCATGAGGGCCATTGTTGACAGAGCTTGAGCAGTTAGAGGAACAGCCTGATGACCAACCAGATGACTACATCTCGTCTGACAGCTCAGATGAGGACTTCCACATTCCAGTGATACGTTCTGAAGCACATGACCACGACCCAGCTGTGCTTGCTATACTTGAGAGGATGCAGGCTCGTCAAGACGACTTCCAGCAACAGTTTTTTGCTTTTCAGCAGCAGCAGAACATAGCTCAGCAGCAGACTTACACCATACTCGCAGCAGTCCTTTCGGCGACAGGGATTCAGATTCCTACAGTTCAGCAGCTTGGTCCTTCAGCTCAGACTCCAGCTATACAGCCCGGGGGGCTTCAGAGTCAGGACAGCTTTACTCACCCACTCAGCAGGTGTCTCAGGATTTTGCTTCCACTGGGGTTGTGCAGTCTCCGAGTTTCACTCTCTTGCCGATTATTCCTGGTTTCTCACCGATGACTCAATCTGAGTCTCATCTTATGACCGGCACCGTAGTTTCACAAAGGATGGGTAGTTATAGTGAGTGTTTTGGGCATCCTACACCTCCTCAGTATCGAGTATCTGCGCCTCCCACCACAGCTCCAGTCACAGATACTACAGAGACTGTCCCGTCGTTCGTTGCTTCGTTTGAGCCCGTTGTTCCAGTTGTTCCTTCTTTAGAGGCTCCAGCTCCTACGCCAGGGACAGAGGCAGTGGCTACTACTACTTCTACAAAGTTACCTTTAGAGCCCCAGGGTCAGATCGTTCCCGACTCGTCTGCTCCCATTCCACCTCCGGACTCTTAGGTTTTGGTGCTTGACGCCAAAGGGGGAGAGAGGGCGAGTATGTTAGACTTAGGGGGAGCGTGTGAGATGGACTCGTTTTGTGTGTGGTACTTTCATGCAAGCATATCATGTTTACCTTTCATGCATTATGATATATGTGTGATGGATTGGTTGTGATGGATTATGATTATATGACGTGTGCTCTCTACTCGATATATATATGTCATGTCATTTGGATTATGCTCATTTGTTATGGCTTCCGCATTTTTACTCCGATTCAAATGAGCTTCACTTTTGTACTCATATTTTCACTCTTATTATTGAGTTCATTGTGTTGGCTTGGTCTATGTAAGCATTCCTAACCCCCCGTGATATTATTGTCAAATGCTTATATGGACCAAGCATGTTGAAAACCTCACCATCTCCTTCACATACTCGAGGTGGTTGTCATCAATCACCAAAAAGGGGGTGATTAAAAGCATCTGGGCCCCTAGTGGGTTTCGGTGATTAATGACAACGTGAGATTATTGTGACTAACGTGTGTTTTGCAGAGGCAATTTAAGTTAGGTCACGATAATGATGATTGTTTGGGCAATCAATGGTTTTCATGCCGCTATGATGGAAATCGTTTCGGTTTTCAAAGGATGGACGACAAGGTTAAGAATAGCTAGTTCTAAGTGTCATTTGGTGTTGGAAACTGTTGATGCAAAAAGGTTGGATCTGCAAACACACCGGGCTAATACCCAAGTTCGATATCAAGGCGTGCCAGTCGATTTGACCTGTTAATCGACAAGGAAAGATAACTTGAACAAGAGCTGAACGAGACGACAGCGATACGCCCGGACGTCAAGGCTCAGATTGTTCGGAAAGCGGAACTTGCAAGCTCGTCGGAGATCAAGTTGATGCAGCCCGCCGATTCTTGAAAGAACTCGTTGAAAACGAAGAAAAACTGGTGACGAAGTCGTCGAAAAGTAGATTGCTTGAAAAGTAGATAAAAGTAATAGATTTGTTGTATTTGATTGATTGACCCTTTCTACATTGCCTCTCGGTACATATTTATACCCTGGTACTATGAGTCCTAAACAGACACGACAAAGTATTTCCTAAACAAGTCTTATCTCTAAGGAATAAAAAATAATGACTCGTACCAAGGTTGGACTCAAAGGTAAACTATTAAAATATTGGCATAAATATTGCCAGTTTCCTTATCCATTGCTTACGATGAAACCTCTATCGGCACGCTCCTCATCTCTGTAGATTCCATCGGCAAAACCCATCGATAATGATTTAGCTCTGCTTTCCACGTTCTCCAGCTCTGTTTTTCATCGGCAACCATGCCTCTCTCTCCATCGGCAACAGCCTTCTGCTCTCATCGGTAAGATCATATTAACCTTCATCGGCAACCATCTGTTAGCCATACTTCAAAGCAAAGTAAGCTTAAAAGCACAACCACTCCCTTGCCGATCGGCACAGTTTTCGGCTTATATTGACACATGTCAAAAAACGGTGTCAACACATGCCCCCCAATTTCGGAGTATAAAATATCTTATGCGCCGAAATTTTCTCTGAGCTACGATTACCTCCTGTCAAAATCACCTGTACAACTCCTCGAGTATCGCGCGCATAGGCACCATACCTATCCCGGCGCTTCGATTCACCCGCTGGTAATGAAGGATAAATCTGAAATACCCCTGCACCAGCTGCCCTATAAATACTTCTTTCACCGGGGCCTTTCAACACACGAACCCAAGCATTCTCTCTCCAGCGGCGGCTCCGACGAACCCGGCGGCAATCTCAACCGGCATCATCCTGCAGCATCCCCAACTCTCGACGGCGATTCTCTTCTTCAACCTTCGATTCTCCGTAGTGATTTTCAACTTTTTCAACAAATCTCTAGTAATGGCGCTCAACTTCAATGTCCCTTCGGTTAGTTTCCTTCTTTGCCTTTTCTGCAACTTTCTTAATCTGTTCTTATTTTTCGCACCATTCCTAATTTTTCTTTCCTCTTCCTTTCTTCTTTTGATCCTCTGAACACAGTAGCTGCGTGATAAACTTATTATCCCCACAGAACAACCGCATGTACAGTGCTTAGGTCCAATGGGGAACCCAGATCCAATCGATATTATAAATGCAGAAACCAATAGGATTCCTTTCAGAGCTGAAAACTTAGATTTGGACTTATGGTCAGACACCTTCCATTCCTGGCCCAAACCCACCAAGGGATGGAAAAATTGGTACTTGAGGCTCACTAGGCCAATGCGAACATACTGGGCGGAGCACAAATTAGATCAATCTATCTATTGCCGACATAGCCAGGAATGAGAACATGCTGATTGCTACCTCCTATTTTTGGTCTGACACCATGAACGCCTTCTTATTTAAACATGGGCCTGTCACCTCCACACTTGCCAATGTATACATGCTTACCGGCCTAGATATCACCACTGCCGATGATGCCACTGTCCTTCATAGAAAAGCAGAGTACCGAGTGAGTACCCACAACATCGGCTGCTGGACAGGATACATTCGGGAATATGAGAAAATCGGATTGGTTGGTCAGAGAGAGCATGCCACTTTTCTGAATATGTGGCTAGAAAAATTCATTTTCTGTGGCAGAACAGTCGGCCCAACTAACATGTATCTCCCCACAGCGGAAATGTTGGCCGACGGTGTAAGACTCCCTCTTGGCCGATACCTTCTTAGCTCTGCTTATCACCTTCTCCATCAAGTTACAGAGAAACTTTTACTGGATGAACCTATCGGCAATTTGGGAGGCCCTTGGTGGTTTATTAATATGTGGTTGAACGCCCATATGCACAAGCAGCTGTAATTCAACTTATTTGCTCAGCAGTTCCCCCGAGATCTCCTTGAAGATTATGTATTGGCAGAGGATGAATCGGCATCACGTGGGCCCCTCAACTTTGGTGAAGCAATAATAGTTTTACCAGGAACAGAAGCCAACAAAGACCAAGTTGGCCGCTTCTTCAACAGATTTTACTCTGGTATCCCTCGCGACAACAGAGCCTGCATGCCCTATATTGATGAAGAGGCCAGATTCCCTCTTTCTTTCAACATTGTCGATGAAGCCTTGAACAAAAATACAGAAATCATGAAGGCTATAATCACTCCCCGCGCCATCCCAGTCAATATATTTGGTAGCAGGAAAAATGTTAATGCCACCTATGAATTTTATTATCCATCGGTAGCAGCAAGACAACTGGCATTTGGACAACTACCAATCAAACTCTGTTATGCCGATGTGATCAGGCCAAGAGAAACCATTACTAGTAACTTGGAGTGGCTGAAAGTAGTCAACCTTTCCCCTGATGCCGATACTTCAAATGTTGACTTCTCTACTTGGGTGCCAATTTCTTTTATCACTGAATCTTTCAAGTCATGGTGGCAAGAATGGAAAGATCAATTGTTTTCTGTATCTGTCCACCATTACTGGCACCTTATCGATTCTGACCATGACATCCCTGCCGATGCAGTAAGCCTCGCTGCTCATCCTTTTCCTTTGATTTTTGATTCATCGGCAACTAACCTTTTGTAACAGGGTAGCGATCCAACACCGACGACAAGCAGAAGTGGGAAGATATTTAGATTACGGTCAATCAACCCGACATCATTCATTGGCTGTAAAGCACCCACTCTGAGAGCGTTAACTTATCGGGGAACTCGCCCCAAGAAGATTTCATCCAAGCCACCAAAGATCAAAATCACTCCATCGATTGCCACCACAACCTTAGCCAAAACATTCCATGTAACTATTCTATTTATTTTCTTTTCATGCTGACTTCGAGAGATACTAATCTTGCATTTCAGGGCACAAGTTCTACTCCTGCCGGCTCTTCATCAGCAATTCGTCCTCCATCTCCCGTCAACGCACTTCCAGATGTTATCCTTATCGACTCTCCAGAGGTATGTTTCTTCAATTTTAATCCAATTTCAACCATTATAATCGGCATTAATTACTCCATTTACTTGTAGCAACAAGTGGACACATCGGCAGCTGTTTTAGCCGATCCAATGTCACAGTCTTCTGGTGCCGATGCCCTCCAGTCATCTGGGTTTAAGGAATCACAGCCTAAGCGCAAAGCTTCATCCAACGTAGCCCTTCAATCAAAACGATCAAAAACTGCATTGGCACCATCCACAGTTCTAGCACCATCTCCTCAGCCAAGACCAGCCGATGAGCCAACACCAAGTTTGCCATCAGCTCTAATTACGGCACCAGCACCAGCATCACCTCTTCAGCCAATACTGTCTGATGTGCCAGCACAAGGATCACCAACAGCAATTCAAGAAACACCTGCCGATATAGCCATAGAACTGCCATCAACCAGCCCTGCCATCATGATGACTGATCCATCGGCAAGCATTGCTGAGGACGTATTGCAAGCTGCCTCCTCTAGCCAGATGCAAGAGATCGCTTTGAAGCAAGTAAGTTAATTTAACCAAAATTCTGCAATATTTACTCTCCTGTAACTGACTAATTCCCTTGTAGGAACAAGACTCTCCAAATAGCCTATTCTCTTTTACCATCAACATTCCTGACGATGAAGAAGAAGAAAGTTCTGTGCTTGCCTTAGGAGCCATACCAGCTGAAGTCAGAACCAAATTAGAAACATTATTATCCTTGTTGCATCAAGATACACCTCAGCTGGTCCAAGATTCAGACTCCACAAGAGCAATTTTCAAAGCGATTCGTGGCCAAGTCCCTGACAACATTGAAGAAATCATTTTTCATGCTGCCCACCTTGAGAGTCGACAACTCCAGTACCAAAAGGCTGCTCGACGAATTGCCGATAGAGCCTCTCAAGCAAAACTCAAAGAAGAAATACTACAATTCAAGCAGGCTGCCGAAGAAAAGCACAGAAGCATGAGCAACTTAGAGGCTTCGGGCGCCGATCTTGAAAAGAAAGTTACTGATCTATCGGCAAAGAGAACAGCTTTATTGGCCGAGCTGAAAGAAGTGGAAACAGCCCTGAACCAAGCCGTACAGGAGAAAGACAACTTGTCCAACACTCTAAAAATTCTTCAAGAAGACAGGGACAATCAAGCTTGTATGGCGCTGACGCTGAGAAAAAAACTTAAACCGATTGAGGACACTGCCGATGCGGACATCAGGGAAGTGGAAGAAGCCGACCAAATTCGCCTGCGCGCGATAACCGCTATTCAATCTTTCCTTAGTTCATAAACTTCACTCATCGGCTTTGTCAAATTATCGCCAATCTGAACTTTGCCAATTAACTGTGAATGTAATATAATGCTGATACCTTTATTCCTGCATTCTATGCATCCATCCAAATACTGGGGTAATATTTCTTTAAATATTTTCCATTTAATGCTCTGGGAAATATAACTCCTTCGAGGGTTTCTAAGATGTATGCGTTACTAGGAGCAGACTGATTTATCCGATAAGGACCTTCCCAATTAGGGGACCATTTGCCGAATTTTGAACTCTTAGTCCCAATCGGCAAAACCAATTTCCAGACTAAATCTCTATTTGCAAATTCTTTTATTTTCACCTTTCTATCATACCACCTAGCAACCCTCTTTTTATTTTCTTCGACGCTAATTAAAGCCTTTAGCCGATGACCTGCTAAATCTTCTAATTCATCTCTCATAAGCGTATCATACATCGGCTGTCAACTGACCCTGAGAAAATATACGCCTAGAACCAGTCTTAATTTCCCAAGGCAAAACTGCATCATGCCCATATACCAACTGATATGGTGAAACCTTAGTTGCACCATGACACGCCATCCGATATGACCATAAGGCTTCATTTAAAAGAGTATGCCATCTCCTAGGATTTTCCTCAATTTTCTGTTTAATAAGCTTAATTATTCCTTTATTAGATGCCTCAGCCTGACCGTTAGCTTGAGCATAATAAGGAGAGGAATTTAGAATTTTAATCCCCATACCGATGGCAAAGTCATCAAATTCTCCCGATGTGAACATAGTTCCTTGATCGGTAGTAATAGTCTGAGGAATATCAAATCGGTAAACAATATACTCTTTCACAAAATCAGTCATATTTGCCGATGACACTTTCTTTAAAGGAATTGCTTCAACCTACTTTGTGAAATAATCGGTAGCAACGAGTATGAATTTGTGTCCTTTACTCGACGGCGGGTAAATCTGACCGATGAGATCAATAGCCCATCCTCTAAACGGCCAAGGTTTGATTATAGGATTCATTACCGATGCAGGTGCCCTTTGAACATTACCGAATTTCTGACATGATTGGCACCCTTTGAAATATTTAAAACAATCCTCAAGAATTATCGGCCAATAATACCCATTCCTCCTAATCATCCATTTCATTTTAAATGCCGATTGATGTGCCCCACACACTCCTTCATGAATCTCACCCATTAGACTTTTCGATTCCTCTTCACTAAGGCATTTGAGCAAAACCCCATCTAAAGTGCGATAATATAATTCAGTATCAAGGAGCACATACTTGGTAGCTTGAAACCTTATATGTCTCTCCACTTTCTTAGACGGATCCTTTAAATAATCGGCAATATCCATTCTTCAGTCATCGGCATCAATTACCGATGTCAGCACTTCACGGATCAGTTGATATCTCGAAGCATGCTGTGCTAGCCGATTAGCTTCTTCATTGTGCAATCTGGGAATGTGTTCAAGGCGAAAATCTTTAAACTCCTTTAATATTTGCAGGCACTTCTCATGATAAGTAATCAAAACTTCACTTCGGCATTCATATGTTCCGATCAATTGATTAATGACTAGCATGGAATCCCCAAAGACTTCAACTGTATCGGCACGTATTTCTCTGAGCAATTCTAACCCTTTCAGTAAAGCTTGATATTCAGCCTGATTGTTTGTTGAAGTGCCAGCAATCGGCAATGAAAATTCATATTTCTTTCCTCGAGGCGAGATTAACATAATACCAATTCCTGCTCCTTCACCACAAGTAGATCCATCAAAGAAAAGTGTCCATGGAGCAATCTCAGCATAATCTACCACACTGCAATGTTGAGTAACAAAATCGGCCATTACCTGTCCTTTAACCGCTTTAGCCGATTCATGACGCAAATCAAATTCTGATAATGCTAAGATCCACTTGCCGATCCTTTCTTTCAAAATTGGCATCGACAACATATGCTTAACCACATTGTCTTTGCATATAATAGTGCATTCAGCCGATAACAAATAATGTCTTAACTTTGTGCAAGAGAAATATAAACACAAACATAATTTCTCAATGGCCGA